>NC_061170.1:34006797-34036797 GCF_022113875.1 Hydra vulgaris | reverse complement strand
GGCATATCTTCAACAACAGCTAAAAATTGAGACCGTTGAACGCCACTATTTAAGTACTCGTCTGACTCATTATCTTTTTGACAATCAAAGACATTGATGATTACTTTAAAAAATGAACCTCCACCATCCAATGAAATTATTATAAAGGCTGAAGTAGAGTTTAAACCACGCAAATTTAATCAATCAAGTACAAAATCTGATGTATTTTGAACATATACATAATCTCGTAAAATTAAATGGTCTTTACTATCAATAAACTCGCACTTCTGCACACTGTATTAATTAGAAATATATTCATCTAATTCAGAAAGACGACCAAAAATATTAGGCTTAATGGAAAGCTTATTTCCTAAACTTTTGCGTAAAGTAGAAAACATCTCTTTTGTTTTTCTATTTGAAAGTTCTAACGCAATTTGAAATTGCTTTATTATTTTGATGGAAAGCTGCTTAATAGAAGTTATATTTGATTTGTTTTCTGGTGTACCAACTGTGACATTGAGCGGATTTCCTCCTGTAGATAAACAAAACGTTAATCCTTCAATCAAACTTTCTGCAGCCATTTTACTTTTTATAATTCCAGAAGCAACCTACTTAAAGTTTCACAAAATGAAATTTGCATTAAAAACTGAAAACTTATAAACAAAATATAGTTTTTTTTTACCTGTTCAGCTTGAAAAGAACCTAGAAGAAATGACAGGTTTATGATATTTGCTACAGTACTGGTGGGTGTACAGTTATGAGAATAACCAGGTGCAGGTAATATATAGCAAAAAGAACATATACTTGACTTACTTGTCGGTAAGTTAGTTATCTCATCTGGAAGAGTTAGACTGGTTCTAGGGCTATTTCTCAAAAGGGTTTTCCAATCTACCTAAATAAATATACATTTATAAATGTACACAAGAAAAAAAAAGAAAAAAAGAAAAAAAAATGGAAAAAAACCATTAAAATTACTTTGGTAACCTTAGCTCCCCATTCACCACGAGGTGAGTCTCCCTTTTTGAGTCTGTAAAAATTTTTTCGGCAACCAGGACAAACAACTGATGGATAGCAATAGTCGTTCATCGAACATCCAGGAAAGATAAACATTTGAATTTGTTCTTCTAAATTTTTATTCATTTTTTTCAATGATTTTGATTTTTCGCCATACTTTTCCCAGCAACAGCAACAAGTAGAATTCATTTTTAAGAGAAAGAAAGACAACTCCTAAATAGCGCGACCTTCCGCAATTTGAAAATTTTTATACTACCATCTTTTTTATCTCGGAATATTTTTTGATTAGTTAGTACAGGGGGTAATTAAATTCATAAGCCCATCTAATATAAGGTTCTAGTATAATTAATATAATAAATAGCTAATATTTAATTATATATATATAAAAATTTTTTTTAAATATTTTTTTGACATTTATAATTTTATTTTTAAACTATTATATTAAACAATATTTTTTACAAAATAAATTTTGTTACCTCCATTAAAAAAATATCTATCAAGTCAAGATCCGGCGAAAAATTAAGAAATTTTATAACCATTTTATAATATATTTATATCAAAAAAGGTATAATAGCAATGCGTTTCGATTTAAAAACATATATTTTCTAAAACAATATATATATAATATTTTCATAAAATAAGGACATGGTTTATGTGCCACGACAAAAAACCTGGCAGTCTCTCTGGTGCAAAGTGTTTAGTAGTCCGATGTTAAATTTTTCGATTAACTATTTGTTTCTAAATATCTCAAGTTGTAAATATTAAAGATTTAGTTTTCAGATTTTCAATGCAGTTTATTATGAATTTAGTACATTTTAATCGATTTTATTAAAGTGTGAAATAGTTAGTGTTTTTAAACTTTCAACCTATCCAAATTTGAAAGAATTATGAATTCGTCAAATTCCTCAAGAAAATTTAGTTCCTTCAAATAAAACTGCTGTGTAAAAAAAATATCTCATTCATATATTTATAGTTTGTTTTGATACAATGAAACGAGATGATGATTCTGCAATATGTATTGAGAGAAAAAGACCAAAATTAATTCAAGATTCTTACCCATCATTATTTCCTAACATTTCTTTTTATTTATCAATAAAATTTATATTTACAATAACCTACTTGTTATATTGTTTACTTGTAATTTAAAGATAGACAACAGTTTGGTGGCTAAAGTACTTAACGATAAATGTAAACTTTTTTATTTGGCTCAATTGTCCATAATGTTAAGACAAATTTTTCCTGGTAATAAAAATATTATGTAAAGTTCAGATTATGTTTTAATAATTCAATGTAATTTAAATAATCTATGTGAACGAGCTAAAGGCAGTAATAAATATTCTATAGTTGTTCATAAATGTTTAGTATTTTTATGTGAACAAATGAAATATTATTAATTTAAAAACCTTGATATAGTCCTGATACTCTAGCTTTTAGTTTTTATCTAAAATGGATGTCACAGTGCAAGCGTTTATAGCTTATTTATTATCATCATACAAAAATGTTGCTAAGTATCATTCGAAGATGTTGTTTCAGTAAAAAATATGAGTATCTATTTAAAAAAATACTCTGAAAGTGGTTGAAATGATAACAAATTGAGGTTACAAAGTTCTTTCTTTAATTTCAAACATTAGTCAGATTAATTAAAACATGTTTATTGCCTTTTGTTGTGATGATTTTAACTCAATTATTCAACATTCTTAAGATTCAACAAGAAAACTGTTTTTTATTAAATAATGTACATCTATTAAAATGTATTCGCAATAACTGGCTGAGACGACTTGACAATGATCATTATTTCTTTATCCTGGTTTTACTGATAATTCTAAATGTAATGTATTTAACAAATTTGACAGTTGCACAACTTTGAAAAAAATAATATTGTTCAAACTTGACAAATAATGCTTTTAATCTGACCACTATTGAAAGACAAAATGTTAGCTTTAAAATTTTCAAGACCAAGGACAACGGTTTCAAGGCGAAGGCCTTAATTTTCAGCCTTAAGGCAAAGACAAGGCCAAGGACTCACAACTCTGACAGGAATTCATGAGTTTATTTCTTTATTTATAAAACTTCGGAAAATATTAAATATTTCCTAGTAAAGGAACTTAATAATTATAATCCTATCAATGACTTTAACAATGACATTTTATTTAAAGAAAAAAAAAAAGATTTTTTTTTTTGAACTTATAGAAAATTTATAACAAAAAAGCAGACATGTCTAACTAAATTATTTTTGCTTGAAAACACATTAGATAACGTTTATTGAACTGATTAAATACATGCTAACTGATTTGCATGTTTTCTAAGCGTTGACAAACTATTTGGAAGCATCATTTGGTTCTCATCGAAAGTTTTCGGATGGAAATTATCATGTATCAGTCCAAGAGATGAAAGAATCAGAAAAAAAAAATCATTAGTTCTTTAAAACACTATTTCAACTAAACTGAATAAATACATGCTAACCGATTTGCATTTTTTCTATGTGTTGACAGGAAAATTTCAAATAAACTATTTGCAAGCACGATTTAGTTCCTATCGAAAGTTTTTGGATGGAAATTATCATGTAAAAAATCAGTAGTTCTTTTAAACATTAATTCTACTAAACATGGCAGTATATTATTCTTAGACTTTATTTCTGGATGAAGTCGTATCAATGCAATTGAATCTACGGACAATTCTGAAGATGTTTTTATTGATAATTGCAGCTAAAAATAGAATTCTGTTTTTAGTGCAACCAAAAGATTTTTAAAAAAATGAAAAAAAAAGTTTAAAAAAAAAATATTAAGTTTTAATTTTTTCTTCTTTGATATCTTCTAAATATGAATTCATGTATTAGTTGATGTACAAACAAATTTTCATTTCTTTTTCAATTAAATGTTTAGAGTTTTTTGAGGTGAATGATGGTGTATGCAGTTGTTGTATTTTTATACTCTATATTGTATGACTTGCCATATGTATACTACCAAATACAATTATTGCAAAAAGTTTTTTTGATATAAATTGTTTTTGAAAGTTATCAGCTCTTTTAAAAAAGCTGATAACCTTTAAAGTGTAGAATAAAATAGTATAAAAAAGTTCCAAAAGTATTAAGGAAGCTGGCAACTTTCATAAATTGTTATTTAAGAACATTGCTAAACTTACTTTAACAACAAAATATCAAGAATTTATTAGTCTTAATGAGATTTTTTATATATTTTTTAAAAATTAATTAATCATTAATTTAATGTGAAAAAAAAACTAACTTGTAAAAAAAAAAAAAAGTTACTTTCAAAATAAATGTAATTTTTATTATTATTATTTCTTTCATTCACTTTTTTTTTGTAATCGGATATATTAAATTAAACGAAATATAAAAAGTTTATATTGCAAAATTTTATAATAAGAATAAATCTTTTTAAACAAGACAAATATCAATGGACTACTAACGTGACGTCAGATTCCGCATGAGCGGGCCTGACGTCACGTTAGTAGTTTACTTTCTACTTTAGTCTACTTTAGAAGGCCTTGGAAAGTCTCAAATAGACAAACTATGAAATTTTCAAAACCTAATTAAGCTAGTTTGTTCAAAAATGAAATTTATAAAATTATCATCAAAGATGGACTTAATAAAATTAAAACGAGTTTTCAGTTCACATATAAAGTAATCAGGCAATGACAACACAACTTTAATCCCAAGATTTTGATTTTCTACTATAACATTTTTTTTTTACCCAATTTATATTACTTTTTAAAAATTTTTTTTACGATAAAGTGCACGATGTATTGATACTTGCTCTAGATTGTAAAGTATTTGCATGTGGTTCAAGGCTTTGTGTTGAATTCTCAGCCTCAACTCTGCTGTCATAGCTGTCTTGACTATCAATTTGCAGATCATCGTCAGGATTTTTTTCATCACATTCAGATTGTTCTTAGTCAACCTCGTATCATCTTAATTATCTAAAAAAGCAAGTAGTTCTTACTTTGTAAGAGTCTTTATATTTCTTTAGGATATCATTTAAAAAATATAAAACATAAATATAAAATTTAAAAAAAAAACAAAAAAAAAACACAAACTCAAACTTTTTAGTTTCTGTGTAATAACACCCTGTGTATTAAGTGCTTGTGTAATAAGTATATTAATAATAATTCTTGACCAGAAGGTAACCCACTGTGAAGGGTGGTAGCCCTCCCAACATCAAATAATGGATTGCCAATTTTTGGCTGTAGAAAACTGGCCTGCCTTTGGACAAAGAAAACATTCAGCAGCTTCAAAAATTATAAGAAAAAGTACTTAATGCAAAAATATTAAGTCAGTTAAAAAATGACAATGCCCAAATAAGCTCATTAGTCAAACATCGAGCACAAATTATCGGATTCAAGTTAAAAAGTCAGGACAACTAACTAAAAAACCAAGCGATCAACTTATAGTAGCTAATTTTACCATAAATGAGTTAAATGAACGTAAAAATATCATTATTATGGGGTGTCAGAATCCAATAAAGTCTCTTTATATGATAAAATAGCTGAAAACAAGGCAAAAGTTTTGGAAATATTTACAAAATTTGTAGTTCAAGAGATAAGATTTGAGAATGTGAGACGATTAAGAAGTAAAATTTCTGACGAACTAGGCTTATTGCTAGTTAACTTGGCTTATTGCCAAGTTAACTAGCAATGAGCAACTAGCGATCTTCGAAAAATACTAATTTTATCAAAAAAA
Organism: Hydra vulgaris; assembly: GCF_022113875.1. NCBI lineage: Eukaryota > Metazoa > Cnidaria > Hydrozoa > Anthoathecata > Hydridae > Hydra > Hydra vulgaris. The sequence continues at coordinate 34,031,108 of NC_061170.1, read as the reverse complement.
TTGAAATTGCTTCTAAGTTTTAATAATATATAAACGGCAACAGGATTTTATACTCAGAACAGAGTGAAATAAACTGAATAATGCCCTTAAGGAGACGGATCCTTTTTGGTATGATATCCGTGGAAATCAGACACAAAAATTAAAAAAATAAAAAAACAATTGAAGTTAGACAAATAAAGCTAAATGTCTGTTATCTATAAACAGCATAGAAAAATTAAATTGCATGTTCCTTAATGCCACATCTCTTGACAACAAATTTGACGAATTTAAACTAATTGTTGCAACTTACAATGCTAAAATAATTACCATTACGGAAACATGATTTAAACCAATCTATGCAAATTAAATGGTTACTGTTTATAAAGAAAACTGATGCAATGGTCGTCGAGGTGGAGGTGTATGTATTTATGTTGAAAGCAAAATTACTTCATACGAACTTAATGATATCAGATTTCCATCAAGTCAAATTGAGCATATCTGGGCTGTTATCAGTTCGGCAATAATATATATCTTATTAGATGTATTTATAGACCTTTACAGATATGATTGATATTGAAAATGTATTTAAATTGCTAAAGAATATGTCAACCAAAAAGGTTATAACGATTTAATCATATTTAGTGATTTTAACTTTCCTGAAATTATTTGGTGCAATGGTTCAATAAATTCAATTAAAGAATCGTCAGAAATTGAGCATGTTTTTTATAAAATAATAAATGACCATTACTTATATTAGCATGTTAACATACCAACATTTCAACCAACAAATAAATCTGCTGTAAATGTTTTAGATTTAATATTCACTACTCAGTAAGCAAATATAAGTGCCATTGATAGTAAATTTGTTTTAGGAAATATATCAAGCGGTCATTTGATATTGTGCTTTGGTTTTATTCTTAAAATAAAACAATGAAAAAAAATACTTAGAAAAAAAAAAATTTATATAGAAAAGCAGACTACAATAGCATTAATGATTTCCTTACAAGTGTCGATTGGCTTTAGTGTTTTGATACCAAGAATATTCAATAAATGTATGATGAGTTAATTTATTATACTAAAGAAGCGTGTAACTTATATGTTCCTATAAATACCTCAAGTTCATCATCAAAGAAACTATATCTGAATAAAGAACTTATCTCCCTCATTAGGTAAAAAAAGAATTTAAAATACAAAAATTGTTTTAGTAAATGGAAAAATTCAAATCTTTGTAACCAATATAAACAATTATCAAAAAGAGTGTCATTTGAAATTTTCATTGCAAGAAGAAAATACGAATCAATGATTGTGGAAAAAGCTAAAAAGAACCCAAAAGTATTATATAAATATATAAGTTCACAACAATTATGTAAAAGACTATAAAAATATAGACTATATAAATCTATGCGACAACCAAACGGTAAAATAACCCAGGTTCCAGAAAAGGTTGCTGATCTTCTGAATATAAATTTTTACAACGCTTTTGTCAAAGAAAATGCACTACATTATTCAGAACAAGAATCAATGATATTACCTTTAGTTTAACTCCTGAATATATTCAATATGAAGACGTTCTTGAAAGGCTAAAAAACCTTGATAAAAATAAAGCCTACGGAGTAGACAAGTTACATTCATTTATCTTAAAAAACTGTGCTACTGCTTTCGCTCTTCCTCTAACACTAATTTTTATGGAGTCAATGGAAAAAATTCAACTTCTAAATCAATTTAAATCAGCAAATATAACTGCAATATATAAAAAAGGTGACAAAAATGATTCTGAAAATTATAGACCTATATCACTTCCATGTATTACTTTTCAAATACTACAAAGAATAATTAAAGATAAGTTTGAAAAATATCTTCATTGAAATAATATTATAGCTAATCAACGGCATGGATTCGTTAAAAATAAATCATGTACTACAAGTTTATTTGAAACTCTAGATTGTATTACAAGAAATGAGGATCAAGGAATTCCTGTGGATGTAGTTTTACTTGACATTAAAAAAAAATTTGATACTGTACCACATCAAAGGATTATCTTAAAACTTGAAGCGTATAGTGTTAGTGGCTTAGCACTTCATTGGTTTCAAGCTTTCTTATCTAATAGAAGGCAGAGAGTTATTATGGGAGATTATGTCTGAACTTAAGCTGATGTGTATAGTGGAGTTCTTCAAGGATCTGTATTAAGTCCACTACTTTTTATACTTTATATAAATGATCTCCCTGAGTCTCTAAAAAATATTTAAAAATTATATGCTGACACACAAAAATCATATCGATTAGTCCTTCTGATGAGTTACATCATAAACTACAATGTAGTTTGAACTTTGCGTATGCTTTGATACAAGATTGGTTACTTAATTTTAATATTGATAAACGTTTAGTTATGCACTATAACTATAAATAAGAGATATCCAATTTATATAAATGGTTGTAAACTCAACATATCAAATTCAGAAAAGGTTGAAAAATCAACCATTATTGAGTGCTAGCAAAGCAAACCGCATGTTAGGTAAAAAAAAATCTTTTGTTTAATTAAATACAAAACTGATAAAATCTCTATATCTTTCCTTGCTGGACCACTCCTAGAGTTTGCTGTACCAGTTTGGGCTCCTTATCAAAAACGAGATATTGCGCTTTTGGAAAGAATACAGCGTCGTGACACCAAATTGGTACCTTCGATCAATAAATTAAGCTATGAAGGTCGACTAGCTTGTCAATAAATGCCCTAACTAGCTAAATAAAGACAACTTAGTGACATAGTTCAATTGTTTAAAATTTTTAAAGGTTACGATAAAGTTCAATTTAAGAAAATAAGCCCTTAAAATGTAATTGTACTCGTGGCCATAACCTAAAGTATTCTAAAGAATTTTATGTACATAGAGAAAATATTTTACTAAATCGAGCTGCAAATCATTGGAATACACTGCTAGAAAATGTTGTTAAAGCTAATTCAGTCAACTCATTTAAAGGAAGACTTGATTGATGGGAGTGAAACCATCACAAGACTCAGATGTCATAGTGTCCTTTAAAACCACAGTCGCTGGTAGCAATACCAGTCACTGCATAAACTAATACTAATACTAATACTAAATTTAATATAGCACAAACACTATTATTTTTCTGGTATTTTTTTTAAGTTGTCCTTTTTAGAATCATCAATGACTGCTAGACTTGAAAGTAGCAGTAGTGAACTCTACTTTTACTGCAAATACTGTTACAATATCATGCTAAAAGTGTTACAATAGTGGCAAATATCACGCCATTCAAAAATACTGTGTACTCTAAATTGGAAATTTACATGAAAATTACTTTGAATCATTTACTTTACATTTTAAAAAAACCCAATGCCGATGATTTTATTAAAATTGCATTTATAACTTATTTTCAATAATTTGTCTTTACTAGTGATACTAGTACATAATATGGCATTTTAGCACCAAAGCTTAAAAGATTAATATTAACAAAACAACTCTTTAATTATCTAAACTAGCTAATATGAATTGTAAACTACTTACCAAGAATTATAAAACATTATTTTACAGTACAAATAGCAGAGTTAAAGTATAATTAACGTTTTTGATTTTGCTAATGAAAACAACGTTTTAAAAATTGCATACAAAGGTTGTGCTTAGGATGTCATGACTAATGGCGTCAGTCAAAGTGAAATTTTTTTTATTTTCCCGCGTCATTTGCCCAGCCGGCATAACTCAAAAAAAAGTTACGCTTGGTTTCTGTTGCGTTTTTAAAGCCTTCTAAAATATAACGAACAACACTTGTCAAAAATGGTTTTTATTCCATGAAATTAACTATTACTATTTACCATAAATACCAGTTAAAATATTAATGGTTTCACTGTTACGGAAACGTATGATTTTATTATAATAACTTTCCGTAAGGAATGTGAAAACACTAATAAAAGCATGCAATATTAAAAATTAACTTTAAAACCTTAGAAAACCATAATAAACTCGAGTAAAACTGCCCGTAATATACACGTGTTTTGGTTAACACCTGGATCGTGACAAACACGAGTCTATAGAGGCTTTAATTCCGAAAAATAAACTAAATGAGCCGGTAGGGTGTTATTTAGAAAATTAAAAACAAAAGTGCAATAGTAGGTTAAAAACAATTTTTGTGTATGCCAAGTAAATTAAAAACTATTTATGCGTATGCCAAGTAATTTGAGTTAGTATCATATTTAAATCAAACATATTTTAAGAGATACAAAAATATTACTTTATAATGTTATAAAACAATGTTATTTGGTCATTTTATAATTTATTTTACTTAGTTTATAATAAAAACAATACCCTACATATAGACGGATCTTCGTCTGAAAGATCAGAACAGTCATCGTCATGATCACATTTCCAGTTTAGTGGAATGCATTCACCATTAAAGCATTGAAATTCATTTAAGCACACTGAAAAAATTAAAATTAAAAGCTTCTAATTGTTCATTTGTTTAATGTTTTTACAAATATATTCAGATACGTAAATAGATATCTTAAAAAGTCATTCTCTTGTAAAACGATATGTTAATAACATACAAGTTGACTTCAGAAAAATAGAAAGCGCTCAACTATTTTTTAAATTTAATTTGAAATAGTAGTATATTAACAATATTTTGCTGACCTAATCATGACAGCGTCATCAGGTTATAAAATAAAGTATCAAAACAACTTTAAAAGTACCATCTATTAGGTTTTTATACAATAAAGTTAAAACATCTGATTTTAGTATAAAATCTTATCCCTATAAAACTCTTATTAATTTAATGCAATTTATCTAGGGTATACATATACCATTGTTATTCAAGTAATATCAAAAAATCGTTAAAAAACGAACAAATAAAAATATTTTAATGTAATGTGTTAATGAGTCTCAAAATAAGAATAATAAGATTTTGAAAATGGCAATATTACGTAATCCCAATCATTTTTATTCAAACTGCATTTAGAGAACACTGGTCTTATTTATTTTTTCTAAGGCTCATTCACTTTCAACTCAAAGTGCTGCGACTCTTTCTCGCCCTTACGTTGCTTCCTATAACAGCCGAGGGTACGTTTCAAATAGGCTCGAAAGCATACTACTCCTACTACTGCTACTACTACTCCTACTACTCCTACTACTACTACTACTACTACTACTACTACTACTACTACTACTACTACTACTACTACTACTACTACTACTACTACTACTACTACTACTACTACTACTACTACTACTACTACTACTACTACTACTACTACTACTACTACTACTACTACTACTACTACTACTACTACTACTACTACTCTTACTACTACTACTACTACTACTACTACTACTACTACTACTACTACTACTACTACTACTACTACTACTACTACTACTACTACTACTACTAACACTAATACTAACACAAAAAGTATTAAGTTCAGCAATAACGTATAATAGATAGATAATTATATAATAATAAATTATAAAACGAAAAGCTTAAGTAAACAAATAACAAGGTAAGTTTACAAATTAAAATCAGATTTTTTAACTTATTTTTATGTTAGAAAATAACATAAAACAAACCGTAAAAACAAAAGAAGACTTTTAAAAGCGTAAAATATGAAAACCAGAATATTTATAGATAGTGACATCGATGATGTTTTTATCAAAATAGTTCACAAGTTTTTGTTTTACCATTATCCTCTTTAACTAGTATTATATAGTCACATTTTGGAACTATATAACAAGATAAATTGGAGAATAATATTACCATTTAAAAAGGTTTAGTAGTTAAATAAAATGTCAAAGTAAACTGTTGCTGTTTTTAATGTTTGTGTTGTTAGTGGCGACTACATTATTTGACCTAAAACAAATGAACACAGGAGTCTTTTAATAGCATTGGTAAAATAAAAAAAAACTAATGCCTAAACTTAAAAGTAAAATTTGCAAGTTATTTCAATACTCATATTTAGCTTTAGTAGTTTCATTTTGTGTAATACACTTTTTTCTAAACTATAGCCATTTTTCATATAATCTTCCTAAGTTTTTTTTTAATTGCAAAGGATAACAAATTAATAAATTTAAGCTAATAAAGTGTAGCTTTATAGATTATTTAACTAGTTTTTTTGCAAAAACTATTTCTTGTCGAGGCTTGTTTTTTTGTTTAGTGTCGTAGAGTTTTGGTTAATTGAAAGCAAAAGTGTATCCTGTAAATTAAAATATATTTCTAAATTGAATACTCACATTGAATACTCACATTTGATAACTATAGCAGAGAAAATATTAAAAAAGCTTATAATTTGATGTAATTGTTGTTGTTTATTGAATATTTTGAATAAAAAAATAAACAATAAACTAAAAACAAAAGACGAAAATAAAAAAACATTAGTTATAATTAATAAAAAATAACATTATCATATACTAAAATCAGATGTTTTAAATTAACTTTATTTTATTTTAAAAGAAACAGCTTAAAAAAAAATAAAATAAAAAGCGTTTACTATAAAAACCAAGAAAATTATTTAATGTTGACGTCAGTTAAATATATGTGAAAATTGTTAATAAGATATTGTTTTATCATTATTTTTGTCAACTAGTAATATGTAGTCATATTTTGACAGCAAATAACGAAATTAATTGATGAAAAATACTACCATTTATAGTTGTATATTAGATAAATAAAAGAAGTTACCAGAATCTGTTGTTGTTCTTGTTGGTGTTGTTATTTGCGTTGTTTGACCTTAAAAAAAAAAAATTATAAAATTCTTTCACTAACAATATAAAAACAAAAGTACTTACTTCCTAAAATCAAAAGTAAGTTTTAAAAATAATTTTATTTTTCACAATTTGGTGAAACTAGATAGATTTTGTTTATTACACTTTTTGTAAACTAATCCTATTTAAATGTTATACTCAAAGTTTTTATTCCATTAGCAATGGTAACAAGTTGAATAATATAACAAAATAAGGCTTAAGTAATGAATGTTTTAGAACTTTATTTAATGGCTACATTTATTTCATTTTTTCGCCTAATGTTTAATAGTTAAACAAAATATTAACAAAAACATAAAAAAAAAGTACTACGAATACATTGTTCTTTGTCTAAATGATCAGAGCAAAAATACATAAATGTATATATATATATATCTATATATATATATATATATCTATATGTATATATATATATATATATATATATATATATATATATATATATATATATATATATATATATATATATATATATATATATATATATATATATATATACATATATATATATATATATATATATATATATATATATATATATATATATATATATATATATATATATATATATATATATATATATATATTTATTTGCATTCACTCCCAACAAACCTGCAAGCAACCACTATTAAGTTGAGAGTAACTAGGAAAAAAAAAAGAACATAGTTATAGAGCAAGGAAACGTTTAACAGAAGACTTGAAAAGTTGAAGGTTGTATGAGTCAGGAAAACATGAAGATGGGAGAAAGTTCCAAAGGATTGAAGTGCGGGGAAAAAAACTAGATGAATAAAAGTTTTTAGAGCATGCAGGGACAGATACAGTAAACGAATGAGACTTAGCTGAATGAAAAGTAAAACGAGAATGAATTTTAGTTGATGGAACTAGAGATGATAACTCCTTTGAGCAGTGACCATGATAGTATCTGTAGAAAAGAGAAAGAGATGCAACTTTACGACGATGGGAAAGAGGTTCAAGCTTAGCAGATAGTCCAGGTCCAACAACATTTACAATGCGTTTTTGGACCTTGTCAAGAAGAGAAAGTGAATCGTTAAAAGAACCAGCCCAAATATGACAACAGTATTCCATACAGGGACGAAAAAGAGATTTATAGAGGTAGAGAATGGAATCAGAAGTTAAGAAATGGCGAGCACGATAAAGAGAAGCAACCTTAGCAGAAGCTAATTTAGCAATCGATTGTATATATGGTTTCCATAAAAGGTCAGTAGTAAGCGATAATCCAAGAAGACATAAAGAGGAGGACTCAGTAAGAGGATTGCCATTCATTAATATAAGAATGTTGACCATTTTACGGTAGGTGTTTGCAGTAAGCAATTGGATTTTTTTAGAGTTGAAATTTACAATTTACAAATTTACAATTAACAATTACAATTTATATATATATATATATATATATATATATATATATATATATATATATATATATATATATATATATATATATATATATATATATATATATATATATATATATATATATATATATATATATATATATATATATATATATATATATATATATATATATATATATATGTATATATGTATATACTTAAATATGTTTTGAGATAATAGTATATAATCAATAATTCGCTAACGAATTGAGGTCAGCGTCATAAGGTATTACTAACATCCCAGTTAACCAACCCAGTTGGGCCCGAGCTGGGATTGACTGGGGTGCCAGATGGGTCCTATAGAGTGTAAAAATTTTGCCGCAAATAAAGTCTGGGTTTTTACTGGGATTGGTATGGGGCTTCCGTGGCTGATTTGAAGATGGAATCCGTACTTTAATGGTAGCATGTATTTTTAATTAAAGCACTTGTTTTGGCTTCGTTTTTATTAAGAAGTTTTGTTGAAATAAAATTTCAAAATGTAATTTCAAAATAGTGTATTTAATTTTAATATTTTTTTCTAACAAATCTTATAAACTTTTTGAAAAACCTTTGAATTCGCAATGTTTTGTAAAATGACTTTGACAAATTTTATTTACAAAACATAGCAAAGTTTTACTATGTAGCACTGCCGTTTGTAAACTTTACATATTGTTTATTTTTACATAAATCATTTAATAAATGGTTTATGTTTTTATAAATAATATTTTAGTTTTACATAATTTTTAAAGAAATTAAAATCATGCATTTATCAAATGTGAGATTTTACATATTTTATAAGTAATATAGTTAATATATTTTTCATAGCATAAGTAATATATTATCAAATATATAACTTATAGAAAATGTTAAATCTTATATTTGTATTATGCATTTATAAATGATATCTAAAGTTTATATATAGCAGTGTCACTTAATAAAACCTTACTAATAGTCATAGTATCACTTTACAAAACAGAGTAATACTATGTTTTATAAAGTGATAAAATTTGTAGTAAAGTGATAATATTATAATATTTGTATATATTTGAGTTATATTATAAATATTATAACTTTATTTTTAATTGGTAGTATAAGGTTTTTTATGATAAAATATTTAAATAATTTATATTGTGAATTACTTGTAAATAATAGTAATTAGTAATAAATACGATAAACTGCCCAGTTAACCACAACAAATGGGTCCCAGCTGGAATATAACTAGATTATTGGAACTGTGTTATGGCTGGGATTTGAACTGGGTAAAAGATGGTTCCCATATGGTGCAATGATTGCGGCAAAAATTATGCTTGAAAATATGATAAAATCTTTTAAAACGACATATGGAGTAACGCAGATTGGTTTGGATTGATTTTAAACTTGCATTTAAAGTGAACAGAAACTTAATTTGGTTCTTTTTTAGTATTTTTGTAAAAAATAATTATTTACATATCAGTTTCAATTTATAATAAAAGTGTAAATATTTTTATATCAATATTTAGATATTCATTTAATTAACGATTTAAAATAAATAAATACAAAAAAAACATGGCATACTCTTATTATATATCTTAAATGCTAATTGACATACTTCTTAAATTCTCTAAATTTTATAACCATTAATAAAGTTTAAGAGTATTTCAATATTTACTTCTTTATAGAATTTTAAAATGTTTTCTCAAACTAAAAACATATTCATATTTTTTTATGCAATAGAAAAATGTTGAAAAGTTTTAAAAATAGTTTCTATGGTTTTTGTGTGCTAACAGTTATGGCATAGTCACTAAGTTACAAAAATGAAATACACTAAGTTAGTGTGTTTCGTTTTAAATTATCTTTTTCAAGCAAATCTTAATGACACTTTACAAAACATGGTAAGATTTAACTAAATAATACTGCCTTATTTGAATTTTACATATTATTTATAAATACATAAATGTTTTACAACATCTATAATTTATATAATTAATAATATAATACTTATATTATAATTACTGTAACTTATATTATAAGTTATAATATAAGGTTTTGTATGAAAAATGTTTAAGTTGTTTATATTATGAATTATTTGTACATAATAGTAAGTAATAACAAAAATTATTAGATGTTTTAACGTATAGCTTTATTTATCTGAAGTAATAAGAAAATTATCACATTTTTTTGAATATGTTTATTTATTAAATACATTTTTTAATTCTTTTAAATATAAATATTTATATATATTTTGAGAGCAATATTCAAACATTTGTTTAAGAAACAATTTTGCTAGTCTAAAAGAGGAAAATGTTGAGTTTTAAGGTTTTAAGTTGTTTTCTAATTATCACAGGATGTTATATAATATTTTTAGAACATGTTTTGAAATAAATTAAATATACAATCATTAAATGCTACTCAAGTGCAATATAAAAATGAAAATGTAGTTTTGATACTAAATAAGGCAAAAACTGAATCTTTTAATAATGATGAGTGATTTGTATTTTTCACTTGCTATAGTAAGTTAATTTCATTGTGTTATTATACGATATCATATAGTCATATATAATATGTTAATTTACAAAGTTATAAAAAAGATATCAAATTTTTTAGGCAATAAATTTTTTATCTGTTGTTTTTGCATACAACTTTATTAAATTTTAAATTTTGATAATACTTTATTAAATTTATTAAAGAGGTTCAATAGTATCTATTTTTTGTTATTAAAGTTGGTTTGTGTTGATTTATGATTAACAAAAGAAAATGCATTACTTCAACAAATGTTAGTTTTTTACATATTAGTTATATAATCTCCTATAAAATGGTTCATCTAAATCTAATAAGTTAACACTTAATCTGACAACATTATTTTGAATATTTTTGTTTCAGAAAGTTCAGAAAAGTTTTACTTTCCCCGACTTTTAAAATCTCTAACTATTTGTTTACAGAGTTTGATAAAATAAATAAATAGGGTTGCCACTCAACCTGGAAAACCTGGAATATCTGGAAATAGTATAATTACTAGGAAAAACCTTGAATACTCAGGGTTTTTTAAAATTTTCATATAAGTCAGGGAAAACTCAGGGAAAATAAGTTTTTTTTTTAAATTTTGTACAATAATTTTTTTTTGTAGCTCTAAGACTACATGAAATTAAACAATAAATTCTAGTCCACGATAACTGAAATACGTTATGTTAGACTAACCATGAATGTAACTATTATATATAATTATATAAATACTCTACACTTGTTTATAATTGTAAAATTTTATTGTGAAAATAATTTTATTACAAAATGGTCAAAACAACAATTGTTTTTAATTTTTTTTAATAAGTTTAAATTGTAACAAACAATTATTTTCAAGTAATAATATAGTCTAAAATGATTATTGTTAAATAAGGTACAATCAAAATGTTAGTGATATTCATTATTTTTGCATTTATTAAATTATATAAAAGATATTAAACCCTCACAAACTGATGTAAGGGTTAGATGTCATGTTAACTCAAGTCAAGACTTTAAATTTTAAATTTTAACATAGTATTCATGTTATATTGCTGTTGTTTACAAGTCTATATATGTCATGCCTAGTTTTTATCATCAATTATTTACCGTAAAATAACATCGTTTTAAATTCCCTGAAGGATGCCTGTTAAAAAGAAAAACTGAAGATACTTTAAAACTAGATGATGCCAACTAAAGAAGTTGAAACACCTATATTCATGGTGTCATATCGAGGCTTCAGTTCTTCAGTATTTATTTTTATATTTTGTTATATATGTTATGTTTATTTTATTTTTTATTTTTGTTATTTTTAAACAACAAACTATGTGAATAATTAATTGTCCTGCGTTAGCCCTTTACTTCAATCTGGCTATTATTATAACACGTATATCAATTTATATTTTGTAATGAGTTAGCTTGTGATTTGTTCGTGTGTCTTTGTTTGCCTTGTGTTTGTTAGTTATATGCAAGATATGGCATGGTTTGGCACACTGCATGGTATGCCCTAAATAATATTATCAATAAATATTTTTATCTATACTTTGTAAATATATATGCTCTAATTTATTATATTATTTAAATATTTATTTTTAATTTACAAAATTAGTGTAAAAGTGGATGAAGGCACTAAAAAAACGATAACGATAAACTTTAAAGCAAAATTTTGTCATGCGATTATGGTGGCAATATGAGAGAACTACTGTGGCAGAATATTACTATCGTAGAACAGTTTTGCATCAAATCATTGTATTATATTAGTTTTTTGTTGCTTAAAAATATTATGAAATTCAAACCTGTTTTTTCAATTGATTCGTAAAAATTTTGTCAGACCAAATATTCATTTGCCTAATACATTTTACGGCCCTGACAGCGAATTCAATATAGATAATATAAATAACATTTACTTTTTAGTTTTATATAAAAAATGCAACGCTTTTTAATCAAAAAATTGTCACATTATTTCGCAGATTCGAGATCTCCAAAAATTTGCGAAAAAGCAAACTATAAAAAAATGAGAAAACCCGCGGTAAATGAAAAAAATATCTGGGTTCAATATAATATTTCCCTTCAAAAAACCAAACTAATTCCAGATGGAACTTAGTTGGATCCCACTGTCAAAGTCGCAATGGGATCTGGATACCCCATCTGGGATACCCAAAAGGGTCCCAGCATTTGCCCCAGTTGGATCCATCTAAAACCCAGCAGGAATGGTTAACTGGGTTTATAACAAAATAAAATAAAACAAACTTTTAAAAAAAGTTTTTTTTTCAGATTGGGTCTACTGGGTTGACAGTTATGTGTTTAAGGTTCAGCCAACCAAAATTACCACTGCAGGTTTTTGAGTGTGGCTACTAAAAATGAGCATGTTTCGTTTTTCAGGCTTTTTGGTGTAATTTACTCTTTAAAACGGTTTTTGTATCCTCTGACCGATATATAAATACTTTAGGATGAGCATTTAAGTTGCAAACATCTGAATTTGAGTTAAACTTTGTTTTGTTATTGCATAGTATGTTATTTAACTTAAGAGCTGTAGTAAATACAAATCTAATGCTTTATTTTTTAAATAATCTATAATAGATATTTGAGATTGTTTAATAAATTTTTATTTGTTTAGATGTAGTTTTTTTTTAATACACGGTTTAAATACATTTTGATTACTTCAATAAAGTTACTTTTGTTATACCCGTTAATAAAAAAATGTATTTACGTTAAAAATCATACTTTTCTGTCAAATGTTTTTAAGAGCAGATTTACTTTGCTTTCCATAAAAGTCATTTAAAGACGCCAGTAAATGTCGTGGATCGATTTTAGAGAAATAGTAATACAAATATCTCATTGTTATAGATATTTGTAATGACGTTGTCTTTATGTTTATTAAAAACTTTAATAAACTTTAAATAAGGCACTTCACTTCCTTTTATAAACCTTTTTTATAATTAACATAAAATTGTAGTTTTAATTTTATTGCGTTAAAAATATTAATCTTATTTCAAAATGCGCAAAAAAAATTTAAATACGGACATTTGGCTATGTCAGTGTTTAAATTTGTCTAAAGTTGTCAAAATTTTATGCTTGAATAACAACATATTTCTGTTATTATTTATGCATAAAATTTTTGAAAATAAAACAAATAAAACCATTGTCAATTTACATGTAACTAAACCTTAAAGCAGTAGAAAAACGCAAACTAATATAGTTTTAACCCTAATTATACTCTTTTCGAAAATTAGAATATTAAATTGTAAACAATATAGTGAAACACAAGATTGACAAGTTTAAAATTTTCTCAAATATTATATTTAACATAAAATTACTAAATTTTGTTTTATTACAACAAAATGCTTTGCGAAATAAGCTCTAAAATACAATAAATTTTCTTTTTTAAGGTCAGCAAGCAATTGAAATGTCAATTCTCGATTTTTGTCTCATAGACAGCATCAACGTTTTTTTAAAGTAAGGTGCTAACCTGATTATTCTTAGAATTTCGCCTATGCAGCCTAAGTTTCTTTAATATCGAACTTCGCTATTTTAAATTGAATAAATTTTTCAAGAAAGTAATTAAGGTCATATTGAAATAAGGAAGAAGGAGAAGAAAAAGAAAAAGAAGAAGAAGAAGAAGAAATAGAAGAAGAAGAAGAAGAAGAGTAGGCAAGACGTTCAGTTTTTGTTTTGGTTTGCTGATTGCAATCTTTATTCTTCAATTGCCTCTCTCTCCAGTTTTTCAAATAACTAATCTTTCTTATAATTAAAATACTTAGTTCTTTTTTTTTAAGAATAACCTTTTTCTCAAAAAGCTCTGAAAAACTCCTAGTTCTAATAACTGATTTTATATTACTAAAAGACACATAGTTTGTTAACTCATAGTTTCTTTTGTTACCACAAAGCATTTTAGTTTTGTAAAATATTTAAGAGCACGCTTCCATAATTTTCTTATAAAAATCCAACTGTGCTCCGAATATTTTTTTCATCTTTTTTAAAAGTGTTATCATTGAAAAGTTTTCCGGTCATTTTGAGGCTATTATAGCGCAGTTTTTCATTTGAGAGTCTTAATGTTTTGGGTTGTTAATAATTATTAGTTATTTAAGATGTTATATAAGGTCATTATGAAAATATGTTGCAAACATACTTAAAGCTTGAACCGTTATTCGAATTTTTATTTTTTCCTTAAATAAGAATTTACTTATGTAATATGTAACTTTAGCTATATAGTTAAATACTATGTAGCTGTGTTTATGTACTTAGTAACTAAAATTATTTTTTAAAGCATTTTCATACAATAATTATTTTGAGTTTCTATTGTAAAAACATGTGGGTGGTAGAACTCCATAAAAATTTTAAAAAAATGATAGACGGCTTTTGCTATCATGCATCCTCAAAAGGCAAATTCCTTTGCTATTGTGCCATCATTTTGGGTTGCAGGAGAATTCAATTAACTAGCTATCTTATTTTGCATTTAGATTAGAGACAGAAGTTAATTCTATTAAATAAATGTTGTTATACTTTAAATTATGCTCTTAGTATAATTCAAAGTATAACAACATATTGATCCTGGTTCTTGGATAAAAAAGAGATGTTGTTCCATTGTTATTTTCCGATGAAATTCCTTATTGTTATACTTTTCCTACCATCAAAATAAATGCCATGGACATCAAAACAAACATTATTAGGAATCGAATTCTGCACCTTTTTTTTCAGTTACAACCCTAGTTTCTTTTTCATTTTAAGGAATATATTCAATCCTTAAGTTAATACGTCTAGACCTGTTTTTAGAGATTCTGCAGTTTTTGTTTAAAATAATAATATTATTTGGGGTTTCAATTTCTTCAGTAGCCTTCACCCATTACTATTAAACATTCTCCTAAATGTTTGTGGAAATTTAAACTTAATTTTTACCCCTTTATATCTTTTTCTAACACGTAAACTGTTTCATAACAATTCATTAATTTAATTTCTATACTATACTAGAGTTTATTGAGCGTATTTATGTTATCACTAGGTAAGTCAACGTATACTTTTTCTTGTCTTTTTTTCTGTGTGTAGAATAAGAATTTTTTTTAATTCTAATAAAGTAATAGCCATTTATAACTTCTTTTTTCCTTTCAATTTTAAGCTTTTAAAATTACGTCTGTTCGCAACGGCGGTTTATTAACTTTAGAAAAAATGGTCAAAATTTGCTTAACATAATTTAGAGCTGACTCCTAACTAATGTTATGATATACAATTTTAACATGCCTCAATTTACAAATTTTTTAGTGTTATAATTTTCAAACTCAATGAAATTATACTGAAAAAATTAAAGTTTATAGCTGAATTTAAAGTATATTGATGCCTCGGGTACTTCAAGTACCCGTTGGCAACAATGACAATTCAAGTTTAATTCAAGTCTTTATTTTAAGTTAAGCATTCTTCCCTGTTATTTTGATATTTTCGGCTTATAAGAAGATAAAAAATTTGATTTCGGAATATATTATCTTGTGCCGAAAAATCCGTTGAATAATTTTTTTGTATTTTTTAATGGTAAAAGATTAAAATGTAACAATAGTTAAAATACATTCAAGTTTAAAGTTTTTTATATATACAGTTAGTTTAAGAAAATGCATTTTAAATAACATTTTAAATAATTTTTTTAATGGAAAAAAAAGTTTAAAAGCGATTTCTATAGAAACTAAATGACATTATATTAAAATTCTATAGAGTTTCTATATATCATATGCTTCAAAAATTTATTGAAATTTCTTTAGAACTTTTTTTCCTGGGCACTTTTACTCGTCTTATTGTAATACGAGGAAAACATAGTTTTCACCAATTAAAATCTAATTATATAAGGTTGAAAAGCTGTATAAAAATACAACTGATTGTGTTTTTGTTTGTTTAAGGTACAAGCGAAAAAACAAAAAGAGACTTCAAATTATTTAAAACGCTGTTTCAAATTTTCTCAGAATAACTTTTGGAAATCATCGCTCATTACAAAAAATCCCAAGATTATTATAATTCTAAACTTTTATAATTTTTTTTGTTATATTTATTTTATGCCAAATTTTTTTTGTATCTTTCTTCTACTTTTAGAATTTACATTTAGTGAAAACTGAACTACAATAAAACGTGAAAACAAAAATGTAACAGCAAGTTTATTTTTATATTAGTTTATCTGGGGGATGCTTGCTACGTCGTTGGAAGTACCCAAAAAAATTAAACAAAAGTGTTTTAACTTGCTTATAAATAAAGTTTTACTATTATTAACTATTAAAATTACAGCAAAAACTAATAAAACTATACGCAGTTGATTATCTGATGCGGTTGGAAAAAAACAAACAAACAACCGGAAAACATAATAGTATTTCGGTTTCGTAGTTTAGCGATTATTTAAACAAAAATTAGTTACATTATTTTGACAGAAGTTAAACTAATTTTTGAGTTGTGTAACTTAATTAGAAACTAGTATTGATATTTCTGTCTTTTTTAAATACTTTTTTTCGTTAGACTAAAAAAAATCGAAATGATTATTTTAGTAAGTACAACTTTTGGACTTCCCTTTTTACATACACCCTAATTAATATTTTTATCAAGTTTAATTGTTTAACTATCATCAAGAGGTAAAATTAGTAAAAAACAACAAATATACACCCATGGACATCCCCATTTTTAAAAAACTAGACTGCGTATCATTTTAATAAATTCTATTTTAAATGATAGTTAAGGCAAGAAAAAGTTTAAAATTTGGTAAAATGAAATCGGACTTCCCTTCAACATTTACCTTGTTTTATTAAATAAATAAAATTATTAGGTTTTATTAAACATAAAACACAGGCGTTGATTAGTTTAAAATGTTGCTTGATTCACAAGTATAGCATTTCAAAAGAAAAAGTTGGTCCATTGTAAAAAACCAACATTTCTTTTGAAGTTAGGCCAATAAATATTATATTAGTGTATAACTTTTGATATCACGATTACTTTTGGATAGAAGAAAGGAAGACAAATATTTACCACAAAAAGAAGCTGTTTATATTTGTTTAAATAGACCTTTAACACTCTTTTTCTAAACAATTATTTCGTTTTTTTATTACTAAAAGTTCGAATATAGACTGAAGAAAAACTGGTTTATTCAGTGTTTTAATAAAAGCTAAAACTAATTTTTCTTCGAATGTTATGAACTGTGAAATCATGGCCTGGATACTTAACAAAAATTTTTTATTCCTGCGGTTTCTGTCTAAAAGAATGTCTATAAATATTATTCGAATTTAGTCGTGAAACCTCTGCTAATGCTTCTTTTACTAAAATTATTAACAAATTTCGATATTTTTGTTGCACAAGCTAAGTATACACTATAACTTTTTTAATTACACGTTTGTGCAAGCAAGTAATAATGATACTATTTAGAGTTTGAATTTTATTCAAACATTGAAAGACTTTGTCTTTATACTTAAAAATAATGTTAATTAACACCTTCAAAATTGTATTTAGCAAACATAAAAATTGTATTTCAAATTACTTTAAATTGCTAATCATTGCTAAATGTTTGTGAACTGAGTTTAACGCAATGTATGATGGTACAACTTTAAATTGCTAATCACTGCTAGATATTTGTGTAAGAGTTTAACGCAACGTTTGAGGATACAACTTTAAATTGCTTATTACTGCTAGATATTTGTGTACTGAGTTTAACACAACGTTTGATGATACAACTTTAAATTGATAATCATTGGTAGATATTTGTGTACAAGTTTAACACAATGTTTGATGATACAACTTTAAATTACTTAACACTGCTAGATATTTGTGTACAAGTTTAACACAATGTTTGATGATGCAACTTTAAATTGCTTACCACTGCTAGATATTTGTGTACGAGTTTAACACCATGTTTTATGATATAACTTTAAATAGTTATAAAGTAGTTATTATTTATCTTTTCTCTCTATTCTTTTGTTTCATCAAAAAACACTTGAAGAAGTTTAGTGTTCTTTGTTATACTACACACAGAAAACAAATGTTGCGAAATCGCTCAACAAAAAATGTTGCTTTCAATTTTCAACATAAAATGTTGATTACAATGTAACATCAATGTTGAGAAACGGGTTTTTAAACAGTAAATTTTGTTGAAAAATAAAACACTACATTACCTGTTGTTGAGATAACGAAGTACACTGCCATTTTGTATAATAAAAAGCGCTTGGTTTTCTAATAAGTTCACGAGGCGCATGGTTTGGAGTAAAACAACTATTTTTTTCATCGAAAAATTCTTGCATAATTTTATTCAATGTATCAATGCCATTTATGCAGATAATTATTTTTTAAAGTTAAAGAGCTACACTGTCATCTACGTAATCATGAAGCCGCTGGTGAATAAAGAATGCCTGTTCGATGTTGTCAAGATAAGTGTACTAGTTCATTTCGCAATTTATGGAACCTCAAAAGACACATGGATAAGTATCACAATCAGTCACATTGCGAGAAAGATGTTTGTGTCCCTGTCATTAATAGCAACATTTTATGCAATAATGACGACGATTGTAATTATGGAAGAGAAGATCAAAATAAGCGATGCAAACTTTCAGACATTCATACTGAGGCAGTTTCTTTAGTATCTTCTCTGAGATCAAACAGTGGTTTGCCACATAATATAATCTCATATGTCATTCCATCCTTCAATCACATGACTGACTGTTTAGCAGATTACTTAAATGAACAAGTCCAGGAGTTGTTAAAGTGTGTGCCAAATATTCACGAAGATGTTGTAAATAATATTGAAGAAGTATTTAACAAGGTTCGTAATCCTCTTGAATTTCTTTCTACAAAATACAAGCAAGATAAATATTTTGCTAAACATGCTCTTTTTATTAATTCTGAAACACTTCCAATTGGCACTAGGTATGAGGTTAAAAATGGACTCAATAAATTAATCTATGACACCTATGAATATGTGTCAATTGAAAACAATCTTCGTAGCTTATTTACTAGTGAAGAATTTGTTGAATTGATGTTTGGTAACAAAACTAAAGACAATGATTTAATTAACTGTTTTCAAGATGGAGAACGCTGTAAAAAGCATTACTTATTTAGATACGATAATAAATTTTCTATCATGATTCAGTTATTCTACGATGGTATGGGTACAACAAATCCTCTTCGTGGAAATGCATCAACCAGTAATGTTAGGTAATGTTAGTGTTTTCTATTATACAATTCAAAATTTGCCTCCGAGTCATAACTCTTGTTATGCTAATATACATCTATTGGCGTTTTGTTATAGTCAAGATTTGAAAGTTTATGGCTACAACAATATTTTAGAACGCTTTGTAAGTGAAATACAAAAACTAAAATCCATTAGCTTTTGTGGGGACTTTCCAAAAATTGGTTCTTAAAAATTTATGTTGGTCTTTGCCAGGTGTCTTGCGATAATCTTGCTCTCAATGGGTTGTTTGTCTTCATTGAATGCTTTTCTGCAGATTTCTTTTTCACTCTCTGTTTAGCAACCAAAGAAACCATTCAAACTAAAACATATGAGTCTGATTTCGAAATGAGAACAATAGCTTCTTATAATAATGATCTGAAAGCATTAGAAACTCTTGCTTTAGGAACTCATAGCCATGGTGTCAAAGCAACTTGCTCCTTAAATAAAATTCCTGAATTTCATGTTGTTGAAAATTTTGTTCTTGATCCAATGCATACACTACTAAAAGGTGTTGTACCTTTTGAACTTGGTTACATTCTTTACCATTTAATCAAAATCAAACATTATTTCTCGCTATCAGATTTAAATAGTTGTATGCATCAATTTTTTGATCGAAATTCAGTTGAAAAATCTAAACGACCACCCACAATTTGCCAAATTGAGAAACCAGGCTGAGGACTTTCACCTTCAATGAAGGCTGTTCAAATGTGGTCTTTGCTTAAGTATTTACCTATGATTGTTGGTCGATTTGTACCTGAAGATGATGGTTGCTGGATTTTTTTGTTAAATTTATGTGAACTTGTGGATTTAATATTTGCTCCTAAGTTTACCAAAGGAATGATAGCATATTTAAGAGTCTTTATATTGGATCATCTATCAGATTTTAAGGATCTGTTTGGACAAGTAGCAAAAATGCGTCTCAAACATCACTTTCTGGTCCATTTTTCTACAATTATAAAAAATGGACCTCTTGTTGGAATGAGTTGTCTTCAATATGAGATGAAAAACTCATTTTTTAAAAGATCTGCAAATGTGGTTTGCATAATATTTTTGTAGTCATTTTCACGCATATGTCATATCTCAGAGATTACATGCAGAATTTATTTGCATATCCATTGATAGCTTGTGTGACCATAATCCCCTCTTTAATTATTTGCAACCTGGTAAAGATAACATAAATCTTATTCGACTTCCTTACCATATTGTGTGTTTAATGTTAATTTTATTATTGGATTTTGAAATAAATATAGCAGTCTTTTTAAAATTTTTGTTGTTGTTATTAATTACGTAATACAAGTCTTCTCTGAATACTTTTGTTTAATTTTTATTTGCAAAAACAACAATTTATTTGAAATTTATTATTTTAATACCGTCATAAATTGAATATAGTACAGTATTAATTATTTTTAGTATTCTTTATAGTGTTCTGATTGTTTGTTATTAAGATTTGGTTGATATAGTTTGATATTAAAATACATAAAATCTTTTGTAAATTTAAATATTTTTATAAATAATTTTGTTATTTTTTAGTTGTTTCTTTTTCAAAAAAAAAATGGATGTTCTTTTTTAACCATTTATCTGATATCGTGAATGGGGATCTATCAGCTGAAGTTATGCGTAGAATTCATGATATATTGTTTTAATATAGTAACTAATCTAAATATTCCTTACTTATTTTATGCATAACCATATTTATAGTTTAATTGGTCAAACTAATTATGACTAATAAAATAATTGACAAAATCCCTAATTGACAAAATTTTGTAACTTTTTTATCAACTTTGGCTTATAGAAGAGGGATTGACTCTTGATTCCTTTGTTTTGCTTAATGAAGAAGATCTTAGAGAGGTGGGTTTAAAGATGGGTGAGCTAAAGCTTTTGATGTCTTGGATAAAATCAAGTGTTAAAATAATAAATTATAATTAATGCTTTAATATAGTTTTGATAATAACTAAAATAATTATGTTTAGGTTAACAAAAGTACTTTTTTTATATAGTTTATAGTTTGTTTATAAAAGTTTATAAAATTTTTGATTTTAGCCTATTTTTTATTGGTAGAAATTTAATTTTAGTTAAAATGTGCTTCCTAATTATCTTTGCCAGTTTTCATAAATTTTAGGTTGTTATAAAAATTTTGTTTTGTTGTATTAGTAAATTCTCAATCTTCAACAGAATGTTCATCAACTATGGATCCAACATCTGTATCAACACCAGTTGCAATAATGCTACCACTACCTGCCCGTGATGTTGTAATTGTAGAGTCAAACATGAATTTTTGCTTTAGTTATATAAAAAACTAGCTCATTAGTGACAGTTTTGCGCAGGTTTATGCTATCGAGGATTTATTATGTAACTATAACCCTGTAACTATGTAACTATATGTAACCCCGTAATATGTAACCCTGTAACTATGTAACTATAAATTATGTAACTATAACCCTGACTAAGGGAGGAACTAAAATAGTTGAAAATTTGAAACAAGGCATCTACTACACAAGATCGGAACGTGTGTTAATGATTAAAGTCCTTGGCAAATACTTGATGAAAAATTGTTTAATGTGAGTGCCATAGTGCAACATTTTTATCATTTTTTGTTTGTTTTTTTATTTTTATTTTTTAGTTTTGAAATTTTTCAGACTATAACATTTTAACTTTTTTACCCAATTCTATTTAGTAAAAATGATCCTAGTTCAAAAGAAATGACAAATTTGGCAAAGAAATTGTCATGAAATTTCCGGTTCTATTTTCCAAAACCACACCAAATGGATATGTAAACATTAATTAGTTGTGCATTTTCAAACGCTATATAATTTTTTTAAAGGAAGAGATCTAATGTGCAAAGGGTGCCACTGGTTACCTTGCCCATTATGTGTGGCAAAAACGTCACCGAGACCCATTTATTAAAAAGCATTGGACTTGGCGAAAAAACAGGGTTTTTTTTTAGGGTTAATCTTAGCGTTACTTTTTGTTACCAAAATGTGTATGTAACACTTTTTTAAATTTTTTAGAGTTACCATTACTAATCCTTTATCAAACATTGATGATGATGAGCGTCGTCTTCGAGAAAGTAGACCAACGGCGGTTAACCTATCTGAGTTAGTGCAGCTTATGCATAACACTAGAGAGCATAGACGAGCTTGGATCAATACTAGCAATCCTGATGCCACTAGTATTTTAAACAAATTCCCTCTGTTGTTTGATGTAAACGAGTTGGTATGCTTTTGTTTTTTAAATTCTATAAAGTCTATAAATAAAAAATACAATAATAACGTAAATATATTTTCATATGCAACTTAGTGGAATGGAACATGCCAAACAAAATAAAAATTATTTCGTTAACATATATTCTGCAAAATCATTGTCAGGTTATCCTGATATTGTTACAGTTTAATATAAATATGGATGGATTAGAGTTAATTTAATATAATTTTTAATGATCATAAAATTTCATAAATTGTTCATGAAATTTTGCAAATATGACAATAATTTTGCACACAAAAAAAACGACACTGTTATTCTTCTTCCTTTATTTTTAGATTAGCAAAGAGTTTGCAGCGATTGCAGGCAAATTTCTTTCTCTGCGAGTTGCTATGCTATCTTTTCGTCAAAAGATACTTGTTTACTCTGAAAATCTTAAAGATTACTTTATATGTAACAAATGTTAAGAGCGTACCAATCTAATGAATTTGATGAAGGTAAGCAATTTTCAGGATTTTTCAAACTTGTCCTAATTACTACATAAATGAAAAATTCTTTAATTATCTTTTCTAGACAAAAAGACTGAGTTATCGTTGTTGCTGTTGCAGCACATATTGATTCCACCACCGCAACGAGGCTTAAAAACTTCTAGAGTCGGGAAGGATGTAGTGTCGAATCAGATGTTTGTGGATATGAATGAGGCAAGTTTAAATAATTTTTAAACAGTTCAATCGTTCAAAAGTTGCGCAATTATTTTCAAAATGCCTTATAAATTATAAATCTATATTTATATTTATTTATACAGGAACAGATGAGTGTCCCTGAAGCAGTTGCTTCTCTACAAAAAAACGTATGGGCAGGCATAGACTACCGCCCACCCCTACTTTTTCGTCTTAATAAAAATTATCATATCAAGTTGGATGATCGGGCCATCGAACTTCGTGATGCAGCTTGTTTTTGTGATGCGATGGAATTTTTGTTGACGTGTTTTTATGTGTTTAATTTAAGTTATCCATACGAAATAAAGCCAGTTTATGGTCTGCTTGAGCATCTCATGCAGATCAATATTTCGATCGGAAAAAGTGCCGCTTTATCAGACTTCTTGGGAGCAATGACTTAAAAGTTTGTACTAAAGAACTAAAAACAATTACTTTTTTTATTTTAGTAGAAAAAAATTATTAAATTTTTTAGTTATATTTTGTTTTTTATTTAATTCTCGAGCATTATTACTTTGAAATAATAATATTAGGACTATCGAAATACCAAAGATTCCACGGATACACTTATGGAATGACACCTTATTCGTGTGCGCAATTACTAAATTCATACTTTTCCTTA
>NC_061170.1:33996797-34004297 GCF_022113875.1 Hydra vulgaris | reverse complement strand
TTTTTTTTTTTTTTTTACTTTTTAATTTTACATTTGTTGGTCGTATTACAACTATATATTGCCAAAAAAAAATTAAAATAAAAATAATGATAATAATAATAAACTTTCACAAATATAAGATAAGGTATCTGAAAGAAGATCAAAGGATCAGAACCTTAAACAAGTTCAAACAAGCATTAAGTGTATCAAATTTTTACAAATTTCATATATATATAATCCAAATATATATTTTATAATCCAAAGAGAGATCACGCGGATCTACTTACCAATATTTTATATAAACGTATAGGTGAAGTAAAGAATATAAAATCAACAAAGTAAGTAAGAATAAACTTTTTACAAATATAAATAAGAAAAGGCAAAGTTATTAATTTGTATTATTAATAATAACATAATACGTCTTCTAATGAAAAAATTAGGGTTTTTAATTTACTTTTAAAAAAACGAAAAGTAATGGGTAGTTCGAAATCAAAATTGGGCAAAACAATTTTATTCCAAAGGTGTGGTGCCCGATAGACAATATAAAATTGAATAAAATTCGTTGGACAGAAAGATTCATTTAAAAAATCAGTATTTCTCAAATTGTATTTGTTGATGGGTTTCGGAGTAAAAATATCTTTGAAGACAGATTGAGACAAGTCACTTTTCCAAATGTATACATAGCATAAAACATTATATATATATTTAGCTCGTATATATTTAAAATTCTCATTTCAATAAAATAATGTTTTGCGTGAGAAAGGCGATTTGCAAAGTAGATTAAACGGATAGCATGTTTCTGACGGCGATAAAAACGTTGCAACTTATGGGTCTTTGGGTCTTTAAAAAATACACTTATGGGTCTTTAGGTATTTAAAAAATACACTTGCCTTATTAATCAGCGACGCAATCTAACGTTCAAATGAGGTTGTTGTTGATCCATTAGGAAGCAGTTTATCACTGTACTCAATTCTGGCATTATCAGTTATCAAATGACAACAACAACTTTAAATGTTTTACTAATTCGAAGTTTATTTATAATAAAAGAAATTATATTCAGTTTAACAATTTATTTCCAAACAGAGGTGGTAAACACTATTTAAAAACATAGACATCAAACAAAGTAACCAGGTTTTCTACAATATCTAAAGTATATTCTGCAAATAATTTCTTTTTTTTTTATTACTTTAAAACAAAAGAAACGAGTGCTTTCTTGGTTAACCAAAAAACCTTTACAATAACTAAACAAAAGAAAGAACTCTGGTTTTTCTGGTGTCTTACAGTCAAGTGTTTGGTTGTTATAAATATAATGAAGAAGATCGAATAATCTCATACGTTCTTTTGTATGTATATATTTATATATATATATATATATATACATATATATATATATATATATATATATATATATATATATATATATATATATATATATATATATATATATATATATTATATATATATATATATATATATATATATATATATATTTATATATATACGAAATTTTGTTTAAAATGTAATGAAGAACAAAAAAAAAAAAGGAAGAAAAAGAAAAGAAAATGCAGCTTTTACGCTTTTTTTTCTCTTTGTATGAAATATTCAGTACGGAAAAATTCAGACTACAAAGGTTTTCAGCATGTTTAAAGTTAACTGGAGAAAAGACATCGTCAAGCATTGAACTTTATTAAGTAACGATAAAAGGAGTTTTTGCTCAAATGACAAATAAAAGTTTCACTATTTTCCAGTTAGAGAGCACACAAATAAAATCACCTGTTCTAAAATTAATTTAAAACTATCTTTACTGAGCCATAATCACAGGGTAGAAAAGAAAAAAAATTTATGATTGTAATTATTAGAGAAAACATTTATGTAAAATATTTTTTTTCTCTGGCTTCGGTTTATGATTAAATCTTTTTCTAAGAAAACCGATTTGGTCATTTTTTATTAAAGATGTTATTAAATTAAAATAAGAATATATTACATATTAAATCTTAATTCATATTTATACTATAAAATCTAAGAGAAATAAGCACATTACAAAGAATACATATATATATATATATATATATATACATATATATATATATATATATATATATATATATATATATATATATATATATATATATATATATGTACATATATATATATATATATATATATATATTATATATATATATATATATATATATATATATATATATATATATATATATATAAATATATATATAATATATATATATATATATATATATATATATATATATATATATATATATATATATATGATATATATATATATGTATATATATATATATATATATATATATATATATATATATATATATATATATATATACATATATTTATATATATATATATATATATATATATATATATATATATATATATATATATATATATATATATATATGTATATATATAAGCGTGAAATAGACTAAAGATAAATCTTACCTTCGACTTTAGTGACATAAACGAGGCAAAATACAGTAAATATTGATTTGAAAAAGTTGCATTTTACTAACATCATCAATATATAATCTTGATAATTTTAAAATATAACCCAGCTACGCCGTTAAAAACTGCACTTTTTCAGCTAAAATACATTAACACATTCATTTTTTTCACTGTTTTTAAACTTTTGAGAAAGTACATTCAAACAAGGCACAAGCATACAAAAATGGTCATTATGAAAGCTCTAATATTATAGCTTCATGATATTAAAGCTTTAAGACACTGATGCATGTGATTTGTTTAAAATTTAAAATATATTCAAGAGGAGTAATGTTTGTTTTTCTCTGTAAAATATTAAATTTATCTTTATATATTCTAGTTTTTGTAGTTAACCCTTTAAAGCTATTAGTTTCATCAAGCCTAACTGTTTATATGTTTGTATTAGTTCAAGTAATTTTAAACCTTTATTTTTTAAATTCATTTCTTATAACTAATCAACAAACATGTGTACATATTTGTATGAAACAATGCGTTCACCTAGGTAAAATAAAATTTTAAATAATTTTACCTGGTTTTATAAAAATTTATATTGGGATATATTATAATATATGTAAATTTATTTGGCTCAAAATATAAACACTACTTTTGAAAAATTTTGAAAATGGCAAAAAGTTTCTATAAAAAAATGAAACCCCATAACAATGCTGATAGTATGAAGGCAGCTATTTTATTAGTATGTATCTATTTCATTAGTATGAAAAAAAGTTATCATGGTGATAAAGATCGTCTGTTTAAAAAAAAAACATTGAGACGAAGAATAAAAAAAAAGAATTTAATCCAATAAATCTGAAGTTAAAAAGGGAGTGCTTAGTGATAATGTTGAAAATATGACTGTAGCTCCCTCCTTTTAAAAATAGAGTTTCTGGGAAAGATTAAATAATTTTTTCTATGAAGCGTCATGTTAATAAATTGCGGTTACGTAAACCTAAAATTCATATATTTTCCAGAGCTAAAACTTTAACACATGAAATTGTAAATAAATTGATAATAACATTGAACTAATTAGAATACTAATGTTGATAAAACTGGCCTCTCTACAAATTAAATAACAAGAAAATTTTTTTAACTAACTGTTTTTTCTGGTAAAACTATGCACTCTGTGCCAATCTAATTGTCTACAGAAGAAAGATATCTACCATCATTTGTTGTTTTTATAGGAAAAAGTCATGTGTATTTTAAATGGGTAGAACATGGACCACCAGGGTGTGCTTTTAAAGCAACAGCAAGTGAATAGAGGCAAGACTACCTCTTTGAAAACTGGTATTTTACTTGAATTTATATTATCTGCTTTACAACTTTTTTTTAATTCATAATATTTTTCATTTTATGTATTTACACTTAACAGGCTTTTTTGTATTTTTAATAATTTCAAATGAATAAATTGAAGTAAAAAAAATCTTTTTTTAGGTTTGTGGAGACCTTTTTACCATTTGATGACCATGATCAATAACTAATACTCTTGATCTATGATGACCATGATAGTCATTTAAAACAAATAGATATGTCTGTCTTAGAACTATTAAAGAATGAGTGGAGAAAAATTTTACAGTAGTTTGCACAAGAAACACAAAATAGAAATATTAGTAAGACAGCTTTCTCAGGAATATTGAATCAATTGTGTTAGAGACTCTCTTCATCAAAAGCTAATGCTGAATTTTATGGTACTATTACCAAAATCTGCTATGCAAGAAGCTTTAAGATCAATCATATGTCCTAATGTATTTGCGGAAACAGCAGCAATAAAACAACAACAAAAACGAAAAAAAGGAAGCGGGTACAAAGCAAATGCGGAGAACTTCTTATAAATAAAAAGTTCAAGCGACGATTACTAAATAAATAATAAAATAATAACCTAAATAAGAAAAAAACCGATGTAAAAGAAAATGCAAAAAAGTCATTAATTCTACTGAAGTATTCAAAAAAACAATCAAAGAAATGCCCAAAATGGCATGAATGTTACCATAAAAATAAAATATTGAAAATTTAGTTTTTATGTAAAACATAATCAAAATTTTAATAAATCACAGTTTTTTATTTCCATTTTTTAGAGTTTTCATATTTATTACAGTGCTGTATTTGTATGTAATTTCTTTTTTAATAAAACATATCCTATGGGTACTTTTTAAATTGAAAACTTATATATATACTTTGGAAAGGTTATGTAAATTATGTATGACAGATTTCTCATAAGCAACAGCAATTTAAAGCAGAAGTAACCAATTTTTATGCAGTCTCACATTATTCCGCTAATAGGGTAATGTGGGTCTGTATAGACATCTTTAAAAAAGGTTTACCAGACACATTAATAGTATTTTAAGTAACAGATTTTTCTTAAGTTTCTTTAGTAGGATGTCGATTCATGGTTTTAAGATAGCTTTTTTTATAACAAAGGTACCTTTACATTGCTTTTTCTTACTAAAAGTCAGATACAGTTAAAAAAAAGATAAGATTATCCCACCCTTCTCATGCAAATTATTTTAGATATTTTTGAACAGCAACAAAAAGACGATCGTTACAGAATATAAAGCTTACGTTAAGAAATGACAAATCTAAGATTTCATTTTAATTAGTTAAAATATAAAAATTGTTTAATACACTGCCATAAAAAAACAACATTAACATATTAAAACTGAACAAGAATTAAAAGAAAATTCTTACTAATCAATAAATAATTGCTAAATTCATCGTTCAATGTTGTGCGTTGTTTCGTTTTCGTTTTTAAAGTAGTTTTAATTAGTTACTAGGCTATTCTAAACTTATAAGAGAGCGTTCTGAAGACGTGGTTATTCAAAATATTGGTTTATCAAACAAGATTGTTTAATTCTATATTTTAGTTCTAGTGTCATTTTACATGTTTGTTTAAGTTGAGTTATAGACTTTTAACTCAACGTGTGTTTGTTTTCTAACTGAGATAGTCTTATTAACATAAAGAAATATTAGAAAATAAGTTTTTAAGTTTTTATTTTAATCTTCTACAAACATTTTTTATTGTAAGCAAATAGGCAAACTAAAAATTTTAAAAAATTGAAAAGCTAAATAAGACTACTTAGCAATCTGCTTAATTAAAAATTTGATTAAAACAATCTACTAAATTAAAACAATCTACTAAGTTAAAACAATCTACTAAATTAAGTTTAAGTTAAATTTTAAGTATAAAATTAAGAATAATAAACATAAATAAAATTTGAATAATAACTTAGTTTTTCTGTGTACATTGAATAATTTTTTAATGTGTCAACTTAATTTCGATTTTTTGATTTACTATATTCTACTTTATTATTATTTATTTATTTATAATATTAGTATATTTAAGGTCAAATAAAGACTGTAATAATTTTTTCGTTTCTAATCAGTTAACCATGAATATTCAAAGTAAGTTTTAATTTTTATAAATATTTTAGTACAGTATAAAATATGTATTAGAATAGTTTTTTTGTAGAAATTAATAGTTAGTTAAATAGAAGTTAAATAAGTAGTATTATAAAAGATGTATATAACTTATAAGTTATAGATGACTTTTGTCTAAAAGAAAAGGTTTAGTTTGTAACTTAAATGTTTATTTTTTTTAGTTTTTCATAAAACACTTGATAAAAGTATAATCATCAGTTAGCCAAAAAGGATTTATAATATATATATATATATTTTAGTTATTATTGTATTTAAGTTATTATTGTATTTAAAAACTAGTTTAAATAAAAGTATATTTTTATTGTTTAAAATCAAATTATAAATAAAAAACATTTTTGTTACTATTTCCTTTTTACTTTTTGTAATATTTTAATTTTTGTTTATATTTATTAACTGAAATATTTATTAACTGAAACAGAAACTTTATGGGCTAAAGAAATGTCCCCTCTGCCTGTCAAAATGTTAGCGTAAGTTAATAAGTTTAATTTTTTAGTTTAAGTTATATCAAATTGATTAAGTAATTAATATATATATATATATATATATATATATATATATATATATATATATATATATATATATATATATATATATATATATATATATATATATATATATATATATATATATATATATATATATATATATATATATATATATATATATATATATATATATATATATATATATATATATATATATATATATATATATATATTTAAACATTCTTTTTCTTGGAATATTTTGAAGAATGACGGTTTTCGGGGAATGAGAATATTCGGAAACTAGCTTACTTTGAGTCTTCAGTAGATTCAATTTATGCCAAGGAAATAGTAGTTTTTAATAAAATTATAAAATAATATTATAAAATTTAAAAAATAGTTTGCTAATTTTTTTTTACTTTGCATTTTAGTGAGATAAAACAAGAATAGTAACTTATCGAGTTTCGCCAAATGCTGCAGTACAGGTAATTTTAGAAAGCAAACTAGACAGTGCATGATTTTGACACTGAGCAAAATTTTATTTACATATATACAGCTTTACAACGATTAATTATATTTTATAAAAATGTTCATGTTGTTAACTACAAAACAAAAAAACTTTAATAGATAAGCTATACAGTATATGAGTACAGAAACAACATGAAACAAAAACTTTAATCATATTGTGTTTTAATTTAGGTGCCACTACTTATTTGTATGTTTGAACTCATAAAATATATAGTTTGTGCTTAAATTACATGTCACTATACAAAATTCACAATTAACATTATCTGAATTGAAACTTTAATGGATTTTAAAATAAAAAACAAAAATACCATGTTTTTTCAAAAAGAGATTGATTTCAATCTTTATACGATGTGCATTTAAAACTAATCTAAATATTTTACATGTTTTTGATCACCAAAAACAAATAGCTTGTGTGGTATTTGGTGCAAATCTTGAAATCCATTTAAATAATTGTTTATCATAATAAATAATAGTTTTTTTAGTAACAAATATCCAAAACAAAGTTTTCTTTGTCATTTTATTTTCTAACAAGTTGTTTTGGAACCTTCAAAGGACTTCAATATTT
>NC_061170.1:33884414-33995797 GCF_022113875.1 Hydra vulgaris | reverse complement strand
TTCCTTTTACCTTGCTTTCCAGCCATCTTTAAAGCCATTATTCCGAAATCTAAAATATTTCTAATCTATTATCATTAGGATCTCTAACAACTGCTTGAAGTTCATCGTTAAACCTAACATCTGCACCTGTTCCTTTAACATTAAGAACTTTCCAACATGATACGACAATGTTAATAAAATCTGCTGTATCTTGTCTTTCTTTTATATGCTGCAGTTCTGGATGATTAATCTAAGCATGGTAAGTTTTGTCACAAAATATCCTTAAACAGGTAGACACTGACTGCCTCTCGATTAGCTTCGGAAATATTTTTTTAAAAAAGTTTTTAGATTCAAGTTCATAAAGTTTTTTCAGGTGATCCCATTGTGCTACTTTTTGTACCCCTTTATCATAAAATATAAGTTGACCAGTTTTTTCAGTAAGCCAATTATTTTAAATGTTTTTAAGCAAATGTACATAATCAAAGATTAAGAAAACACCATTATTATTTATTTGGAACTGTGAATTCGAAGATTTTAAAAAAAGCCTGTTTAATTCTATTTCCATCACATATTATGGCTTTGACTTGACACGATGATTCCTTTATTGATTGGATAGTAATGCTAATTTGTTGGAAAAGAAATTTAGAGTTTAATTTACTTATAGGTATCATTTTGGAAATGAACGATGATCCACCGAATAAACAATTAACCATTAAACCAAATACAGTTTTTGCAAAGATAAGTTGAATCATCCATTGCTTTTCTGAACAATGTACCACCATGATATAACAACATTTTTTTAACATAAACCTCCTCATGCAATAACAAACAAATTTTCTGTTTTTCTTCAATAGATGGAAAAATATTAGTAAAAAAAAGTTTTTCGTTTAATTTAGAAACTTTTGAAGTTATTCTTGTAAAAGTTCTTACAGAAGGCAATTGGTAATCTGTTCGCAATTGATTATACAAACTTCTGGATGTAGCAAAATACTGAAAAGATCTAATAATAATTTCTTTAGAATAAATCTTATTTCCAACACACTGTGTACCCAATGGAAGCTAAATGTTCTTAAATTACAATTTCTTTCCTTCCAGGAATCAAACTCTTTAAATAACGTAGGACTTCTTCTAATATTGACCATGCATTAACTTTTGAAACTCTGTTTTTAGAAATTGTAGGAATTTTAATTTTGACTCCATAGTGATAAGTTTCAAAATGTAAATCGTCTCTAATCTTGATTAAAAAATATAGAAACCCATTTGAATAAGCTTGTGATTGCAAATGAATAATGCTATTAATCATAAAACATACTGATGGAACACCCAAATCTCTTTATTACATAAAAGAATTTCTTTCATTTCAGCAAAAGTTACTCTATCTTTTTCTAAAAAGGCTGATAATTCATCTTGAGCAAAA
The DNA here is from genome assembly GCF_022113875.1 of Hydra vulgaris. Classification (NCBI taxonomy): domain Eukaryota; kingdom Metazoa; phylum Cnidaria; class Hydrozoa; order Anthoathecata; family Hydridae; genus Hydra; species Hydra vulgaris. The sequence goes on along the minus strand of NC_061170.1, from coordinate 33,994,401 downwards.
TTTCGAATACATTAAGAGGCATTATTTGTTGAACGTAATGGAGGAGGTTGAGTGGGAATTTGACAAGATGTATGCCTGTATGCCTGACAAGATGTATGCATGTATGCAGTATGCCTGGCCATACAGATGGTGGAAATTTAGGACGAAATTTTCCTCTAACTTGTTGTTTTTCAAAATTTGGCCAATGCAACTCACAAACTACAGTGTCATTAGTTACCTTTAGATTTGCATTTGGAATAACTTTAATCCACATTTGTTTTTCATCTCTATTTTTAGGAAATCGATATACTGAGATCTTTAAATTATCAGATTTTTTTTTAGCCGATAAATAATTTGTGGTACAGCCATAAATACAATACTTTTTACCTATATTTCAATATCACTAAAATGGCGATTATAGTTAAGTACAGTTTAAAATAGGCCCCCAGCGAAATACGTTTTTTGCGCGTTGGCAAGGCCTGCAGTATAGATCACCGTGCTTAGACACAAATCAATGCTACAAGATTTTCTGGAATATCTATAATATATTCTGCTTTTGCAAATAATTTCATTCATTACTTTAAAACAAAAGAAACGAGAGCTTCCTTGGTTAACCAAAGAAACTCTACGCTAAGTAAAAAAAAGAAAGAACTCTGATTTCACAACTAAACAGAAAGTGTAAAATGATCTCCCTGGCTAATGATTACGAGTGTACACAAAATCTTGTAAAAAAAGAAACTAGAGCTACAATTTGCTCATTTCAAAACAACCGATCTAAACACATAATACAAAAAAAAATTAAGACTAAATTTTTATTATTATAAGCAAAACAAAATGTGAATAAGTAAATTAGCATATTCCATTCAATATCCGGTGAAATTTGTACTGTTAATGTTTTGATCGCAAACACGCTGAACAATGTATTCAAATCTGTCTCTAATATTAAGCCTCATAACTAAGTTCTACCTCAAATTGTTTAAGACATTTTTTTTTTCTTTTTTTTTCTTTAAATTTTCACAACTACATATTAGTTACAACTTTTTCACTTCGTAACATTAGCAAATTATACTTCCGCTACAAAAGATACTGCTAAAATTTAACAGAAAAATATAACACTCAGTTAAAACAGAAAAATATTTAGCAGTTTAACAGAAAATCAAAACACTCAGTTAAAAAAACAGCAACAAAAAACAGTTAAAAAAAATAATAATATTAAAAAAGTTTAAATTTAGAAAGCATTAGTTAAATATATGATGAACGACTTATCAAGGTAGATTTAAGTGTTATAGGAGGCTTGTAGAAGACTGAATATGTCTTATCATCAAAAACCTTGGGATATGGCTTAAGATACATAATCATTGTGATTCTTATGCACAAATACTTTGAATATTATTGTGATAAAATTTTGTTCTGCTTTCTGGTTGTGTTATAATTTATGTGTATGTGTATTTTTCATTTTTTTTTTTCAAATTTTTTTTTTTTTTTTAATGTTTCAAATCCAGTTTATATAAATATATATATATATATATATATATATATATATATATATATATATATATATATTATATATATATATATATATATATATATATATATATATATATATATATATATTAAATATATATATATATATACATATATATATATATATATATATATATATATATATATATATATATATATATATATATATATATATATATATATATATATATATATATATATATATATATATATATATATATATTTATGTGTGTGTGTATATATATATATATATGCATAAATATATATATATATATATATATATATATATATATATATATATATATATATTTATATATATATATATGTATATATATATATTTATATATATATATATATACATATATATATATATATATATATATATATATATTATATATATATATATATATATATATATATATATATATATATGTATATATATATATATATACACATATATATATATATATATATATATATATATATATATATATATATATATATATATATATATATATATATACATATTTATATATATATAAGTAAAAAAATTAGTCAACAAAATAAACAATAAACGAAATATTTTCTTCTTTTAATTTTACAAAAATTACTCTAATTATAAATTTTACCACTAGAGGCCTTTCAAAAAATTATCAGTAGTTTTGAATGGCCTCTAGTGCTAAAATTTATAATTAGAGCAATTTTTGTAAAATTAAAAGAAGAAAATATTTCGTTTATTGTTTATTTTGTTGACTAACTTTTTTACTGATTGGTTATAAACATATTTTAAGTTATATATATATATATATATATATATATATATATATATATATATATATATATATATATATATATATATATATATATATATATATATATATATATAATATATATATATATATATATATATATATATATATATATATATATATACCCAGCGGGCACGGAAACGTCTATATGACGTCGAAAGGACGTCTTTTTAGGACGGAATAAAGACGTGTTTTGAGACGTCTAAAAGACGTGAATTTAGGACGTTCTGAACTAGTGCTAAATGGAAACGCCGAATGACGTCTTTGAATAACCTAATTTAGACGTTCTTATTTCGACGTCTAAAATACGTGTTCTAACATGGCTTTACTTAAACGTAAGGTTCAAATTTATGTTTTTACAGAACTTCTTGAGAATGAGAAAAAAATAATAAATCATTTAAGTTTTTTAATAATATAATTGTGCTGAGTTTTATAAATTACAACTTTGTAAACTTCTTCTTCCACTTGTTAATTTCCAAGTATCGAATTTTCGAACAGTTGACGTCGTTCACTTTCTTTTCGATCAGATGCACTCTTTAAAATATTGCTACCAGCATTTTAAAGTTTTTTTTTCTGCTGTAGGAATCAGGAAAGCAATCTTAACCTTAAAAAAATATTGTTAAGATAAGTATGTAAAAATAAAGGGGAAAGAAATAAATAACACACACATATATATAATTATTATTTTATAAACATAACATCAAACATCAAAAAATACGAATTTCTCAACACTAAATTTATGTTTTTAAAGAAATTTTTGATCGGATTGTTGTGACCAGCGTATATATTTATGTATATCAAGTATGCAATATAATTGCGGTATTAAAAATGCTCTTTTTATAGTAAAATTATACTTACTTTGAAAGCATGCCCTTCTCAAATGCATTGCATGATGAGCCACCAACATTTAATAACTTCTATTTCTAAATTCAAAAGATAACACTAGTTTAATTGATATGGGACAATTTAGTGTAAGTTATATTGGGCATAGGAGCAATTTATTAGTGTTTTATTCAATTCAAAAATCTTGTGTAAATTATGTTTACTTGTAAAGTGGGCATTGTGTATATAATTACAGATCAAAATTTTTTATGTAATTTACCCTTATAAATAAAAACTAAACATTTAACCATCCCATAATAAAATACATATTCATAATAAAAAATATACTACTTTTTGCAACATTAGTATCGAGAAATGATTGATCACATTCAAGAGACTTGGCGATAGAATCATACTAGTAAAGATCAAAACTATTCTCAACTTTAAACGTTTTTTATATTTCATTATTCTTAAGATAAGTAAGTAAATGAATTAAAGACTATAAAATTATAATATAAAAATATATATTACATCTTCGCTTCCGACAAGGCTGCGAACAACCACTATAAGAGTTTGAAAGTTATTGGAAGAGAAAAGATTAAGTTCGAAAGGGAAAGATAACGATTGACAGCTGACTTAAAAGATTGCAAATTATATGAATCAGGGAAGCAAGATGAAGGAAGGGAATTCCAAAGAACTGATGTTCGAAGAAAAAAACTAGCTTTAGAGCAGTGCCAATTATAGTATTTGTAGAAAAGAGAAAAAGAAGCAACATCACAATGATGTGACAATGGTTGGAGATTGGCTGCACAAGCAGGTCCAACTATGTTTACAATGCGTTTTTGCACCTTTTCCAAAAGAGAAAGGGCATCAATAGAAGATCTGCCCCAGATATGGCAACAGTATTCCATACAGGGACGGATTTGAAATTTATAGAAATAGAGAATAGAATCTAGAGTAAGGTTGGGTCGAGCTCGATAAAGAGATGCAACCTTAGCAGATGCTAATTTTGCAATGGATTTGACATACGGTTTGAAAGAAAGATCAGAAGTAAAAGTTAATCATAGAAGGTGAAGGGTATATGACTCATCTAGTACATTACCATTCATAAATATAGGAAGATCAAAATTATTGCGATAACAATTGGCCAAAAAAAATTGAGTTTTATCTGAAATAAAGTTCACCAGCCATTGTGAGCCACATGCTGTAGCAGAGGTAAGATCCTTTTCAAGCTCAGATACCCCCTCCAAGCAATCAGAGAGTGTAGGCTTCTTATCATGACAAGAATAAATAGTAGTGTCGTCAGCGAACAATGCCACCTTAGATGTGATAATATCTGGAAGATCGTTAATGTAAATTAAAAAGAGTATAGGGCAAATGATTGAACCTTGAAGAACCCCTGAAGTTAAAGGATATGAAGAAGATTTTTACTTATAAAAATTCATTAGGCATATTAAATAAAATAAATTATATTACATTAACCATTACATAAATTAAACTATAGCCAAAACCGTTGTTCTATTTTTTTAAAACCGAAGGCAAAAATAAAAATGAACTTTAGAGTTAAATACATTTAATCAAATAAAATATCTTTAATTTAAAACAAAATTAGATACAAAAACTACAAACACATCAATTCTAGATTCCTAAATGCATATTTAAATAAATGCAATATGAGTTTTTGAAACACAAAACAAAAATGTAACATAATATTACCAAATACAAACATGTATTTGACCAAAACATATATATTTACTGAAACTTGATGTAGTTGACGCTCCTAAAAATAAAATCTTAATTAACAAGTAAATAAAACTTATGGATAAAGTAAAAAATATTCTTACAAATGTTTTTTTTTAGCATTAGCATTTTTTTTTTTTTTTTTTAATTTTTCTGTTCAACTTTAAATTGTATCTAATTGATGTTTCACACTATCTATTTCTAAATTTTAATTAATACTACAAATTCTACTAATTTTAACTAATAATAACTAATAGTTCTAAATTTTAACTAATTCTAATAATTTTAAACTTTAGCAAAACTCATTTTTATTTTATTTGACATATATTTTGCATTTTTACTATTAAAACTGACGCTATAAGTCAGGATTTTAAGGAGACATTTTTCTATTATTTAAAAAGATTTGGTCACGAAAGTCAATTTTTTGAAAGAAAAAATAGAAGAATTAAGGAGAAAATAACTACATTGAAAATTGTATCTTATTTTTTTCAATAAATTTAAAATAAAAACAGAAAAATTATTATAAATTACCATATTACTTTTATACATATATATATATATATATATATATATATATATATATATATATATATATATATATATATATATATATATATATATATATAACCTTTGGAATTAGGGTCGGCATGCAGCAATGCCAACCTAAAAGTGTTTGAGGTCGACAAATAATGCTGACTTTCTATGTTTAATGGTAAGACTTTTGAATCACTTTTTTTGCTTTTTTGATTGATGACGACAAATTGTCAACCTTTTTTTTCTTAATTCCAAGGGTTGTGTATATATATATATACATATATATATATATATATATATATATATATATATATATATATATATATATATATATATATATATATATATATATATATATATATATATATATACATATACATATACAATAGAAATATAGGTTTGCAATCAATCAAAGGACTATATAATTTCTTTAATAATAAGTATAATCCATTTACTTTAATAAAATTTCTTAGATGATAAAAAAAAAAGGAGAAATTAAGGAGTGTTTCTCATCGGTTACTTTGTAAATTGCCAATAAAATTCCAACATGTGATATAGTGATTATTCATATGTTAATACAGTTATATAAGAGACAGGTGGGTAGAAAATTTCCTTTAGAGTAAAGGAAATTTTTTACCCTCCTGTCTCTTATATAACTGTTATGACTGGTTTAATTTTTTCAATCAGACTTATTTTTTAGTCAAAACTTTTGAACTTCACTAATAACTAATTACTAAAGTTAAGTAATTGGTTATTAGCGAAGTTCCAAAACTTGATATTGTAATATTTCAAAAAGTTCATTAACTAATGTACTGGTCTAATTATTTCGAATAGAACAATCTAAAAGTTGTTAATTAAAGATATTGAATTATATTGAATTATCACCATAAACTCTCTGTATTATTAATAGGTTTTCCTTTTGAAAAATATGACTATGCATGAGATTCTGCAAGTTCAAGTATAATAATTGATAGTTTATCAATTATTATACTTGAAATACTATACCAAGTCTCAAGTATATACTTAATATATATATATATATATATATATATATATATATATATATATATATATATATATATATATATATATATATATATATATATATATATATATATATATATATATATATATATATATATATATATATATAGTATATCATATACCCAGTTTTTAACTATTTATTTCAATATCTGTATCAATTTCAATATATGTATCAATATTAATACGATTCTCAAGTAATTAAATGTTTAAAAAAATATATATAAATTAGCAAGAACCTGTCTATAAGTCGCTTTTCATAAGGTGCTTTTAAAATTCTCCTTGAATCTTTGGGAAGTTCCAAACCTTGATTTGGCAATATTTCAAGGAGATCATTAACTAATGTACTGGTTCCATTATAAAATAGCATAATGTTGTCGAGTAAAGACATTGAATTCAAAGAATTATCAGGATAATTGTTCCATGATCATTAACAGGTTTTCCTATTGAAAAGTTCGATTCTGCATGAGATGTCTAAATCTTATTGTTAGAACTTGGTTCTTGATATAGCAATACTATACTAATAGTATATCAAGTATATATATACATTGTATAGCATATATTCAGTTTTAAACCGTTTCTTTCATTATCTGTAAAAATTTCATTACCTGTATCAATATTACCACAATTTTCAATTGATAACAAAAACAAAAATTAGATGGAACGTGTCTATTAGTTGTTGGAAAAAGACGTCTTTTGTAATTGAAAAAAAACTTTATTAAAAATGCGTTACTTAAAAATTTTATGAAGTTTTAGCGCTTGCATGATTTAACTGATTTTTTTATTTATTTAATAAAGCATTCTGGATATTTTTTGGACGAAAAAAATTATTGGACGCGAATAAGACGTTCAAAAGACGTTTAGAATTTTAATGGGACGGACGGACGCGATTTGAACGTCCTAAGGACGTCTTTTTTAGGTCCTGTGCCCACTGGGTATATATACATGTATATATATATATAACTTAAAATATGTTTATAACCATATATATACATATATATACATATATATATATATATATATATATATATATATATATATATATATATATATATATATATATATATATATATATATATATATATATATATATATATATATATATATCACTAGATATACTCAATGGCGACAAAACGTGCTAAAAAACGCGCTATAAGGCGACAGTTGTGTTAAGGCAACTATTTGTGGTCACCTTAACGTTTCTGATTCAAATTTAATGGCTTTTTGTTTGCGCATTATAGATTAAACTTTACCTAGCTTTAGGTATCTATTTAAATAATATAAAAAATAAATTTTGGATCAAACTAAAATTTTTTTAGGGAGATATGGAAAAGGCAGTTTTGATAGTGTTTATTGTATCAAACGGCAAATTTGCCTACAAATGCCATATGGTGACAGTTTGTACATTTGAAAGATTTTAAGTGTTTTTATATGTATATATATAATTATTTTTAAGATTAAAACATAATTTAGGAGTTAGTCGACTATATTTTACTATTTTCTAAACTTTTAGCACGAAGTGTGCGAATAAAATGCGCAAATAAAAAATATAGTTTTTTTTTTCACTAAAACTCTTATTTTTTACTTTAGCGAAACACAAAACTTAGTTTTTTACTATTTAATATAAGAACCAAGTCTTATTAACTTAAATTTATTATTTCGCTAACATCTGTTAAGGCTTTCCTTCATAGTTGATAAGTTTTCACAATGATGTTTTACCCTAAGGTGACGCAACTGAGTAAAATCAACAGAAGAATAAACGTTAAGGTAACAGTTTTTTTTGTATATCACTGTGGGGAAGTGCAATTATTTTAATTTCAATAGAACATGCTCAAAGGAGTAATTATAAAATGAGTGAAGTCGTTATAGCGCAAAAAAATTTTTTTTTTGTGGTAAAAACTGCTATGTCGCCTTATAGTAGAATTTTTGCGCATGTCACCGTAAAGTAGATCTAGGAGTATATAAATATATATATATATATATATATATATATATATATATATATATATATATATATATATATATATATATATATATATATATATATATATATATATATATATATATATATATATATATATATATATATGTATATGAATATATATATATATATATATATATATATATATATATATATATTTATATATATATATATATATATATATACATATATATATATATATATATATATATATATATATATATATATATATATATATATATATATTTATATATATATATATATATATATATATATATATATATATATATATATATATATATATATATATATATATATATATATATTTAGGTGAAAAAGCACAAACTTTTTTCATTGTACTTTAAGTTTCATGTCTATACGGCAATAATCAGCCATTGAATACAAAATCAAATAGAATAAGAAAAACTATTATTATTTCATTTATTTAACACCCAATGTAAGTCACAAGGTAAAAAAGAAAAATAAGAAAGTTGTTTCTCGTGATTTTCACTTGAGAATTTTTTCTTCCAGAATTTGTTTAAAAATACCTTTTTGTTCTTTCACATTCCAGCACTCTATTCCATATTTCAAAGTTTGTTCAATTTTGGAGGGAATTTCACTTTTAGAAAGTGCTATTTTTATCTTCTTTTTATTTTGAATTAAGTTTTGAAAATTTAGCATCCGAAAACGGCATAGGTCCTGGATATCGCCAACAAACGAATGTTTAAATAAGGGGTGTTTCAGTTGTGAAAAGATAATGTCTGAAGTTGTTTTATTATCAAGCAGACGAAGAAAGAAGTTTAATTTATTTTGGTGAATACTTTCTGAAATCTCCTGGATTTTAAATAGCGAATTTATATAGTTCTCACTATGTTTGGAAACATTTCAAAGCGATTTTAGTGCACTCCACCCAATTACATCTAGCTTTTTCATCAAAGCAGAATTATTTTCACATATCTCCATACCATAAGTTAAGGTAGGGACGGCCAATAATTTATATATATAGGAAATAGAACTTGGGTGGGCAAACCGGATTCCAGATTGAATAAGAGTTTGAACTATAGCCCTAAAGTTTGAAATTTTTTCATCAACATTTGCATTATTGAGTGAAGCAAAAGTTGAATGTTTATTATCCCATGTGAATCCCAGATGTCTAAGTTAATTCTGAAGATTTATTTTATTACTAGAAATCGTTATCGTATTGGTTTGTATTTGTGCTTTACCTGAAATCAAGAATTCAGTTTTTTCGGCATTTATTTTAATACAATTTAAATTACTGTAAATATTGCATGTTTTTATCAGCTTTTTAAGACCAGAGAGGGTAGAGCTTAAAAGTATGATATCATCCGCATATGCCACCACACCAGTGAAGTTACGATATATAGATGTGCCAGCTATACCTTGATTTGTAATAGTTTCAAGAAGACTTTCAGTGTAAATATTATATAGGTGAGGTGAAAGAATCGATCCTTGTCTTACTCCTTGCTTTAGAAGAAAGGAGTTTAATCTACAACCTTGATATGAGACTGTTGCACTACTATTGTTATATAACGAAGAGATAGTGTTAACTATACAGACTGGTAGTTTTTTATCAAAATATAATTTATCAAATAGGATATCCCAGTTGCAGCTATCAAAAGCTTTCTCTACATCTAAAGAGCATAGGTATACAGGTGAGTTGTTGCTATCGTAATGTTTAATTGTTTCGCTAATTAGAAATTCAGCATGTAGCGTTGAACAGTTAGCATTGAATCCAAATTGTAGGGGGTGAGTATCTCTAATATCCGGACATAGAATAAGGATTAGGTATTCTAGAATCTTTGTAAAAATTGGTATAATGCTAATACCGCGATAATTGCTCGGGCTATTTTAAGATTTTTTATACGATTTAACAAGAGTTATAATAATAGACGTTGACATTGATAATGGTGTCCACCCATAATTAATGAAATAATTAAAAAATTTGATGAGCCATTTTGTTAAAGTATCACAATTTGCGTATTTCAAATGTTCTGCTGAGACACCGAAAGAGTCAGGAGATTTTTTAGATTTTAGGTTTGAAATAGCCCTAATTATATTTTCTTCAGTTATTGTAACATCATCATGTTTTGTACACAGGGGAACTCTCCGATGATTTTCATTGCGATGTATTATTTTTGAAGTATTTAGTACTTTTTCGAAGTGGTTTGCAAAATCTGAAGTAATGGATTCTTTGTCTTTTTTATTATTTATGGTAAATAATCTAGAGTTTATGTCTTTGTTTAAACACCTAAAAGCCTTCCAAAAGTTTTTTGGTCTAATTTTTTTTAACTTTTCAATTTTAGTATACTGTGCGCAAATTTTTATTTTGAGCCAACTTGACGGCTTTGCGAAAACTTTTACGAGCCATTAGGTAACGATTGAAGGTTAGGGAGTTTAAATCTTTTAAAAAACCAGAATCTCTCCATTTGTTAAAAAGAATTAAAAGAATAGTTATAAAACGACTTAATTCAGGTTGTAATGTTATAAAAAAATTATCATTGTTGTAATGTTATAAAAAAATTATCCATTAGGCATTTCTTGAAAATGCATAAAAAATGAAAAAAAGTAAATATCATAATTACCATAGACGTTTTTAAAACGTTTTTAACTGGTTTAAAACTAAATACTCTAAGATGTTTTTTAAAGACGCCTTGAAGTTGTCTTAATTAAAACGTCTTCAAGTCATTTAGCAAAACGTCTAAACTAAAGTTAAGACGTTTTGCAAAGATAATTAATCTTTTAAAGACAATGTATATATAGTTATTTTTTTTTTAAAAGACTATGTATATTGTACACACATACAACTATTATACATAATAGTGGTATGTGTGTATATATATATATATATATATATATATATATATATATATATATATATAAATATATATATATATATATATATATATATATATATATATATATATATATATATATATATATATATATATATATATATATATATATATATATATATATATATATATATATATATATATATATATGTATATATATATATATATATATATATATATATATATATGTGTATATATATATATATATATATATATATATATATATATATATACATATATACATATATATATATATATATATATATATATATATATATATATATATATATATATATATATATATATATATATATATATATATATATATATATATATATATACACACATACCACTATTATGTATAATATATATATATATATATATATATACACACATACCACTATTATGTATAATAATATATATATATATATATATATATATATATATATATATATATATATATATATATATATATATATATCAGTGGCGGATTGAGGTTTAGTGTCGCGGGGAGGCCAAGTCAACGAATAGGGGTAATTTGATTTTTTATATTTTTTTTTTTTTTTAGATTGTTTTAGGTTGCGGTTAGACCGTTCTAGGGGGGCGTAGGGGGCAGCTTGCCCCCCCCCCCAACGCTTTATACTAAATTTGCCACTGATATATATATATATATATAAATTTATATATATATATATATACATATATATATATATATATATATATATATATATATATATATATATATATATATATATATATATATATATATATATATATATATGTATATATATATATATATATATATATATATATATATATATATATATATATATATATATATATATATATATATATATATATATATATATATATACACACATACAACTATTCAAATGCAATAAAAGAAAAAAAGAGAAACGATTTACTATCAAAAATAATTTTTACAGCATCAACAATAAAACGTACATGATTATATTTTTATTCCGATTTCTGTGATGCTGGTGCGTTTTTTAAAATTCCTTGAATAAACTGATGAACTGTTTTCTCTGAATCTTTTGGATATCTCACTAGGACAGACCCTAATAAAAGAAAATTATTAAAAAAATAAAAGGTCTAAAAAATAATTGTTTTTTGAAAAACAATAGCATTAGAAGACACTTACCAATCACACATTGGTTTCTTTAAAACTTCATTTTCTGCCTCTCTGCCCATCCATATTGAAATTTCTCATAAGGAAATAAACCAACATACTAAAAAATCAGGAGGTAAATACATAGTTCAGAAAACTGACGATTATTAAAATTTCTAAGGAAAACATGTTTTCTTAATAGCATTATATTAGCCCTAACTTTAAGTGACATTTGAATTGTGATGAGCAAAAATCAATTTGTCTGTAAAAATATAAATAAATGTTTTTAAAGCTAAACTAATAAAGCTTTGGTCTGGATTTGGTCTGGCTAATATCGAAAATATATAAATCTTACTGGCAACATGTAATCCAAGTTGCTTCATGTTAACGCCAGGATAAATAATCAGTTGTAAAAAATAGCCTAAATTATTTTAGGCTATTTTTTATTTAAAATAGCTATGTTTTTTCATTCTTAATCAATGAACAAAGCATTCTTACCACGGCATAATCGTTCGAGTACAGTCACCTGTGTTGGCGCCTACAGTTTTACTCATCCTTTCAATCTAAAAACAAATTTAATTACAATCTATTTTTTTAATATATCTTTGGTTCAAAAATGTTATAGTTGTTTTGATAAAAAGTAAAACAGTCACATAACAGTGGTGTAAATTATTAAACAGTCTTCAAGTTAATTTTTAGTTTATTTTATTTTTGGGGCATTAACTAAAAGTGTGTTTGTATAATAAAAGATATTTTATCAATTTCGTTCTCATTGTTCATTGTTTTTCACCAATTTTCCTCTAATAGTTGATCAAGTTTATACAACACCCTTCTTTAGAACTCTAAAGTATAGATTATATGTAAATTAGTATATACTCAATTGTTTTTACAAGAAGGGGCGGGAATTAAAAAATAATCCCGTGAAACTTATGTTCATATTGCTATTCACTACAAATCAGTCTCTTTAGTTTAGACAACGCTGATAAAGAGATTAATTTATCATCTTAACATTGAACTTCATCAATATCTATCATATTCCTTATTAAAGTGATAAAATGAAGCAAAAATGCTTACTCCCTTGATCCATTGGAAAAACAACATTCTCCTGAGGAGTATTGGCAGCACTTATAGCGATAATGTCTGAATTATATTGTGTTATTTTTTATAGGACTTCAGTATTTCGATAATTTTTGTTAATGTTAAAATAGTCAAAAAAATTTCAAAACAACATACTTATTTTTAAATTTAATGATCTCTCTCTCTCTCTTTCTATCTCTCTCTCTGTCTCTGTCTCTGTCTCTCTCTCTCTTTTAATATATATATATATATATATATATATATATATATATATATATATATATATATATATATATATATATATATATATATATATATATATATATATATATATATATATATATATATATATACACAGAGTTCTATTTCTTTCACCTTGGAACAAGAAGTGAATTTGAAAATATTTTTCTTGGACGCAACTTTACCCAATATAAATTCTACAGTAACTACTACAGTTTTTTTTATAAAAAAACCTACTCTGGTCTACACTCCAATTCTTATAGTTTCACTCCGCTTTCGTACAGAGTCAGTCTTATCAAATGCTTAGTCGATAGAATATTTAAAATCAATAGTACTAATCTAGGGTTTAACTCCGACATAAGCAACCTTTTCAAAGTATTTCAGAGAAACATGTATCCATCTTGGCTAATATCAAAAATATATAAATCTTATTAAAACAAAACTAACACAAACAATCTATCACAACCAAAAATCAAAGAGAAACATTTACTAGACATAATTAAATTAAATAAGTTCATTTGTTTATCTTAATTAATTTTAATAATGATAAATAAATTTTTCCACAAATAATAACAGTCTCTTACCAACTTTGTCCTTCTCTGTTTTCCTTGTTTGCTACTATCTGATTATTATCTAAAACAAGAGTAAAAATATATATAAAATAATTTTTTATTATAATTTTTAAACATAAAACATACTTTCCGCTTGTAGAATTATAAATCAACGTACCTGTAACCTTCCTGTTTACAAATCTAACAAAAACAACTTTTCCATCTTCAGTAAAAAAACAATCATCTCGGCTAATTGAAGCAACTTTTTTTATACTCGATATGAAATTGTCATCATAATTATTTTCTTCACTGATGACTTGCTTTATTATTTGTGCAGTTGGATTGTTGGCCTTTCTTACAACTCTTTTTAGCTTGTGCAAATAATTTTCAAACGAAAAATAAGATATTTGTTTAATGAGCAATTAAAATTTTCTACGTCATCACATATTTGCATTAAACTGTGAATAATATATACAGTAAATATTTGACCAAAAATTTCTTTACAATTGTTCACAAAATATTTAAGCAGTAAAATAAAATATTTCTTTACAGTAAGGAAAAAAGCTTTTACGAAGGTTACTATTTGGATGCACCAGAATTAATACTGAAATTGATAGGGAAAGAAAATGTTCATAGACAAGTTTAGAAACAATTCCTTTTAAAGAAACTGGACCAGTGTATAGAAGAACTTGTCTTAATTCAGTTGCTTTCCACTTATCAACATCAAGTAATGATCATGGCCTTCTAGCAAAATCACTAGGAATGTAATTTCTAAATTCAATTATTCTCTTGAATATCTGTAATATGTGTGCTTGTGACAGCCTAGCCATAGGATCTTTTCGGAAATAATTCAGGATTCTTTTAACAACCCTAAAAAATATCAAATGCATATAGTCGAGGCAGAATCCAGAACCACATTTAATACCAGCAGCTATAAGAGGAGACTTATATTTATGATATTGCTTATCTTATTGGCAGCTACAATCTTCTTCTGTTCGCTTGAGAAATTTTTGCTCTTCATTAAACACTACCCTCCCTTCCCAGGAACCTTTGATAATGCACCTTTCACAGGAATAATATCCAGTATGCCCAACAGTCCCTTTTAAATATAAAATTGCTGGGGCATCACAGAGAAAAGCTCTAACTTTAACAGTGTGTACAAGCGATTTTATTGTGATACTAGATAATTTTAAACAACACAATTCCTTTAAAAAATCATCTGAAAAAACATTTAAACTTGATAGTTTTTGTTTCCCTGTGTATATTGCTACAATAGAAATCTTTCCACAACTCACTTCACAAATAATCGGCCACATTTAAGTATTGGATGATTTAAATAAAGGTAATCCATCAATACTAAAACTAAGTGGTATTTCACACTCAGAACCTGTGAAACTGTTTTTGATACCGGATTCTAATCCAAAATAGTAATATGTACAACTACATTTTCGAACACACTGAACTTCTTGCGGTACTTTTAAAAGCGTTCTTGCATCTTTGGATAGCGTGTTAACATGTCTTCGAAGTATATCAAGTGCTGCTTGAGAACAATTAAACTTTAGACACCAGGATGCAAGGTTTTCTTTACTGGAAGATGGATTAAAAGAACTACTGTCACTAGAACTGCCAGAGCAATATTTAGGTGAATCGCTCGACTCTACTTCCGTGTTTTCTTCCACAGGTAAATGACTACAACTCTAACTGCTAGTATGAAAATAATGTTCTTTTTCTTGAAATTGTGCACATTTTACGTTAAAACGCACATCACTTTCCTCTCGAGCTTCTTCTAAAACTGATTTATTTAATTTTCTTCAATTCTTTAAAAAACCTTTCATTGATGTAGACATATTCTTAACAACTATTTTGAACGAATTAAAACGAGTAACTATTTTAACGTTTTTAACAAATAATAATTTTATTGTATTGAAATTTTATTGAAAAATTAAAATTATGCAAAAAGAAGCTGGTAACTATATAATTACCGTTCTTTACTTTTCAGGCATTAAAATTGATTTCTGTAATTAATATTCGTACTCCGTAATTACTCCGTAAATAAGACGATATTAAAGACGTCTTAAACTGGATGTTCCGAAAGATGTCTTGTTAATATGTCTTTAAGACGTCTTAAACTAGTTATTCTTATCAAAGCTGCCTTTAAGACAATTTGTTCGAAGACGTCTTAAAGACGTCTAATAAAAACGTCTTTAAAACGTTTTATATTAGCTAAAGACGTCTAGACGAGTTAAAGATAAGTTAAAGATGTCTTAAAAACGTCTTATGTTGGGTGTGTAACTTTTATAACAAACAGTTTGTTTTCAAAAGTATATTTAACCAAATTACCATAGCGTCGTTAAAAATAAAAAAAAGACCTCTAAAATTATAAATAACTGTTTTGTAAATCAAGTAAAAGGTTTTTAACAAATGCACGCAAAATTATTGAGCGTGGTTCACTTCCATATCTGATACTTACAATGCTTAAACTTAATTAAAAAATGTAATAAAAACAACGCAAAAATCGTAAAAAAAAAAAACTATAAAAAAAGTATATGAAAACGTAAAAAAAAAAACGTAATGAAAAAAAAAAGTAATAAATTAAATATTTTGATCAAAAGTTTGCCAACAATTTTTCTTTCACAGTTTTGACTAAAAAGGCTGACCGTAAGTAACATTTTTTTACCAACTATTTACTCTAGTCATAAATACTATGTTTAAATATTTTAATTGTGTACATTATTTATTAAGTATAGAAGTAAGTTTTTGCAACAAAACAATAAAAATAGAAATAATAAAAAAATTATACTTAAAATAATTGGATAAATATTATTATATTAGGCTAATTATTTTAAACAACGGAACAATAACTGTTCATTAGTTTAAAAATTAACACGAGAAAACTACCACACGTTGGCCCGACGTCCAGCCGACGTGTTGTATTTGGCTAGAAAATTTACTTTAGCATAACTATGTTTTAAATGGGCATTGTGGTTTTCTGCCCTTTATTTACTCAATTATTGAGTAAATTAAGCGCAGAAAACCACAACGCACATTTAAAACATAGCATTTCCTAAGTTATGCCGACGTAATTTTTTTAGCTGGTATAAAACATGTTGGCCCGACGTCAGGCCAACGTGTTCATGCTATCTTGGTGAGAATTGAAATAGTTCTGTAATTGGTTAGTGATACCGTGTATCCAGTTTTAAATATTGGTAAAACTTTTGCTAACTTTAGTTTTTCTGGGACAACTCCTGTTCGAATTGATTAGTTAAAAATATTTAAAAAAAGAGAGTCTTTTATAAAGGGTATAACTGATAAATTACAGAATGAAGTAAAAGTTTTAAAAAGTGCGAGTAAATTAAAAGGATCTGGAATATATATCAATAAGTTTTATCAATGGAAACTGTATCTATCAGGAAAAAACTATTCGAACAAATGAAGGTACATAGAAAAAAATGGTATGTTTTTGGTTGTAATTTACGATAAATTAATAGTAAAAGAATTCAGGAAATTCCTACTAAACATTAATTACTTTACACTTTAAATATTTTGTTATTATTACCTTTCTTGTTGTTATGGAAGACATGAACTTTTGTGAATTAAGTTTTAAGGCTTTCCAGACAATTAAAAATTTACTTTTAGATAATTATCCAGATCCAGATTTTAATTTTTTTATTACTGATGAAATAATTAGCAACAATTGCCCTTCTTATTTTAGTTCCTATATTTCTAATCTTTCTGCTGATATAGAAAATAATGAATTCTTTATATTACACTTAAGTATTCAGAGCTTTCAAAAATATTTTGATAAATTTGAAGATTTTTTATATAGTGTCGAAACTAATTTTAAAATTACTCCTCCAAAAAAAAATAATTATTACAAATCGAATATATAATGACATTTCTATGGAACTTTATAATAATTCTCTATTTTCTGAAAACTGGGACGAAATTTTGCAAATTCAAAACACAGATACTGCTTATAACAGTTTTTTTTTTTGATATTCAAAAAAGAATATTATAATGCTTTCCCAGTGGTAATAAAAATTATTAAAACTAAAATATTTATAAACGTTTGGATTACATTAGGAATAATAAAATCACCCAAAGAGAAACGATTGTATGAAGTGATTCTGAAAAAAAGAACTTATGAAAATGAATTACGGTATATAAAATATAAAGGTCACTTTGAATCAATTATAAAACTTTTAAAGAAGTTATACTATTCAAATAAAATAATAAAATTAAAAGGCGATTCTCATAAAACGTGACAAGTCATTAAAGTATGGAAAAAAAACACCTAAGCTAAATTGTCTTCCAAAAAAGCTAAATTGTCATCATCATCAAGATATTACGATAGAATCTATAATTGCAAAAATATTTAATGAGGTGCTTTTTAATGCAGGTTTAAATATAGCATCAAAATTAAAACACAATGAGTTTAAAAAGGAGAAATACTTGACTCCTTTTAAATCAATATTGGAAAATGCTGAGTTAAGTGAAAAAGAATTATTAGATGCTGTGCGTTCATTAAAACTAAACAAAGCACAAGGACTTGGTAATGTTGATAGTAATGTTGTAACTAAATGTATTTTCTATATTAAAAAAGTTCTTTTGCATATATTTACCCTTTCATTTGAACAAGGAATCTTTCCAAAAAATTTAAAGTTGTAAGGGTAATACCAGTTTTTAAATCTGGAGATGATAATAATATCTCAAACTTAAGATCTATTTCCATACTTCTTTGCTTCTCGAAAATACTACAACTATTTTTAGAAAAAAATAATATTCTTTATAACAAACAATTTGGCTTCAAAACAGGGCACTCTACTGATCATGCCATTCTTCATCTGATTCAGATTATTTTTCAAGGTTTTGAGAAAAATAAGTTCACTTTAAGTGTTTTCATAGATCTTAGTGAGGCATTCGACACTATTGATTTTAGTATTTTAATAATAAAACTTGAAAACTATGGAATTAAAATTATAACATAGCTTGGTTCAAAAGCTACTTATCTCATAGAAAACTATATATTTCATTTGGCAACTATATATTTCAAAACAGAAAACTATATATTTCATTTGGCAATGAAAAAACTAATAATCTGACAATTACTTACAGCGTTCTTCAAGGATCTATATTAGGACTACTTTTATTTTTAATCTATATTAATGATTTAATCAAAGCTTCTATTATTCTAGATTCTATATTATTTGCTGATGACACAAATTCATTTTATTCTCATAGTGATACAACAACATTATTTAAAACGGTCAACATTGAACTTCTAAAACCAACCGAATGGTTAAATATGAATAAACTTTCAATTAATTTAACTAAAACAAGTATACTATTTTTCATTGCCTCCATAAAAAAGTTAAAATCTTTATTGCACTTACAAAACCTATTATTGGGGAATGCATTGTAAAAAGAGAATGTTCAATGAAGTTTTTAGGTGTAATATTATATGAAAACATAAACTGGAAAGACCACATAAACATGATTGAAAATAAAATTTCTAAAAATATCGGATTACTCTATAAAACAAAACCAAACGCAGATCATTTATGTTTGAAATACATATATTACTCATTTATTCATTCCTATCTTAATTATGCAAACATTGCTTGGTGCAGCACCAATAAAACAAAGACAAAAAAGCTATTTAGCAAACAAAGACATACAATCAAACTATTTTCAAATGCACACCGCCTCTCACATTCTAGAACATGTTTATGAATCTAAAAATATTAAATTTGTACCAATTAAGTATATATATATATATATATATATATATATATATATATATATATATATATATATATATATATATATATATATATATATATATATATATATATATATATATATATATATATATATATATATATATATATATACATATATATATATATATATATATATATATATATATATATATATATATATATATATATATATATATATATATATATATATATTTATATATATATATATATATATATATATATATATATATATATATATATATATATATATATATATATAAATTGAGATTTTTTTATTAACATGTTTACAACTTATAAACTACCTTCAGTGTTATTTTGAAGCAAATAAATAAAAATTAATGGTCTAATTTAGTGATGAGATAATACCCCTGTTTTGAAATAACAGTGTATGTTCTAATGTTGCAAGCGGGAATGTCACAAGTTTGTTGTTTTCATTAGCAAAAATGTGGCAAATATACATGGCGGACATGCATCTAGAAATAACAAAAAAACCCTAAAATCCGTCAAACAAATGGCGAAAAACGAGCTAACATGAAAAAAATGGAATCTTTAAGCCATATAATGGGCAAGTTTTGCAACTGTATTCGTTTAAAATGTTTTGAATTTGTTAGTTAGCAAGATAATCAAAGTTTTTTTTACAAATTTAATCAAATAACATGTAAAGACCAGCAAGAATCTGATCTTTACATGTTATTTGAATATAGAAATGTTAGCTTTGATGATATCTCCAATTGAAGTAAAACAAAAAAGACCTTGAAAAGCAAACGATGAGGGTGATTCACACAACTATTTATATCAGTACAACTGATTAATTGTAAAAGACTCCCAAGTGAAAAATCAAGTTTGTTACTATTCATTTCTTTTATATTTCTTTCATTTTCACGAGAAAAGAATAATAGTATTATAAATTATATTCGATCTCTTAGAGGACAAAAGTCTTATTACTTTCACAAAGATTCTAGAAAACTGTACATTCCAGAAGATTTAAATCTTAGCAAGATGCGTTTAATGTACATAGTGCTGAAATGTATAAAATAGCAAGATGCATTCAATGTACATAGTACTGAATCATGTTCCAGAGGAAGTTTACTTTGTTTCACTTTCAACAGATAAAAAGTAAATAATCAATTTATTATATCGTTTTAAAGCTGTTTTTTTTACTTTGTTTTTAAAAATTTTGGTTATTCTAAGTTTGTTTGTTATTTTTGGTATTCTGTGTGAAACTTTACTAGTGTTTTTTCTTTTTTTTTATTACATCGATCTTTACTGAGAAATTTAACATTATTTTTGGGTATACAACAAAAGACACTTTTTCAACATTCGATAGATTTAAAATTGAGATGTCAAAAAGTAACTTTCAAGATGAACTCCAAATCCTTTAGTTATTCGAGAGCTTCACTGGAAAAAAGATATGTATTTTATGAAAGAAAGACTGCTTCTATAAATTAAACACACTCTTCAACCTCGTTTGCTCCAGTTGCCTTTGATTTTTTGAAGAATTTTCCTTGTTCTAATTTAACAACCAATGACACATATTACAGAAGAAAACTTTCTCTGTACACTTTTAATATTCAGAACCTTAGAACTAATGAAGTTTCCCTATTTTCCTATAATGAGACAGTTGGGAAAAAAAGTTCTAAAGATGTAGTATTAAAAACTCATTGAAAATAAAAAGTCTTAGGAAGAAAAGAGACATATTGGGCAAGCAGCAAAATCGTTACCATATTATGTTTGAACAGAACAAGATGGTCACTAGATCACTTTTGAGTGATCTAGTGAATAGACAATAATGCAAATGTACCCAGTGCATTTTAAATTTTTATATAACGAAACGCAAAAATTGCAGTGAAATATTTCATTAAACTTTAAGTTTAACCTCATAATAATGTAGCAGATTAGCTTTAAACTTTTTATTCAAAAAAACATTCTTATTCATCAATTTATTTTATTGGACATATTTTCTGTTTTCCAATAAACTTGAGGTAAAAATTTGAATTTTTTTTTAATGAAAACTAATTGAAGTCATGAATGAAGAGTTAAAAAATCCATAAACTATGTCTAGTTTTGTTGTATTAGGCAAATTTTGCCTTTGCAAATAAAAAAAAGCTATGAGTATTATATAAAAATATAATTAGTTTAGCAAAAGTAGTTTGCTTTTGTCTGTTACACAAAAGCAAACTACTTTTGCTAAAACATGAAAAATAAAGTTATTTTTAAAACTTTCGAATTTAGGAAGTAATTACTCTTATTTTTATATTGTTAATAAAAGAATTCTGTCATTAATTTTTTTTTAGGTCAAACAACGCAAATAACAACATCAAGAAGAACAAAAACAGTTTCTGGTAATATTTTATTTATCTAATAAACATATATAATTGGTAGTATTACTCATCGGTGAATTTCGTTATTAGTATAAAAAAAATTCATTTGGGTAATAAATTGAAATATATAAAAAATATGGTAAAAAATGAAATAGCAAAGAAAAGATAAGTTGTATTGATAATCTATTATTTATAACAAATAATTCTTATAGCAAACCAAAAACACTAATAAATTTAATTTTAAGGCATATAAAACCAAATATGTACTTTTAGCATATATATACCCAAGACAATCTGAAAGTAGTATACCTCTTTAAGTTTTTTTTTTTACGCTGTCATAGATATCTCATTCCATATTTGTTAACCAATCAAAAGTGTAAGTAAACGAGCAACCCGCGCAACATAAAATCATTAAAATAATTAAAATATGTATGATAGCGAAAAAAAACGTTGCACAAAAACCATATATGTCACTAGACAAATATCGTATTGAGACTAACTGAATACTATAATAAACCAGATAAATTTTAACCAAATAACCCAGTGGGCACCCGACGTCAATCCGACGTCGGATTTACGTGCGATTTTCATCAGCGATGTCAAAAGACCTATTCCGACGTTGTTCCGATGTCAGTAAAATGACGTCGGGCGATGTCTTTATCTCAACATCCCCTGACGTCGTTTCGATGTATTTTGACGTTGTTCCGACATCTTGTAAAAGACGTCCAAAAAACGTCGCAGTACTGACATCGATCCAACGTCGATAAAAAGACGTCGGGCAACGTCATAATATTAACGTACTCTGATGTATTTTGACGTTGAAGCTCTATGTTGACTTTGTTAAAAAAAGTCACATACAGAAGAAGATGAATAAAACAGATTTGTATCATCTGGAAATGTTATACAATTCTAATAGTGTAGAATTGTATAATGTGCCAAAATGTAAACTTTTTTAGCTTATAATATGTGGTATGAAAACAAAACATTAGACTTCCCAGCTAGCACGCATACGTTGGGCCAAAGTCGGGTTGGCGTTAAAAGTTTGTTTGGCTGATGGTTAGTAACCGACGATGTTACAAACCGACACCGTCAAAATGGTAGTCAGTCCAACATCGGCATCCAACAGTTTAAAATTGTTGCATTTTATTGGTTAGTTTACGTAATATTAAAAGGTTTTGACTTAATTAAATAAAAAGTAACTTGAACTTTATAACACAGAGAAAAATCAAAATGTTTTTGATTTTTCAGTGGTATAAAGTTCAAGTTGCTTCTTTCATCAGCATTAATGTTCCTTATTTATTCATCAGTATCAAAGTTCAAGCAAACTTATTTGGAGAAAAAAATTAATTAATTCAGCAGTTTTAAGTTAAAACGTTAAAACTTGGCGTTGTTAAAACCAAAACGTTGCAGAGAACGTTTTGGTTTAACAACGCCAAGTTTTCAAAAAGTTTTTATAAAATTCAAGTTGTAATAATAATATTTATAACTACTTTAAAATGTTCATATAAACTAAACACATGTTTAAACATAATAAAGTTCTTTTGCCTTCTTGTACATTTGATTCTTTTTCCTTACAAATTTTACGTTTTTACTTCTCTTCAGAAAATCTCTAACGATTAAACACTCTTTATTATACGACGTGATACTATTATCTGAACGTGTTTTCAACAACATCACAGTTCTAACCTTTGACATAACAACAATGAAAAATAAAAGTAAAAAGGTTTTTTACCCTCTACCTGTTATTTAGTTTAATAAAAATTTAATTTTTTTTGTAAAAAGTCGATGTTTTTTGCAAAATAATTTTTCCTAAATGTTTTATTATAGAGTGTGTTATACTATTGGAAAGTACATTCAAATCCAATTCTAACAATATAAAAATCATTTAAATATTCAAAGGACTGATAAGGTTGTGATTTTTCAAAGAATTCATACTAAGCAATAAGTCTCAATTGCTAAATTTGCTAAAATATTTATTTAAATTGAAGTGTTGATAAGAATGTTTGAATTAGTATTTTAGTCATTGTTGCATTTTGAAAATTTAAATGAATTGTGTATTATTTATGATTTTTTTAAAGATATTTAATGACTTTCAAATAGTTAAATTAGACAAAATAAAGCGCTATATCATTTTAGTTTCTAAAAATGTATAAATTATTAAGTCATGTTTACTGTATATCTACACAACAGAGCACGTTTAAATTTTCATCTTTTATGTACAAATGAATTTTTTTTTGTAAAATATTGCTGTTTAGATATACCTTACTATAGCATTACTAATTTAGGCTACCAAATAATTTTTCAATAACTTACATGCAATTAGGTTCAGTAAAATTACCTAAATTCCATAATTTGGGATACTAAAATGGTACAAAAAACTCAAGTGTAACTTCTATTGCTCGGTAAATATTGTTTTGGTCACATAATTTTATACTTTGCTTGTAAGTGGGTACAGGACATCAAAGTTGGACGTTGCATCGAGAAAACCTCCTGCTGGTCCCAATATTAGCTATCTAAAACGAATGAAGTTTAGTTTGCTGCCAACACAAATGGATATGATTATGGAACACATGTGGATTCAACATGACTTAAAAAATGAGAAGGGTCCACAAAAAGAACCTACCGTCTCGGAGGTATCGGAAATTCTGGCATCAAAATTCAATAAAATATGTTATCGGGCAAGTATTTTAAATGTTTTAAAGACTTGTGTTGTGCAAATTATAAACTCTTATCATAAAAATTATTTGAAACTGGTTCCAAGTTGGTTAAAACTAATTAAAATTAACATCCAAAATATAAATGAATGATCAATATGCTAAAATATCAAATTTTTGAGAAGATGCCAAACATAGCCTTTTTCACATGACGGTTTGCAAACATGATAAATGTTCATTTTGTTCTTGAAAAAAAGTTGTCTCATTTTGTTCTTGAAAAAAAGTTGTACCATTGTCTGAGCAAGAGTTTCTGGAAATGACAAAAAAGATGACTACAAAAAAGATGATTATCTGATCAGTTAAAAGTTATGCTACAAAATTCTTGAGGCAAGGTCAAGAACAGGCGCGCAAAGAAGCACACGAACGCCGAAAATCACCATCTTACACTATGCTAGATCTAGAATCTGCCAATAGTTTTTGCGGCAGCCCTTCATCGTCTGACAACAAATCCAACTAAAAGAACACTGAATTTGAAGTTGTAAACCATGATGAACATCTCAAACCAAGTTCTTAACAACGGAATGAATTTAAAAATGTAGCAAAAGCTAAAGATTGATATGCACTCTCTTACCAAGCTGTTGCTGAAATCACATGAGTTATTTTACAAGATTATGAAATCTTATTCAAATATAATCGACAGGAACAAAATAGTAAAAGGAGAGATTGTCAGAAGTAGCATGTCAATGACGTTTACTTTTGATGGTTAGAAAGATAAAACAACAATGAATAAAAATATAAACGGAAAATTTTAATGGAGAGTAACAGTGGAACAACATATTTCTCTTGTCCAAGAACAAGGATCAAGTTACTTTGGCCATGTGACTACAAAAAGCGGCCCGGGTAAGAGAATAATTCAAAGTATAGCGGCATTTATTCAAGAGAACAACGTAAACACAGACAACCTCATGGCAGTTGGATGTGATGGAACAGCTGTGAACTCTGGAAAGAATAATGGTGCAAATGGTCTTCTCGATGAGAAACTTGAGCGTTTATTTCAATCGTTTGTTTGCATGCTTTATACAAACGAACTGCCATTACGACACTCTTTGAACAGCTTGATAAAGCCACCAGAGGACCACGAAGTTTCTCTGGACCAGTTGGCACTTTATTCTCAAATTGTAAGAAGTTGCTCGTAATACAGTTTTCAAAATTCGATTGTGATTTTCGGAGTTTGGGCATTGCTGATCTTAGTTCAGATCAACAGTATCTGAATGATATTTTTTTTTTACTGTTAAAAGTAGTCTCTGTTCACCATCTTTGTCTCACAGAGAACCAAGAAAACTTGTTAATTCTTGCTGTGTAATCCTGGCTAATAGAGTCCTTAGATTGTATATTGCTACAATACATTTAGCTGTTAATCAAAGTGGTGGCTGAATTCATAATGAAAGTCTATGCACCAAGGTGGTTTACGATTAAAGCAAAACTTTCATGCAATGATAGTGCTTTACACTTGCGGATTTCAATTCATAAAGCATGAAAGCATGCTACTTACTACATAATTTTTAAACCATTGTTGAGCCAGTACTTCAATTTAATGGGTTCTTTGGTCGACCTGAGAATTTTATTCTAAGTATGATAACTGACAACCGGAGACATCTACGAGAGCTGAGACTGAGACGAATAATGTGAGCTCGAGTAAACAAGTAGTTAAAAAGACCAAAAAACGAAATCAAGGTGTTTCTGGTACCAACTTTCAACATGGGTGCTGAAGATTTCATTGAGCTAATCAACAGGCAATCGGGTATAGTAACCGAGCCATCTGTTACAAAATTTTTGTCTGATAATAAATTGAAATTATTTA
Organism: Hydra vulgaris; assembly: GCF_022113875.1. NCBI lineage: Eukaryota > Metazoa > Cnidaria > Hydrozoa > Anthoathecata > Hydridae > Hydra > Hydra vulgaris. Next base: position 33,967,482 of record NC_061170.1, on the reverse strand, counting down.
ATAGCAGGGAAGAAACACATATAATTAAATTTCCTCATTTTCCATGCCTTACGCAGACAGTTGAAAGATGCGTAAAAAATGTGACCGAAGTTTCAAAGGCAATCATGGGGCAGGTAGCTCAAAATGGTTTCATTTGTTAATGTTAATGCCTGTGTTCAGCATAAAATAATACTACTGTACAGGATGACAAACTGACTTTATAGAGCATTACTTTGAGAAAACTAAACCTTCTAAACAATGTTTTTTAATTAAGTTTTTGTAATTTTTTATCAATTTTCATACATTCGTAGCCTGTGTTTGTTGGAATTTCTTTGTAAAAAATCATAAATTTATTATTTCTTTAGTTTGTCAAAAGACTCGAATGACTAAAATGTAAAATCAAACATTCTTTTCAACACTTCAACTTAAATACAAGACTTTTAATATCGATTTTCAGAGGATATTTGATTTATGTCAATTATAATGGTTTTCGAGCAATCAAGAGTTATAATGAATTCTTTGAAAATCACATTTTTATCAATACTTTAAATATTTCATTGGTTTTTATATTGTTGGACATGTATCTGAATGCTTTTTTTAATAGTTAATTACACTCTATAATAAAACATTTGGGAAAAAATAGTTTTGCAAAAATATGGACTTTTTACAGAAGAAACAAAGTTTTCTAAAATTAAATTACTGGTAGAGGGCCGAAAACATCATCCAAAAAACACGAGCACGCTATGACCCAATCAGTTGTTGATTTTTCTCTCTCTTTAACTTCTATCTCTAATCTAAATGGAAAAAAAAAGGAAGAGCCAGTTACATAAGTTGAACTCTCATTCAACGCAAATTAATGGCACAACAGCAACCAACAGAATTTTCGTTTTAAAGATATGTGATAGCAAAATCAATCTACCTTTTTTTTTTTAATATTTTTGGAATTCGACGACTCAAATGTTTATGCAATACAAACTCAAAAGAATTATTGTATAAAAATGCTTGAAAAAATTATTTATATTTATTCAGTGCATAAACACAGCTACATATTATAAGTAAATATTTTTTTAAAAGTAAAATTAAAAATTTGAGTTACGATATCAAACTTTAAGCATGCTTGCAACATATTTTTATAATGACCTAATATTACATTTTAAATAATAAATTTTTAATAAACTAAAACATTAAAACTCTCAAATTAAAAATTGCGCTATTACAGCCTCTAAAATAACGAGAAAACATTTCAACGCCAACACTTTTACGCAATTGCAATTGCCTAAAATTATTTGTAATGCTGCGTTGACCCGACGTAGGCTCAACGTTAGCGTTTAGATGATAAAAATGTCAACCCTTCTAATGTTGGCCCAACGTTGGCCAACTTATAGGAACTGGGTGGCTAGAAAAAGAGACTTTGGATAAATGTAATTTATTGCCTTAAAATGCTTAAAATAAATTTTATAAAATCAAAGATAAACAACTTCATTTAGAATTAAAGCTTGAAATGAGTGAAGGAATGTCTGAAAACATAAAGAAAACAACTCGAGCAGAGTTGGATTTATATAGGAATATTATGGAAGCAAATTGTGCTCTTAAATAATTTTATAAAACTAAAATGTTTGGTGGTAATAGAAGAGAGTTAACAAACTATAAGTTTTTGAGTAACTTACAATTAGTTATTAGATGTAGGAGTTTTCCAGAGCTCTTTGAGAGAATGTTTACTCTTATAAAAAAAGGACTAGATATTTTGATGAAAAAACAGAAAGAAGAGCTACGTGAAAAACTGAAGATGCAATTGATGAATAAAAATTGTAATTAGCAAATCAACAAAAAAAAAACGTTTTGACTATTCTTCTTTATAAGCCTAATTACCTTGTTGGAATATTTATTCAACCTAAAATAGCAAAAATCGATATTAAAAAAATTAGTAGCCAGCTAACACACAACAATCAACGAACGTTGCGAACGTTCTATGAACGTTCAAAGAGCGTGCTCAAACGTTCACAACATTCGTCAAACGTTGTTAAACGCTTTGCGTTAGCTGGGAACATAGGTGAAAATCTAAGAATAATCAGGTTAGTCTCTAATTTGAAAAACATATTGTTTGATGTGGTCTATGAGACTAAAAAAATTTAAGAATTGATTTTTCCATTGCTTGCTGACCTTAAAAAAGAAAAGCTATTGTATTTTAAAGCTTATTTTACAATGTGTTTTATTATAAAAAAAAAAAAATTTGCTAACTACATGTTAAATACAACATTTTAGAAATTTTTAAATTTGTCTATCTCGTGTGTTATTATGTTACTCACAATTCGATATTCTAATTTTTTAATAGAGTAAAAACAGTATAAAAACTATATTAATTTGCTTAACTTTTTCTATGTTTTGAAGTTTAGTTACTTGTGAACTGAAAGTTGCTTTATCTGTATTATTGTAATAACAGACAGATTACTTAATGTCGGTATTTAAAAATTTTTACCCAGTTTTTTTTTAAGATAATAACAAAACAAAAAAAAATGTAAAAGAAACTGAATATTTAATTACGGATTTTTTTTGTCTAAAAAAAAAAAATAATATCGTATATATATAAGTATAAAAATGCAAATTTCCTAATAATTATAAGTGGTAAAAAGCTGTTTAAATCCAATTTGAAAACAGATTAACATTTTAAATGTAATATATTTAAAATTACCATTTTATGTTAATTATGAAAGAAGTTTTTAAAAGGAAATGAAGTAACTAATTTAGTGTTTATTAAAACTTTTAATAAACAAAAAGATAATTACATAACAAATATCTATAACAGTTAGATATTTGTATTACTATTACCATGAGCGGAGACTATGAGTTTTAAATACACCCTGAAAATGCAATAACCTGTAAAAAATAAAACATCAGAGTTGTATATACTACGAGTACCAATTTAAATAACATATTATGCAATAACCAAACAAATTTATAAAAAAAACTCAAATTCAGATGTTTACCATCTTTATGCTCATGCTAAAGTATTTATATATTGCCAAGACCAAACAAAAACCATTTCAAAAAGTGGGTTACACAAAGCATGAAAAATAGGAAATGGTCAATTTCAGGAGCCACGCTTATTCAAAACCTGCATAAGTAAGTTCAATTGGCTGAATCTTAAAAACTTAGCATGATACCAGTAGACCCAATTTGAAAAAATTGCCTTTTTTTTAACGGTTTGTTGTATGTTATTTTACAATGGTATTTTATTACCTTATGACGCTGACCTCAATAGGTTAGCGAAATATTGTTAATATACTTTTATATCAAAATGTACTTATAAAAAAGAATATATGCTGCTATTTTCGGCTTTAACTATTAAATGATAAAAAAAATGAACATTGCAAGTTAGAAGATGCCAAATGAGACCAATTCAAAAAATATCAAGTCTGGTGAAGTTTGTATTATTCAGTAAATATTTAGAGGTTCCACAGAGTCTCTGATGTTTCACCGGGCATGTCATTTTCCTTACGGACAGTCCTCAAATTCGAATCATTAGTTTCCTTTCAAGTTACTGGATGCTGTTATGTAAGTATTCATCATATTGTTTGATATAAGATTTGCTATGAAAAGTCCATTAAATTTATGATTGTTTTGTGCAGAACTGCTTTGCTGTATAGTTTAACTTTTTGATTTAATGCAAAAAAGGATAAATTCAATAATTTGCATTGCTAAACTTAAATTGAACTGCTGTTACTGTGTGCTTGTTGCAAGTCACTACAGTTGTGTGGCTTAATATATCTATTGCATCAAGTTTGATTAATTAAATAGTATGCATTGGTTACTAGGTGCTATTGCATCACTCATCAATAATTCAATATTTTAAGATGATGTCCGCAGTAGCTACAATATTGAATGTATTGATGAGTAGAAAATGATTATTTGATTCATATTTATAAAATTTAAATTAATTCTGAATTACACGCTTACAAAGGTAGCAGCATAAGATATTATTGTATATTAATGTTTATTTCTGAAGCTTAAATATATACAAAACAACAATGACAAACTCTTGTAACTATTATGAACTATATACAACGTGACAGAATAGGCCAACTCTACGGGGCTGGATAAATTACAATTAAGAAGTATGTTTTTTTGCTGTTTTATCAGCAAAAAAACATACTTATATTGCATTATGTTTTTGTATTTGTTTTACTGGTTACGGTTCACAACGGCCACGACAAAACCGCAAATGATAAAGCCATGGAGAGAAGACATCAGCTGGCTGAGACCATTACAAGAGATGACTCTAGGTTTGTCAATGCTTCACAGCCACTGAGTGCATTTGTAACCTCAAGCACCAGAATGTTCTTTGAGATCCTTTAGCTTAGGTTTGCGCTTCTGTGGTTGTCACGGGAGCAGTGGAAGGGTAAGAGTGACTGCATTGCCTCAGAACAAATCGTGTCAGCTTTAACTTTAGTTAATTACTCTGCTGAGAGAGGAGAGAAACTCGCACAGGAATACAAACCACAGCTAACCAAAAATAAAAGACAGGAACAAAACTTATTGCAGGTTAACCAGGTACATCGCCATAAACTTTCAGAGTAGAAGTAAGGCTTTTTTTCGTTGGTTTTATTGATATAACTGTAAGTCATACTTTTATTGTTATTAAGTGCATTGGTACAGTGGCAATTGTTACATAATAATAAACAATTTGCTGTTGATATTAAAGTGAGTTACTTTAATACATCAAAAGATTGCTTTTTGCAATGTACTTAGAAACTTTGAATGACTTACAACCTCTAAAAACGGTTCAAATCGCTTTTAATTTCTAAAATATTTTTGTTTTGTAGATAGATATGATTAGGAGGTTTCAATGTGCACTTTTTGAATATATAACTAGAACGTTTTTAAAAACATTCTAATATATATATATATATATATATATATATATATATATATATATATATATATATATATATATATATATATATATATATATATATATATATATATATATATATATATATATATATATATATACGCTTCCTTTACTCTTTTATTTAAAGATAGACAAGTAAAAGATTAGTCTCAGTCATGAAATTTTGACAATTCAAATTGCTATAAAAAGTTGTAATTAGAGGAAAAATTTCTTTAGTTTGATTTTGAGAAGCTGGTACTTGGAGTTTTGCATTTTGAAAGGCTTTTTATATAACATTATCAGTATATTCATATTCTTTTAGCCATGCTTTTAGTTCTACTGATTGCTGTTTTTTTTTTTTTTTTTTTTTTTTTTTGTAATCAGATGAGAAAAAAGGTATTCTTTTAGAAAGATTGAATAGGAAGTTCTATTTTATATGATACGACTGATGACTTTTAAATTTTATACGATACGACTGATGACATTTATATTTTATATGATACGACTGATGACTTTTATATTTTATATGATACAACTGATGACTTTTATATTTTATATGATACGACTGATGACTTTTATATTTTATATGATACGACTGATTACTTTTATATTTTATATAATACGACTGATGACTTTTAAAATTTAGGTAATCATGAGTATTGTCTTTTTTAAAATAAATTCTGTTTTTATTTCATTACTATTTTCAAAAATAACAGGTACGTCTTCAAAATTGATCATAATGTAATTGTTACAATCTTTTGCAACTTTTTTGCCCAGTCGGTTTTATACTAATTGAATTATATATTTCAGTTAAAGAACTTACTGACTTTACTATATCTAATTATTTTGGCAAGAATATGAAACCGAATCAATATATCAATAATAAGGTTGTTTTATATCATTATTAACTTGATTGGTAAATGATTTAGATAATATTTTTGAAAAAAAAACTTGTTTTTTCTAAAAACCCAAGTGCTACATATGCGTAATCTATAGCAAAATCAGTACCCGTTGCGGTTCTTGTAATTTGGGGATACATTTTGTCATTAGACAGAAAGTTATTATTTTTAGAATAAAAGATGCTTAATCTAATAAAAAAAAATTTTGAGTGAATCTTTCATCTATTATATCTTTAAGTTTTGTAATCTATAACTTTAATGCTTCAAATCCTAACTTGTTTGGAATACTAATATTGAGATTAACAACGTCACATGTCAAAATAAAACTTTCTCTCTATAAATTTTGCATCTTTTTTAAAAAATCCGAATCATCTTTAATCAAAGTTTTTTGTTTTATAGCAAAAGGAAATGTGTAAGAACTGATTTAGGTGTGATGTTGGCGAGTTAATTCCTGCAATAATTGGTCTACCCTTTCGGTCTTCTGGTGGTTTTATATATATATATATATATATATATATATATATATATATATATATATATATATATATATATATATATATATATATATATATATATATATATATATATATATATATATATATATATATATATATATATATATATATATATATATATATATAACAAGAGAATATTATTTCTGTCAATATTTTTAAACTTCAAATAAAAAGAAAACTTATTAGCTTTTAAAAGCATTAAAATATAACGAAAAAAAGTAACCCAATTATAATTTTAACTTTTAATGATTCGCGCGCGTGTCACAAGTTTATTACTATACGACCGTGCTGATCATTCAGAGTAAGATATCTATGTAGTATAATTCTATGTAATATAGTTTTTATTTTTTTCTAAAAACTAAGTAGGGATGGCAATCCCAGGAGCAATATATTGTATAATATTAAAACTAGTATAATACAAAAAACAAGTAAAATTTAAGAGCTTGGTAATGGAAAGAACAAGAGTTTTTAATAGAAGGTATACCTTAATTTTAATTCTAATTTTCTGCTTCCAAAAGTGTGCGCGGTTTTAATTTCAAAATTAAACCCATTCATTTTAATTCCAAACGTGTGCGTGACTTAAATTCCATTTTTATTTCCATTAACTTTAATTTCAAATATGTGAGTGATTGATGAAAGTTTTTTTAACCTCAATTTAATTAATTAAGTTATCAAAAAATAGGTTTTACCTTTTTTGAAATTTTTTTTTTTTTTTTAATTTTCTAATCGTCCGTTTAGTTAATGTAGTCTTGCATATTTATTTTATTTTTTAATTATCATTTTTATTTATTCTGTGTTACCATTTCAAGGTATTGTTATATAGTTTAAAGTATTTAGGTTCATTAGATTTTAAAAGTCGTAGATAACTTTCAAAATAACAAAATTAAGTTAAAACAATTTTTTAACTTAATTTTAGGTTCATTAATTTATTAAATATTTTGGTTATACTATTATTAATATAATCATTTTTAAGTGTTTGATGAGTACTTAAAGAGTATTCAAATGCATCTTTTCTATTAAATCCATGGAAATCCCGGGATTTCCTAAGGACAAGTTTATCAATCTCGAAATTCCGGGGATTGAAAATTCCGAGATTTTTGCCATCCCTGAAGTTATTTGAGTTTTTTATTATATTTATTTTTAAATGCAATTTTGCCAATCAGAAAAAATAACCTTTGAAAAATTTTAACTTTATTTAGCTTATTTAATTAACTTGTTTTTCTTTGCCTGTTGAAAAAAAAGTTAGAAGGATTATATTAAAAACCGGCATAAAAAAAAACCTTGAAAAAGTTACTTAATTTTAGGTAATAGTTACTTTTACTATTAGAATGTTATAAAAGATTTCTGTAATTATTTTCTTTAGGTCCAACAACGCAATTACCAACAACAACACGAACAACAGGATCAACAACAGTTAATGGTAACAATTTGTTCAATTATTGAAATTCATTAATGGTCATATTATTCACCGATTAACGTTGTTGCATAGTGTCAAAATATTACAATATAAAACAAGTTGACGAGGATAACTGTAAAACAAAAACATATGTACTATTTTTACAAAAACTTTACTCATGTCACTAATTTATAAATATTTTTGTTTTTATATTTTACTCTTTTTAATGTCTTCTCTTATTTTAGCGGGTTGTTTTATGTTACTTTCTAACATAAAACTTAAAGGATCTGATTTTAGTACATAAACAAATCTTATTATTTGTTTACTTATGATTTTTGATTTTTTTAACTTAATATTTTTTGTTTTTTATTTATTGTTTAATTCAAAAATTTTAAAAAAACAACAACAGTAACATCAAAAAAACAGAATTTAGTTGAATTTCTTTGCAATGGAACCCAATAAAAAAATTCAATTAAAAAAGATATTTAAATAAGCACCAGTTTGAATTCTAGTTTTCAAATCACCAATATACTTCGACAATTTCTCAAAACAACAAGCCTCGACTTTTTGACAACTCTTATCCTGGATTTCACAAGTTAATATGTTCGTGTACAAAATTTTATTTAAGTGAAATTAAGGTCACGTTTACAACACGGTTTTGCCATCATAAAAGTCATACCATTAAAAGAAAGTTGAAAAAAGTATCTGTGCAAGGCAATGCGGTAGTTGCCATGGTATCTATGGCTGAATTTGGATGAATAAACACCTCTAAAGAAGCAGCAGACTATTTTAATATAAAAGTATGTGAGTTTAAGGAAAAAAATAGTCACCAGTTTTCTCTAAATGAAGTTGGTTTGCATGAAAATGATTATGATGACGTGATGTTGCCATTTTATTAACTCTATTTAAAACTTTATGAACCTTATTTAAAATTTCAATAACCCTATTTAAAATTTAAAAACCTTATTAACCCTATATAAAATTTTATAAACCCTATTTAAAACTTGTTCGTTTTTTAACGATTCTTTATATTACTTAAATAATGATGGTATAAATATAATGGTATAAACCCTAAAACTTTTGCACTAAACTATTTTGAGTTTTATAGCAATAAATTTATATACAAAAAACAAATGTTTTAACTTCATTTCGTTAATTAAAAGCTTAAATAGATGACAAGTTTTAAAAGTTGTTTAATTTTTTATTTATAACCTGATGACGCTGACATGATTAGGTCGACAAATTATTGTTTTTTTGTAATTTTATCAAAATATATTTAAAAAAGTTTTATGCTGTCTTTTTTTTTGATTTTATCTTATTATACGTTATTAACATATTGTATAACAAGATAATTACTTTTTAAGATATATATTTACGTATATATTCATATTAATGAAAACTTAAAAAAATAATGATTTAATAGCTTTTAATTATTTTTTTTCAGTGTGCTTTAATTATCAATTTCAATGTTTTAATGATGAGTGTATTCCACTGTTTTGGAAATGTGATGGTCGCTATGATTGTTCGGATAATTCAGACGAAGATCCATCTATTTGTAGTATAGTATTTGCTCTCTTTTTTAAACTGAGTAAAAAAAATTTATTATGATCAAACCCCATTAATTACAATATTATCGTGTCAATTTATTTATCACTAAAATAATGTTTGAATGATTTTTTAAATTCTAGTTATTTTTTTTTTATTACGTTTTCATTAATATGAATATATTAATGAAATATATATTCATATTAATGAAATTTATATTCATGTTATAAACACTTGATTTTTGTGGATATTCGAGTTTTTTATTACATTTATCTAAAAATAATTTTTTTGGAAAACAAAAGTTAACGTTTTATTGCATTTAGTATCGAATATGAGACTAAATCAACTTACTTAGCATAAACACATTTATAGTCTTTAACCTACATTTGCATTTTTTTGTTTACTTTTCTAAATAATACTTGAATCGGAAAAAAGAAAGGGTTTTTGCTGTCGCTGATACCATTAGAAAACTGTGTACATTTTTTTGTTTACTTTTCTAAATAATACTTGAATCGGAAAAAAGAAAGGGTTTTTGCTGTCGCTGATGCCATTAGAAAACTGTGTACATTTGCCTTCCCAAAGGCAACTGTACACAGTTTTCAAAACGTGATTTTTATTTGAAAACTTAAAACCGTTTTCTATATTTTTACTCTATTATTTGTACTATAACAAATTAATTTGTGATTCTTGGGTAAGAAGTTTACAATTTATATTAGCTAGGTTAGATAAATATAAAATCATAATAAAAGATATTGATCTTTTAAGTTTTTTTGCTAAAATGCAAAATTAAGCACTAGTGTTACTTGTAATAAAAAATCATTAAAATTAAATTTTAAATCTTACATAAATACAATCATCAGTATTGTGTTTACTAAAACATAAGTTACTGATTTAAAGAAATTTTCATGAAAATTTATAATTTAGAGTGCACAGTTTTTTAAACTGATGTATTTTTTGCCACTATTGTTACACTTTTAGCATGATATTGTCATAATATTTGCAGTTTAAGGTCGATTTATTACTGCCTCTTCTAAGTCTAGCAGTCATTGATGATTCTATAAGTATTGACTTGAAAATAATACCAGAAAAATGATTGTGTTTGTGTTATATTAGGTTGTTGTAAATTAAAATTTTATATTTTTTTATTTATTTTTATTTATCTATTTATTATTTTTCTCTTAAACACCCAGTAATAAAATTACAGGTTAATTAATTTATAATAAAACAGTTAAAAATTTAATTAAGGCCAATTCTGGCTCTCCAAATATTTGTCTTTAATGCCAATAACTAGACCGACGGTTAGATCTATTTTAGGAATATTCTCCTCCATAATTGTTTTAAATTTTTCTTTTTGTTCTTTTAAGTTCTATAATTGGAATGCTTCTTTTAATATAGATATAGTATAAGCTTGCAGTTCTTCTTGAGGTAGTGTGAATTTAATTTTTAACCCTCTATCATGCATTGAAAAATGTTAAAGCCACGAGTTTTAAATATAGCAATCACTTCATTTATAAACGATTTTTTATTTTGTGTTGCCAGAAATTGACTTATTATCAGCGAATAGCTAACTTGATTTTTCATTAACCTTATTAATAGGTTTGGAAGAAGAATAGTAAAAATAAATTTTACTTAAAAAAAAAAATGTAGGTAATTTTTGCTATACTTTAAAATACAAAAAAATGATTTTAAAACTGCTTTTCCAACAGCACCTATGTTTCTTAGAAAACTAATGTCAGAGTTGCATAGCTCAAAACCATATATAAGCTTTTGCATTGTCAAGGTATTGTATAAATGGACTATTGTTAACGGATGATTAAAACGAATTTCATTGTCAAATAGAGCTACTGTAACCGATTGAAACTGCGTTATACGTTCATTTAGATTTGTTTTAGAAGTGTTGCGATTTTGTTTTTGTTGGTACTTTATCCCATTGGAAATCCAGATGCTTTAATTTATTTTGGAGATGTATATAAGTTCTGTTATTTTGAATAATGTTGTTGGAAATGGAACTTTTACCAGATATCAGAAATTCCGTTTTCTCAGTGTTTAGCTTGGTAAAATTTAAAATTCGATATGTTTGAAATCTGTCAATCAGTTCTTGCAGGCTAGAGATTGTTGGACTTTATGTTTTATAGTTTTTATAGGATTTCCAAAAGAAGTGAAAAAAACCTCCAAAAGATTAGGAACTACTAGCCTTTCTAGATAACTTAGATGATAGTGGGGATGACTTAGAAAGATCTTGTGATGATCAAAAAGATATTGAAGATATTTGAAGATATTAAAAATATTAAAGATGATCTGCAAAATTGAAAACGGCAGTGACAGTAGGGTTGATGCTAAGAATTCAAAATAGCAGTTTAACACAACCCAACGACTCTGCCATATTTTATTGTATTGTTATACTATTATTTCAATATATATAAAAGAAAAATTTATATGCTGCATTTTTATTAAAATATACTTTTATTTTATTTACAAATCGTTTAACATGAAAATGTCTAATTAAAATATATTTAAATTCGTTAAATATATATATATATATATATATATATATATATATATATATATATATATATATATATATATATATATATATATATATATATATATATATATATATATATATATATATATATATATATTTGTGTGTGTGTGAAAAATTTCATGAAGTATTATATATGCATATATAAGAGTTTATAGTTACTATTTATTACTTTTCAGTGTGCAGCATTAATCCGTTTCAATTCTTATTGGGAACTGCATTTCACTGTATTGGAAATGTGACGAAGTCTATGATTGCTCTGATATCTAAGACAAAGAAATTTTTAAATCAAGGATCTTTTAATAGAAAGATTTATACATTATATTAAAAAAAAACAAAATATAAAACATTTATATTTTGTTTTTTTTAAATAAAAAAAACAAAATTTAAATGTTTTATATTTTGTTAAAAGTTATTATATCAATTCAATTATTCTTAAATAACTCTTTTACATATATATAAAACAAATTTTTTTTAATAATATGATTATTGTAGAAATCTATTTGTAAAAAAATTTAAATACAATAAAATATGAAAACTAATGTGAGACAAAATACGATTTAACTTTCTTAAAAAGTACACGTTTGAATTTTTAAGGAAATAATAAATTCAATTTCTAATGGGATAACGGTACTAACAAAAAAAAAATCGCAACACTTCAAAAAACAAATCTAAATGAACGTATAACGCAGTTTCAATCGGTAGCAATAGCTATAATTGACAGTAAAATTCGTTTTTGTTAGCCGTATAGGGATTAACTGTTGTCAACAATTTCGAGTTCAATCTTTAAATGATTTATTCTATGACCTACAACACGTAAAAAAACTTTTTAGTTTGCAACCTTTATATAAGTATATCATATATTGCAATTTTACAAAAGCATTAGTTTTTAGGTTAAAAATTTTTACAAATACATTATAATTAAACAAACCATGCATGTTTATTAAATTGTTTCTAATACATAAAACATTTTCTATTGCATAAAATGCGTTTTAATTTCTCAAAAATTAGTATTTTACGAGTAATAAACCATTGACTAAAAGAAGTTAGCAAACCAAAAATGTCAGTTAAATGTCAGGTATCGTATCAGCAAAGACTTTGTTTTTTTGCATAAGTTTGTTGTATGTTCAAAACAGTGAAACTTTCACGAATCTTGCGCACTTGCGTTTAACAAAACTTATGTAAGACTTTTGTAAGTTCAGCGCAAAAAAATCGGTATTTACCGAGCTGAAAGTTCATTTTACGGAAAATTTTTGAAGTTCAGTGCAAAAAAAATTGGTATTTACCAAGCTAAAACAGTTTTCACTAAACTTTTTAATTAACGAATATTGTCCACTTGCGTTTTACAAAACTTACGTAAGATTTTTGTAAGTTCAGCGCAAAAAAATCGGTATTTACCGAGCTGAAAGTATGTATATATATATAAGGTTTTTATTATAATAATTATATAACATAATATCTTATATAAAACAAGTGTAACATTGTTATATAAAATATAATAACATATAATAGCATATTATATATTGTTTAAAGTATAAGTAATATATTATATGTTTTAAAAGATGCTATATTGTTACGATGTTTGTCACCAATAATGTTGAGGAGCAAACCAAATTCTTCAGAAGCAAAAATGCTTATATGAACGTGGTTTTTTTTTAAATAATTGAGAGTTTTCAAATAGTATTTGGTAAAAGTTACTATTCAATTATAAAAAATTAGTAACAAAAAAAGAATATTTTTTTGATCATTTATTGTTTAAAATGTTTGTTAATAATTGACAGTTACAAATGAAGTTTGAAAGAGTTGATTTATCGACAACTTAGTTAGAATTAACTTTTTTCCTTTATCAGAGATGTTGTGAAAAAGTTACCTTGATAAAGGTTTTTATTTTTTCTATTTCTGATTAAAACAGATATTGGAATATAAACCTAATGCAGGTTTCCTTTTTGCTTGGTAAAAGTCATGATTATACTATTTAATCAACTACACCAGAAATAATATATTTCAATAAAGTTCACTCTCAGGTAGATAGTGGTATATTTCAGGTAAATAGGGTCATCCGTAAAGTACTTCACGTTACTAGAGGGAGACGGGAGGCATAATTTTGTGACAATTGGTGATCACGGGGAGTTTCTCGAATGTGACGTCATAAATATTATTTTAGCATGACAGTTTAAATTTTACTTACTCAGCTAAAAGATTGTTTTAGACTGTCAATAATTTTGCTCAAACTTCTTATGTTTTGCGTATCGCCGTATTTTAAAGAGTTTTAAACACATTAAAAAGTTCGCAAAAATTGCTTTCACGTTTCTGAAGACAATAAAACGCAGCGATGCAAACTCGTTCTGATGATTTGATAATGATGCTCTGTTCAAAAGAAAAAAAGTATACTGATGAGTTTCTAGGTAAATCAATCATTGCGACATGATGATGCGAAAACTATACCTAATAAATTATCGGCCTTCGATGATCTAGCAAAATTAACAGATACTGTTGTAGGGGGTATAAAGCTTCTTCTTCCCAGCTGGCACACTTACATTGGCCTTTTTTTTCCAATGCAAAACCAACGTTGATCCATTGTCATTTGGTTAATGATAAAATTGATACCGACAGCACTAAAATTATCTGGCAAATTTACATTGGTTCAATGTATGTAAAAACATTGCAAAAAGTTGATTGTTTTTACGATATAAACCCAATATTGCTCCAATGTATATATTTCGACGTTGACTTAACGTAAATAAATCAACGATTTTGCAATGTATGTAAAAACATCGCAAAAAGTTGATTGTTTTTACGATCTTAAACCCAACATTGACCCAATGTATATTTTTCGACCTTGATTCAATATATACAAGTCAACGTTGATCCAATATATGTAAATACATCGCAATAAGTTGATTGTTTTTACAAACTAATCCCAACGTTGATCCAATGTATGCGACCAAACATTGCTATTGCAAAATTATATAAACTAAATAAAATTACCCGTGATTATTAAAATATGAAACCACAATCAACAGAAGTACGATTTTTGTTTGGATGATTAGGCGTTATCAAATTTCTATATATATTATTTATGTTTATGTTGACTGAATATATATATATATATATATATATATATATATATATATATATATATATATATATATATATATATATATATATATATATACGTATATATATATATATATTTACATATATATATATATATATATATATACATATATATATATACATATATATATATATGTATATATATATATATATATATATATATATATATATATATATATATATATATATTATATATATATATATATGTATATATATATATATATATATATATATATATATATATATATATATATATATATATATATATATATATATATGTATATATTTATATATATATATATACATATATATATATATATATATATATATATATATATATATATATATATATATATATACTATATATATATATATATATATATATATATATATATATATATATATACATATATATATATATATATATATATATATATATATATATATATATACATATATATATATATATATATATATATATATATATATATATATATATATAAATATATATATATATATATATATATATATATATATATATATATATATATATATATATATATATATATATATATATATATATATATATATATATTCAACGTTGGGCTAACTTAAAATACAAAGTTGTGCCAACGTATTAAATAAAACGTTGAATCAACATAGAAAACATAACCATTTTCCGATTTTAATCATCTTTTCAACATTGGTTTTTAGTTGTTAGCGACGTCGCATTTGTAACCATAATGATATAAAAACAACGTTAATAGCCCATGATGGGCCAACGAAACGCGCAACATTGTTGTAATATTTTAACAACGTATGTGTGCTAGCTGGGTTGTGAACGTTCTATGATAACTTCTTTAACAAAAGTTCAAGATGAACAAAAAGTTAATATTGATGTAATCAGGAGTAATTTAGTCGGACTACATAAAAAAAAGACAATGGTATTATTACAAATGATCAAGAAGCAGAGCTTATTAAGAAAAGAAAAAAACGTAGATATGTTTAAGATAAATTTGTTAAAAAAAAAAAAACAAGACAAATAAAAACTATATAAAAAAAGAGAGAAACTGTAAGCTAAACTTGTGCAGAGAGTCCTAGACTTTGTGATGCTTTGAAAGCAAAAGATAAAACAGGCCAACCTTCTGTTGAAATTTGTCAACCACTTTTCTTGAAAGCTGTTATTGATATTGCTTTACATAGATCACCTGCATATGAAAGACAACAAAGTGATATGTATTGCAGTATTATACACTAGACGAATTGACTAAGCAACTAAATAAAGATGGTTACCAGATAAGTAGGAGCACCGTTTACACTTGACTAATACCACAAAGGAGTTGGAAAATATACATATTAACAGTCCCAGTCAAATTGATTCGATCTCACAACGAGTCACACTCCAAAAACATCAATGTAAAAATCTGTGCAGCAACCTTAAGACATCTGGAAGAGTTTTCGTCTATACTGGTAGGACGAGTCCTTATTGCGTTAACAGCTGCTAACAAACAAGCTCCATTGCTAATGCATGTTGAATATCGCATCTATTTGCCAGACCAGGATTGGGTTGTTGCAGCAAGACATATGCTTATTTTATCAGTATATGGTGGAGTTTGCATCAAAAAAGATGGACTTAGTAAACCAGACACTGTTATTCTTATTCAGGTTCATCTTATTGTGCAATCCGATCAGGCAAATATCTGTGTTCTGCTTCTCCTTTTGCTTGTGGTTTAGGCTTTGAGAGTTTGTTACAAATAGACGAGTTTGATGCAATAACAAAAGACGACAGAGATGAGACGATTAAGCCTACTGTTGTCTTCACGATGGTTGCAGGACCAGATGAAATTCCACGTTATCAAAAAGTCATAGATGTTGCTATCCATCATTTTGTTAAAATAATTCTAGATGCCTTCTTTATTGCAAACAACGCGCTAGGTAGAAGTGCTTTCAATAGAGTGGAACATCGAACAGCTCCATTGAGCAGAAAATTTTTTTATGTTATATTGCCTAATGAACGTTTTCTGAGCTATCTCAATTCACAGGGAAGAACAATATAAGATTATTTTGAGAGAAGAAATATAAAGTATTCTGGATAAAAATTGGCTCAGATATGGTCACTATTTAACATTGACCAGTTTTCAACATTTGCCGAGTCTGTTAATCTAGAGACATCTGAGCTAGATGCAAAAGAGTTGATAATTAAAGATATAAAATATTTTTTGAAGACGTCCGCACAAGTCAATACTTTACTTAAGTTTTCAAATGTCAAGATGTAAAATGTTGCTTTGAAATTCGAAGCTTATATTTCAATGTTGTTCCTTCGCGAGTCTTATGTCCTCAATCAATGTTGAATCGACGTTGTTTTTTGGTTGTTAGTGACGTCCTATTTGTAACCAAAACAATATAAAAACAACGTTGGTCGTCGATGTTGTGCTATCTCAATGCACAATATTGTTGTAACATTTTATTAACGTATGTGTACTAGCTGGGGTACAAAATGTGCTAACTGGGCATAAAGATAAAAATTACAACAAAATGTATCAGGCATTTATATAGAACATTCTTATATACAACACAAATATAAATAATAATGTCTAAAATCTAAAATATGCATGAAAAAAACAATTCACAGCAAATGAAACATAATATTAAAAAACATTAGAAAAACATTTTTTTTAGAATATAATTTTTCTATAAAAAATACTAGTCTAAAATTTATTGAGTTTCATTTTTTAAAGTAAAATGTAATCACTTTCTAATTCAAGTAAAGTTTGATTACTTGTTAGTATAAGAAAGTCAATTATTAGGTTCTTATGGTATAAATAGATTTTCATAATAACATTTTCTAATTTAAGTATGACATTAAAAAAGAGTTAAAAACATTTGTTACAATTTTTTTTTAGTTGTTTCATTCTCTAATATAGGTTATTTTTACTACGGCTAAAGCCGTAAAGAATGCATTCGGAAGACATCCAATTTAGGGCTCTGTCTTATTAACCTGAGATTACGAGATTCAATTGAGCATAAGATTAAGGTTTTATGCTAAATTGAATGTGTTAACCAGGTATAAAATATTAAACTTAAAATACAATTTTTTAGTAATACTTTAAATTTTTTTTATCTATGGAACACAAAAATGATGTTTTTTAAAATACATCTTGTTGTGTTATATTTCCTCGTGTTGTATTTAAAAAAATATCATTTTAATTTTTCATTGATAATAAAGTTTATTACTAAGTATTTCTAAAAGAATCAATTTATGTTCCTATAAAAATGAACATAATATAAATTGGTAAATATTTATTTATTTATTAGTTTTATAATTTCATAATTATTTTTACACACACTGTTCAGATGGTAAATTATTTCACTAATTTTTGACTTGCATACTAAAATTGTTTTGCTATACATCTATTTTTTAATTTATAATCAAGACCACAGGTGATGATGAATAAAACACTAAATGGTATTTAATGAAAACAAGAAAGGTTATTAACTACATTTAAAAAAATTATGAATGTATTTGTAAGTTTTTCCGTGCCATTACGTAAAAAACAATAGCTCATGCTAGTTTAATTTAGTCTCAGTAGTTTTTCGTTGTAAGTGAATCTAGTCGGGCCAAAAACAGATTTACTAGAAATGTGTAGATCTTTTTTTAATAATTGTTATTTTTTTTAAGCCTAAGATTGTAGACAGCTGCAACAATTATGGTGAGGACAAGTACATAAAATAAGCAAAGTATGACACGTCGAGATATGGAGATTAACATATGATCCTTGGATTATTTTAACAATTTTATTACCGGTGTTAATCTTTGTTCTTACAAAAATAAATTAAATAAAAAATAAACTGTCAACGAAGGTGCCAAGACTGTTAAATCAAAAGGATTTCATTATTTTTATCCCTTCTTTTGATAAAATATGTTTTTTTTGTTTTTTTGTTTTTTGTTTTTTGTTTATTTATTACATTTTAAAACATTACGT
Source organism: Hydra vulgaris (assembly GCF_022113875.1). Classification (NCBI taxonomy): domain Eukaryota; kingdom Metazoa; phylum Cnidaria; class Hydrozoa; order Anthoathecata; family Hydridae; genus Hydra; species Hydra vulgaris. The sequence goes on along the minus strand of NC_061170.1, from coordinate 33,948,618 downwards.
TAATATTTTATAACATTTACAAGCTAAAATAAAAAAAGTTGAAACAATTACAAATGAAGATATTTAATATATATATAATGGACGCGAAAAATCGTAGAAGACCATATAGTCTTGTCGTCGAATACTGCGGTAAAAAAACATTGTTACATTTTGACAAGTTTAATACTTTACGTAGTAAATAAAAAAGTGTTATGCAAAAATTAAATTAAATAAGATTTGAATTAAAAAAACTACAAAAAAATAGAAAGTTCACAAAAAATTTCTTAGAGATAATTGGGCAGATAGTATAATAGTAATATAGGCTTAAAGATCGTGAATAATTGAGTTGCAAATGATATTAAGAAAAATCATATACTACAAATCATATAAACCGATATAAATAATACATAAAAAAAATTCAAAAAGTTTAAAAGTGTATTTGTATATTGTCAATTTCAAAAACTGCTTCTTTCAACTTTTTTTAAAATATATGTACTTCCATTCAAAAGAAATATCAAAGTTATTTAAGACAATTTTGTTCCAAAGATACGGTCCACGAAATGATGCGCAAAATTTATAATGATTAGTTTTCGAAAATGGTTGCATCAAAAAATCACTATTTCGTTAATCGTACTTATGTTTTTGTTTTGTTATAAAGAAATTATGAAAAGTTGCCGGGGATAACTTCGTTTTACATTTGTACATAAAACATAGAGTATTATATACGTTAAGTTGATATATGTTTAAAACATTCATTTTTCTTAAGAGAGGCTTTAAATGAGTTCGTCGATCACAAAAATTAACTAAACGTGCTATAAGTTTCCGATGATGATGAAGAGGCTCTTTTTTACTTTTGTTAGTACTGCCCCACGCATTATTTGCATAGTTAACATGACAGTAAAGAAGTGAATAATATAGTTGCATTAAAGTGCGCATGTTTAGATAGCTTTTGATTTGAATAATATTTTAATACTTTTTGAAAGTTTTTGTTGCTTAAATTTTAGATGTATTGTCTTCATGTAAGATTTTTATTAATATAAATTCCTAAAAACTGAGTAATATTTACTCTTTTAACTTAAATATTATCAATGAATATTGATGGCGTTTCGCATGGTATTAGTTTTTTTCTGGAATGTGGGTAAAATAGAGTCAAGTTTAGTTTTGTCAATATTTACTGAAAGTTTATGGACTTTGAACCAGTCGGAAACCTTTTTAAGTTCTAAGTTCATAACTTTAAATAATATAATAATCTTGCTGTACGATTAAAAAAAATGTGTGTTATCGGCAAACATTATTGTCCTCAGGCTGGTTGCTTTATGAAGATCATTAACATATATAGGAAAAAGAAGAGGTCCGTGTATAGAACCTTGTGGCACGCCACAAGTAATATTTAGTAACGTTTATGGTGAATTATTGTCAATGTGTACATATTGAGCACGATTACTTAAATAACTCTTTACACATTTTAAAATAACTCCTGTGATTCTATATAGTTCCACCTTTTTAATAAGAATTTGATGGTCAGTAGTATCAAAAGCTTTTGATAAATCAAAAAAAATTCCTGATGTATATTTTGATTTATTAAACGACTCCTTAATATTACGTGTAAACTGAAGTATTGCATGCTCTGTGGAGTTATTTTTTTTGAAACCATATTGATTATTAAATAAAATTATATTTACAGAAAGTGAGTGATTGGTTTTGTTATATAAGATTCTCTCTAAAATTTTTGAAAATACAGGAAGAACAGAGATAGAGCAATAGTTATTAACATTAGATGCATTCCCTCCTTTGAATATTGGCGTTATTTTGACAATTTTAAGTTGATCAGGAAAAACCTCTCGGCTAACGCAAGACGAAAAGATTTTAAATAGAGTATTTTCAATAAAATTGTATGAATTTATGACGACATTTCCGTTGGTATCGTTGAATCAAATTCCTGTATTTGGTTTAATCGTTTTGAAACCAGCTTCAAATTCCTTAAATGATATTTCAATGCATATAAGACTTGTTATTTTTTGAGGTAAAAATTCATAAGAATTACTAGTATAAGCAATTTTTTTTGCTAAGTTAGGCCCCGCTTAAATAAAATACTTATTTAGTTCAACTGCAATATCGCTTGGAGCATTTACAATTTTATCATTAATTTTAATACCGTTAGGCAAAGTGCCTAATTTAGTTATAGCTTTACCAGTGATTTCTCTAAAAACTTTGTCCGTTTTGAGTTGTTTTTGTTTTTTTCAAGTAATTCAAGATAGTATTTATCTTTAAATTATTACTTTGTCTTTCGAATTCTTTAGCATAACTTTTGTAAATGGTTTTATTTTCAACTGATTTGGATTTCAAGTACTTAATATATAATTTTTGTTTAAGTTTGGAAGATTTTCTTAGTGCATTGGTTATCCATAGGGATGCTATTTTTTTAAGTTTTTCTTTAATTTCAATTTTAGGAATACTTGCGTTATAAATAAGCTTTTGTTTAATTTTAATTTTAGGTAAACTTGCGTCACAAATGAGCAGCCGTGGCGCAGTGGTAGCGCACTTGCCTCAGAAACATAAGATCCGTGGTTCAAACCCCACCTCTAGGCAAGTTTTGCGACATCGGTTTGGAAGGAGGCGTGAACTTTCTATTAAATGCTCTTCCGCGGTGCTCTGTGATAAGATCGTAAGGACTTCTTGGGGCACCTTAAAAAAAAATAATAAAAAAAAAAAATTAAAAAATTAAAAAAAAAAAAAATATATCGAAGAATGTTTTAAGAAAATTGCTATAAGCTAATTTTGCGTCCTGAAAATGATCAATATGTTGCCAATGCAGCATAGATAATTAACAATTAAATGATGCTATAACATTACTAAAAACGCGTTTTAAAAAGTTATTTTTTTTATTTAGTATCATTTTTTTATCTGTATTGGAGAAAAAAACGAAAAATGATCTGTGATATCGCATTTATACGCGGTAGTGGTGTAGTGGTAGAGCGCTCGCTTCATAAACGAGTGGTTCCGAGTTCGATCCCCACCACGTCCCTGGTAGTACCGCGCTCAACTCGTTTCTCCGCGCAGCGGCCTTGCTCGTCAAGTTTCGCGTTTCGGAGTTATAGAGTTGAGAGAGGGTTATAACCACAAATAAGTAGCCTCCTCGTCTGTAGTGGCCTTCTCGGCCTTGAGGAGGTGAATTAAAGTAAAAAAAAAAAAAAAAAAAAAATTTAATGATTCCTTTTTTAAGAGAATGATTAAAAATATCGTTCGTTATTATATTGTCAATTAATGAAGTCATTGATTCAGTAATTCTTGTCGGTCTCGTTATTATCGGAAAAGCTCCGTTTTTAAATAAGTCATTGTAAAACAATAACTTATTTAAAAACGGTATCGTTTTACAATGACTTGTTTACAGTATTGTTTTACAATGATCGTTTACAGTATCATGTCAAAGTATTTTGCATGATACTGTAAACAATCAAAATTTAAATCCCCAATTAAATAGTTTATTTTCTTTTCATGGTTACTTTTTTTAAAAACAAATTCATTTAAAAAAGTATTAAAATATTTAATTACACCAGTTGGTGGGCGATAGCAGCAACTCAAAAGTATATATATATTTTTTTTTTTTGGTAATATTTTTATTGTTAAAACCTCTTTATCGTCATCAGAAACGGTCAAGCCAAGCCTATTAATAAACTGCAACTTTTTCTTTATATAAATAAAAATACCGCCGTCGCGTTTTTCGTTTTACGCTCTAGAGAAAAAAAAAGTGAAACCTGGTAAAAAAAGTTAGAGTTAGAATTGGCTTCATTAGAATTGCACCAAGTTTCTGTAATGCATATTATGTTAAAAATATCGAATACACCCTCCATCTTATTTTAAAAAGCTTCAAAATTTTTGTTAATACTTCTTATATTAGTATGCAAAACATTTAACTGGTCTCGCTAAATAAATTCTTTTATTTCATTGTTAAAAAAATAAGAGCAGTTACTCTGCAAAGAATGAGCCTCGTTAAAGTAATTTAGATCTGGGTCAGAATTTTTATTAATTACAAAATTATTTTTTTGGAAAAAATTTAGAGAAGTTACTTCAAAATTTAGTTAACTTAAAGCCATTTTAGTTACAGTTAGTAACTATGAAACAAATCAAAGAATTTCTATCAAAATTCACGCGTAATTAATTTATTGTAAATCATCTTTGTTTTAAACAAATCAAAACCACTTCTTCTTGCGATTCAATCTTTAAATGTTTAATTTAAAAAAATTCTCATACTTATTTTGTTTTCATAACTTAAAACTATTATTATTATTACAACTATATTTTTAAAACTATTATAACTATTTTTATTATTAAAACTTAATTATTAAAACTATTATAAACTTTTTTGAAAGCTATTTTTTTTTTTTTTTTTTTTTTTTTTTTTGCAAAAAGTTAACAACATAAGGATTTCTGTTTTACGTTAAAAAATATTTACACCTTAACACATTAATAGAGCTATAAGACATTATGAATATCTAAAAAGTATACGCATGTATATTAATGTGTTAAGGTGTAAATATTTTTTAACGTAAAACAGAAATCCTATAGATAAAAACGTAAACAGATAAAACAGATGTTATAACTTAATTTTGTTTTATAAAAACTTATCGTAAAGGTAATTTTTATATAAGTTAAATATAAATAGTTGAATGTTGCCTTTTAATTGAAATCAATTTATTTATTATAAACAAATTGTATAACAAAAAAAAAGACTTTTTGAGTTTTATTTACGTATATATATGTTTTCGTAAAAACTTATAAAAATTTAAAAAAATATTAGTTTTTTTTTTTTTTAGAGTGCAGTAGTTTTCAATTTTATTGCTCTAGTGGTGAGTGCATTCAATGGTATCGTAAATGTGATGGTCGCTATGACTGTTTGGATAATTCAGACGAAGATCCATCTAAATGTAGCGTAGTGTTTGTTTTCTATTATAAATTAAGTGGAGTAAATTATAAGCAATAAATAGCATTGTTTATAACATTGTGCTTTCAATATTTGTACCACTAAAATTTGATTTAATTGACTGTTTTTGTTGCCGATACTTCTTTTTTATTTCTATAATATATTCAATTCATTACTGTAGTTATTAGAGTTTGCTATTACAATTAACTAAAAACGAACTTTTGCAAAAATAAAAAGAAAAGATAATCCGTAAAATTAAATCTTATATTTTATCTTTTATATTTTTTATTGAAATTCAATGGTCTAAAAATTTAGAAATTAAAAATTTTTTTTTATTCATACATGCACACATTCATACATATATAGCACACATATTTTGGTTGTTAGATTTGTATTTGCTTTGATTAACTAGTGTACATTTTATGTTTCGCATCTCTTAAAAGACGCAATGTTCTTTGGGTAAAACTATTTTTGTTAGCCGTATTTGCAGAAGCCATCTTGAACCCGAAGTTGATATTTTGTCAGTTGGTGGTGGGCGTGTGTCGATTTCGATACTAGGTATTGTTATGGTTTTGCATTTTGTTGCGTTTAATAGCATTTGGTTTTTAATGCACCAGCTATTAACTTTGTTGCATATTTCCTGTGGTAGGGTTGAGTGGGCTAGGTCTCCAACATTGCATGCAAGGATGTCATCAGTAAATTTGTAAAGTTCAGTATTGCAGTTAAATATATCATTTTTATTGAGTGTGAAGAGTATGAAAAAAATGGGTCCGAGTGCACTGCTTTGGATGATTCCAGCTTCCACAGGTTGCCATTCTGTTGCTATGTCGTTTGTATAAACTCGCTGATATCTGGTCTGTAGGTACAATGCAATCCAGGAAACAAGCCATTTAGGGAGGTATATTGTTAATTTGGTAAGAAGAAGTTCGTGATCGATTACGTCAAAGGCTTTAGTAAAGTCAAAGAATATTGCAATTAAACTTTATTGTCTTTAGCGAAATGCCAGTCTTCTATGACACATGCGATTACATCCGTTGTGCTTTTACCTGGAATCCATATTGTTTGTTGTTTTCTAAATTGCTGTGAGTATGTTGGATAATAAATTTTGTTGGATAGTAAAACTCTTTCTGATGTCCTACAGAGGTGGAATGTAAGTGAGATTGGACAGAAGTCTGACAAGTTACTTGGGTTTGGTAGTTTAACAATAGGTGTTATGTTTGCAAGTTTTTGTCTCACTCATTTATGCCATTGATAAGGCGTAAATAAGTTAGACAAACACTTGTTAAACAGAAGACTTAGAATATTGGAGATTTCAAGACGAACGCATTTGATTAGTTTTGGGGAGATCTGATCATGTCTAGGTGATCCTTGTTTTAAATTTTTTTAAAGATTTGAAACAATGCTTGTAGTAAAGAGTAAAGGTACGTTTTGGCGGTTTGAATTAATTATAAAGCAAGATATGCCCGTCTGCTTTGAACCATTCCAGACACTGTAGAAACCCTTCTTAATGCCTGCTGTCTTCCATGGTTTATCATTGACAATTTTTGTTGTTTTATATGGTTGGTGATAATTTTCAATGCTATTTGTCCATTGTCTTGAGAAAAGTTTATTAAATGACTTGGGATAATTTGTTTCCAAATTGTTTGTTTCAGAGCTTCTGCCGTGTCTGCAATGTTACCAGATCTGTATGTTGCTAATGTAGGTGCTGGTTTAGTTTTGCAATATAATGAATTTAATGGAAAAGCGTGGACTATATTGTGATCTGACTCCCCAAGTGGTGGAAGGTTTGAGCATTTGTATACTGATTTTGGGGCGTTTGTAAGTATTATATCTAGATCACGGTTTTGTCTGGTTGGTAGATTATTAAGTTAGTGAAGACTCTGTGAGTTGGTTATATTTTTTGTGTTGGCATTTTTTAAGTCACCAGTTACATATATCAGAGGTTTATTCTCTCGTGTATTACTAGAGATAGTATTTTCGATTTGGTGCAGAAGCTGGTAGATTGCTGACTTTTGCTTGTTGGCTACCAACTCTGGTATGAGCTATAGTATACCTACGTCTGCTACAATGCAGGATGAATAACCCCGTGGTAATTGTTGCGGGTAGAATCTAACTAAAGTGAGCTCTAGCTTGCCAATTTTGTTGTGGTCTTTGACCCAAATTGGTTATTCCGTTTTAATTGGTGTAAGTGCAGTAAATATTAGAGAGTAGCATTTTTTAATCAAAATTAGAGTCCCCCCACTCACTTGGAGAGTTATATCTTATTTTATATTGTTATTTTAATCAACTTGTTACCCTCATATAATATACAATACTGCAGAGTTTAAAGTCATGTTAAATGTTTTACAGACAAAAAAAAAAAAATTTTTCTTCGTTTTACAATATAAATATTATTACATACAAAAAACCGAATGTTTTACAGACAAAAGAAAGAATTTAATTTGTTTTCGTTTTACAATACCAATATTATTACATACCCAAAAATCAAATGTGTCACTGAAGTACATAATTGGTGTAGGGTTTTTTTGATATCAAAAAATTGAGGTACAAAAAAAGCCAAAAAAGTTACAGAAGTGTTATGACATTAAAATAAAAATCTACGTATAATAATTATCTTACTTGAATTATTGAAAATAATTCAAGTAAGATAATAATATTATAATATTATTATCTTACTTGAATTATTTTCTCTAAATAGGTTGATTTTAATAAACACAATTTTAAAGATTAGTTTAAAAGAGCATTTTTGCGTTTTTGAATATTATTATTATTTCACAATTTAATTATTTATTTTTTTCATATTAAGTTTTTAATTTAGTTTATCAAGAAAAAAGACTTTCTTTATTCATACTTTTTAATTATTTTTGTTTTCATTCTTTGAAAAGTTAAAAGGAATAGCTTAACAATTTTAACTACTCCTACAAAACCTCTTCTCGATGCTCTGAAACCATTCTCCTAATTATAGTTTTACATTTAATTGTAACCTAAAATGTTAAAAAACAATTTTGTGAAGTAAAGCAAAATATAATAATTTCTATAAAAAAGTTTTGGTTTTATTTATAAAGGAAGATTGCTAATTTCCAAAATCACACTCCACTGTCGCATCTTTGTAAATTATTGGGGTTTTGTCCCCTATAACATAGATGCGCTAATGAGACATTAAAACATATTTAAAGGCTGAGTTAATAAAAAAGTGATTCTTAAACAGATCTAGTCCACTAAATAAAAACAAAAAACGTTGCTTATAAAGGACCTTTAGTTACCTGGCTGTTCAAAGATAAATATATTTTTCTGTTTTGATATAATTCTTATTCTAATAGAACGTGTCATGGAATATCCATCTATTGTTCCAACAAATCCTGCAAACCTTCAAAGTTTGTAAAATTTTAAAATATTCAAAATGCTGTTTATATAGGAATATAGGAATAAAACATTAACTTTATAAATAGAAACAATATCGTATACTGTAACACTGTAACACTTCCCGAAATAAAGAAACTTTTATAAGAAATGTTTAAAGAATTTGAAAACGAAACCGAAAAAATGTTTCAAAAGCAAGAAAAAGCAGTTCTCGATATTATTGGCGCTAACATAAAAATAGTAAACGACAGATTTGAAAAAGTAGAGAAAAATATTGACGGAAATGCAAATTGTAAAAAAAAATCAACAAAAGAATTAGAAGATATAAAGGTAAGTCTTAATTTTAATGCAGGACTTATCGACGGAAAAATAACTACTAACAACAATTATCTAGATAAAAAAATGAAACATACAAAAATAGATAATGTATTAAATGAAAAACAACGAAACTTAGAAGATTGATCACGCCGAAACAATCTTAGGATTGATGGAATTTTCGAAAACAATAAAGAATCATGGGGGATACTAAAAAAAAAGTCCACCGAAAAAATTGGATTAAAAGATGTCGAAATTGAGAGAGCTCACCGCACTGGACGAAAAAACGATGGTCGACCAAGGACTGTAATATTAAATCTTCAGAAATATATAGGCAAAATAAGAATATTGAAGGAATTGTATCGACTCAAAGGCACAAATACGTTTGTGAACGAAGATTTTTCTTGAGAAACCGTCGCTATTCGAAATATTGTTTGCTGAAGTAAAAGAAAGGCGATTGAATGGTGAAAGTGTTACGGTAAGGTATGGCAAAATTGTTTACATTAAAACTTCTTTTAAAAGCAATTTTAACGAATAATTTTATGGGCATTCCTAAAAAGAAATCTTAAATAAAATATATTAATCATGGCTACAAATAAAAACTTTGAATCAATTTTATTCCAAAGGTGTGGTACCCGATAGGCAATACAAAATTGATTAAAGTTCGTTTGAAAGAAAGGTTTATTTAAAAAATGAGTATTTCTCAAATTGTATTTGTTGATGGGTTTCGGAGTAAAAATATTTTTGAAGAGTCAATTTTCTACATGTATACAAAGCATAAAACAATATATATATATTTAGCTTGTATATTTTTAAAATTCTCATTTCAATAAAACAATGTTTTGTGTGAGAAAAACGATTTGCAAAGCAGATTAAACAGATAGCATGTTCTTGACAGCGATAATGAGGTTGCAACTTTTTTGTATACTACCCCTGGCGATATTAGCATAATTTAAATAACTGCGTATAAATAAACAATAAAGTTTGATTAAAATTTTCTTATTGAGGTACATTCGTGCTTTATATATAACTCCTATGTTTTTTGAAATTTTAGTGCTTATGTTGTCGATATGATGATTCCAAGTGATGTTTTCATCAAGATAAACACCTAAAAATTTAGTTACAGAATCCCTTTTTATTTCAATTTATTCAATAAAAATTTTATGTTTTTAGAAAGTGTTGGACTTATATCGATAAAAAAAATTCTTAAACTCTTGAGCTATAGTTCTTGGTTCGTATAAACTTTTGTTATCAACTCTAACCATTTGTGGCAGAAAACCTGAGCATAATATTGTTTTCCAATAATTTCATTCATTATTTGCCATATGTGTTTCGTGCCATTTCTAAATATATTGAGTTATTAGGAGCAATATTTTTTTTTTTAATTTTAACGAATTTTTTCAAATAGATTTTTATTTTATAGTCCTCGTAAATTTTTTTGTTTTTAGGTGTATATATATATATATATATATATATATATATATATATATATATATATATATATATATATATATATGTGTGTGTGTGTGTGTGTGTGTGTGTGTGTGTGTGTGTGTGAGTGTGTTTGTGTGTGTGTGTGTGTTTGGTTAGTAACACGTTTTATACAATTCATAATAGTTTTTTTTATATAAATTAGTTATCGTTGTCATGATCATCTTCCTCGTTATCATTCCTTTCTTCTGCATGATGAACCCCTTCATATTTGTACCATGACTTTGTAATATCTTCAATAACTCTGTAATATCTTCAATGACAGCAACAATTTATTCAATTGCACAACAGCTACTTAAACAAGTTTAATAACATGTATATAATATAGGTTTATAAAAGATTATATGAGTTATGTTCTTTATAATAAATTTAATTCTTTTATATACATACAAAATTCTATATTAAAAAAAATGCTCGAAAAAAAAAAATAAAACAGCATTTGAAAAAGGCCAAAAACTATTTTAACATTACAACCTGTGACACACATTACCCATTCAAAAATCTGTTGTATTACGGCGTTGGCCCGACGTTGATTCGACATTGGCGAGTAGTTAAGAAACTTGTCCAACTCTTCCATTGCTATTCCGACGTCGGCCACAGTATGGGTGCTACCCGGGTAATAATTAGTTTCTATGTTTTAATGTTAAATACATTCCACTGTATAGAAAATGTGATGAAGCCTACCACTGCTCTGACACTGTGACTTAATATTAACTAATTGCTTCATTTTTTAATGCGCATGCGCAATTTTAATTATATAAGAATATCGTTGTTATATAACTACTTATCAATAATAAAATTTTATCTAAAACAATATGTCCTTAATGCCAATCCTTGTGGACACCTCCAGCAATGTTATAAAAAATGATCAATAATATTCAAGAAGAATGGAAGCAACGTCGTGGTAGATTATTTAAAGTGCCACAACTGTCAGAATGCATCAATCATCAAAGTATTTATACGACTTCAATACCGGTTTCCTTAACCATGTTAACATTTAAGTCTATTAAATGTAATTACATTAAATTCTTATTAACATTAAACTATTATTTAAAAAATGTTGCAAACGTTTGGCAGTAACTAACCAAACAGTTGACTGTAAAAGAACTCAACAATTATATGGAGAAGCAGTGTCGAATAAAACAAATTCAGAAAGGTACTCAGGATCGTGAAAATAAAACACGTATCATAACAGAAGCACTTAAAACTCACATATTATGTAACCCTGAAAATGAAAAATATATGAAGTTGGTATTTGGACCACTCTTAATTTACTTTGAATAGAAATAGATAAAAAGCGTAAACATTTAAAATTTAATTGTACAATAAAAATATAAATCATTAATAATACATTTTGTTTCGAACCTAATAGTTATGTTTTTTCAAACATTTTATGTTTTGGTATATTATATTTATATCTGTATTTTGTATTTATAAGAGTACGAATCAAATACCATATTTTAATTTATAAATCTGTGAATTGAAAATAATTAAAGAAACTGACCATGTAGAGATGTCATTTGGTCCACTAATTAAAAAAAAATAGAAGAGGTAATGAATTTGTTAGGAGTGCAAAGAAAAGTATACTATGGGATAAGTTCTGTTGGTAATCGTGTTAACACATTACCAACAGAACTTATCCCATACAATAATCACATCTCTATATTAATCAATTTGTATTAATATAAGTATAAAAAATTGATTTATAGAACTCCGTCATGTAAAAGCGTTTAAAAATTTGTGACTCAAGGTACACTAAATTTTTTTAATTGTACCTAAAATCATAAGCTATTGTGCTTAAGGCCGCTCTTTAAAAATTAGGTTTAATTCCATAAAAAATTGAAAGCAAAGATAGACGCATAAAGTATATTAAAAAATTATTAAATCTCGGATTTTTTTCAACAAGCTTATCTAGTGTACTTGATTGCAACATTTAAATAAATAACAAATTTGACTAACAGTTCTGAGCAACATTGAAAAAAAAGTCTACAAATAAATATACCAGCGGCAAAAATTTCTCTTACACCATCAAAAATACGTCCAATAATAACTTGCTATCGCAATGCTCTCTTAGAATCAATGTAGAAATAAAAAATAAAGTCTTATTATATCTTAACTAATAATTTGACTGGAACTCATAACTTAAAACTATTTAATATTTAAATAAAAGTGAGAAGGCCTAGATACACGAACTTTCCATAAAAAATATTATTACTTTTGAGATTTTATACTTTATTTCCTTATAAAAACATGCAAAAAAATATGTATTTTTGGTGACCAGTGCATTTTCGGGGACAAACTAAAAAACAAGTTTAATTTAGAAAACTACTACAGCTTTAATTTAAAATTGACTTTGATTCTTGCAAACCAAGAGATTTACTGCGCTATGTGACATGACAAAAAGTAGTATATAATTTATATTTTTACAAGTACTGCAATTTTTTTTCTTTTAATTTTATTATAAAGACATGCAAAAAAATATGTATTTTTAGGGACCAGTAAAAAAATGTCCATTTTCGGGGACAAACTGAAAAACAAGTTTAGTTTAAAAAATTACTATAGCGCTGATTTAAAAATGATTTTAATTTTTGCAAACCAATTCACTGCGCTCTGTGGCATAAGAAAACAGCATGTAACTTATATTTTTACAAATACTGTAATTTAATTCTTAAATTTCATTATAAAAACTCGCAGAAAAATTTGTATTTTTCGGGGACATGCAAAAAAATGTGCTTATTTGGGGACAAAATAAAAAAAATAATAATTAATTTTTTGTTTATCTACCGCTGATTCAAAAATGACTTCAAATTTTTAAAACCAAAAGATTAACTGTGTTCTGAGCTATTACAAGACATATAATGTAATCCCTATTTTAAAAAATACTGTATATCTACACTTTAACAGCATTTATAAAGACATGCACGAAAATTTGTATTACTGGGAAAAAGTAAAAAAAAAAGTTTATTCTCAGGGACTTACTAAAAAAACTGAGTGTAAAAATTTAGTACATTTTTCGTTGATTCATAAAGGATTTGATTCATAAAAAATTTTTACAAACCAAAAGAATAACTATGCTCTTTGAATTAGGAAAATTTAAAAATAAGGCCATTTATAAATTTTTTAAAAATTAAATAAGCTCTTTGTTTTCTAAAAACTAGTTAACACAAAACTAATTCAATTTAGTGAATTTTTTTAAGGATTTTAAAACTTTAGTGAAATTAAAGAGAGCTAAAAACTTCTCCCTTCTGCCCACATAGAAAAAAAAATTATATCATTTGTTTAAAAAATTAAGCGGTTTTTTTTTAATTAAATTAAATTCGTTAAACGATTTTAAAATTGAAAATACAAAGTTTTTAGTACAGAAATAAAAAATAATAGTAAATCAAAAATAAAGTTAAAACCTTCAGCATTAAAACAAATTTAAAATGTAAAAAGAATTAAAAAACCTAAAAGAAAATCTTAGAATCTTGGTTCAGATATAGTTACTCCAATATACCCAGTGACAGATCCATAATTTTTTGGTGATTGAGATAGCTAACTTTCGTACATAGAGCAAATTCAAAACAGTATTATGTTTATACTTATGTCAAATAATGAGGCTATGCAAAAAATTGCGACGAATGGAGGCAGGGACCAAAAAAGCCCATCGACTTTATAAAACAATCATGAGGGACAACAACTTGATAAAAAAACTTTTGTTTTTTTCTCAATTAGATTTATATTCATTGACAAACTTTAAGTTTTAGAGTATTATTTCTAAGTGTTCAAAAGTTATGACCATATAAAGTTTACATCACCCTCAATATGAGGGGGTTACAATTTTATATGGTCATAATTTATGAACGCTGAGAGATAATACTATTTAAAAATTTAAAACTTATCGATGAATACAAATTTAATTGATAAAAGTACAAAAAATTTTTATCAAATTGTTGCCCCTCACGTTTGGAGTAAGGAGGGGGGGGGTATAAAAACTTAAAGGGCTTTTTTGTAATCTGCCTCCAATCTTCGCAATTTTTTGAACTGACTCATTATTTGACATAAGTATAAACATACTTATGTTTGGAGTTTGCTTCGTGTCTGGAAGTTAGCTACCTCAATCACCAAAAAATCCTGGATCTGTCTCTGAATACGTAAAACTTATTTTAAATTAGTTAATCAGTAAAAAAAATCCCTGAAAATTATCAAAATTAAAGCTAATAATAATATTCAAAATTTAAAAAGACTTATTTAGAGAAATAAGATAATCAGATTCATAAACAAATAGTGATACAATAAAAAAGTGATTTTATTTATTCAGTAATTTTTTTTTAAATTTGTGTTTTGGGATACTTTTGAATGCATCAAACACATCTCAGCAGTCCCTCCATGCACTTTAACTGTTCTTAAATAAAACAACTATCCATAATCCATCTTTTTTATAAAAGAATTATTTTTTTAAATTTCAATGGACGATTTAACAGCTGGTATCCCATTCGCTTTTACTATTATTTACTTCGTGAACAGGCAGTACTATACAGAGATAATATCACCAGCAATTCAATAAATAGCTTGCATGCTACTTGCTCTAAGTTTCATTAAAAGTAGTTTCTTTCAAAGTGCATAAGCATTAAAAATATAATTTCAAAATTTGTTAACTTTATAAATAAAATATATCCAGTGAAGCAATGTTAGAAGAACAATATGATTTAGATGTGAACAGTCTCTTCTAGTTTTTATTTTTTTCTAATTTTATTTTTACTCTATTCTAAAAAAACAAAATGAAATTTTAAAACAAGAAAACACAATACAGATTCAAAAATGACCTATATGGCTTTATTAAAAAAACATAATTTTAAAATTTTACTTAGACTCAAAGTGTTTTGAAAGTAGAGTAAAATAAATGCTAAACAAATAACAAAGTTAAAAGCTCTTAAACATAATATTATAAACATATATTAAATCATATAAAACAAAATCAATAAAAGTAAACGAGCATTTGAAAAAAGTGTTAACATCGCAATTTTAAATAAAAATTAGGAAACTAATTGCTAATTAAAGTATTCAAAAATAAATAAAATGTTTAAAATATAAAATAGTTTATGTTATTTATCATTTAAGTAAATACTATTGTAACCCTTATAAGTTTACAATTTTCTTGTGGCTTGCAATTTTATTGGTCTTTATAGATAAATAATAAAAAACTAAGCTGATATTATGCAGATTTGTTTTATCAGAGCTCAGACCTTAACATCATTTGCAAACTAATATACCCTGAATAATCAGTAAAATAATCATTGCAGTCAATAGAAAGTTTAATTAACAATATAACACGCCCTTCGATTGTTTATTCTTCTGACCATAACATTATGTTATCTTTAATAAATAGCAAACTTGAAATACTAATTTTTTTTCTAATGCAAGCTAGTTTTTTAAATTTAAATTAAATACTATGCTAAATTATTTTATTACTTAAACTTAAATAAAGGATAAGTACAAAATAAAATCAAATTTATGTTTTGACGAAGATTTCTAACCCTAACCTTTCAACATTATTTATGTTACAAAATGGTATAATAAAAAATCATTGGTTATAAATAAAATTCATTTTTGTTAATTAGTATTTACATAAACTAAAATAAAACTTAAGTTGATACAAATAATAATAGACTTAATTAGATTTTATTATTTTTACACTCTAGAAAAATATTTTTCAGTTAAAAACTCTGTTATGTACAGCATTACAGTTAGAAGGTACAAAAAGGAAATCATACTTTACTGTCACAAAGATATTTAAAATATTTTATTTGTTAAATATATTTTTAATAATTTATATCGTACTTTATTTATAAATACTTTAGGGTTAGTAAAGATTATCTTTACTGACAGTAAAGTATTTATAGCTAAAGTAGGATAAAATATATTATAAATATCTTACTAAATAATATATTTAAATAATGTATCATAAACATTTTTGTAATATATATTATAAATGTGTGATATGTATCATAAACATCTTTTATGAAAACATCTTAGTGATATTATAAAATCTTGAAGTTTAAGATACTATAATATCATAAGGATTTTAACATCTTACAAGATGAAAAAATTCAAGTCATGTTATAATATCTTTACTGTCAGTAAAGTACTTATATTTAGAATCAAAATACAAAAACAACATAAATCAATCCTAATAATATAAAGATAAAGTCAATGACAAAGTAAAAAAAAACATTATCGTTTCATTTGTTTACATTTTTAAATGCGTTTTTAATAAAGTTCGCAAGTTCGCATTTGAAAAAAAAACTTTCAAGAGTAAAAAAAATATTCTTGAAAAACTCATGATTAGATTATAGTTCAAGACTTTTTTTATTATTTATTTAACTTTTCTGAAAAGATAAAAGAGTTTTCAAAAAAAAAAAAGTAAGATATATATACATGATACATGCAAAAAAATATTTTCTAGTTTGTCCCCGTAAGTGCACATACCAATGGGCTTTGCTTTTTATTAAATACATATTTATATATAAAAGTTTTATTAAATTTTGTTAAAAACGTACTCAAAGAAACCATTAATTTTTGTCAGAACTTTAAAGTTTTTTTTGAACACTTTTGATTTTGCCACAAACTTATTAATTCCTGCAAGCATATTAACAATAAAAACATTCAAAATCTTGCTATCGCATGTATAGTTATTATTATATATACACTATTATTATTGTTATTATTATAATCATTATTATTATTACTATTATTACCTAATTAGGTTAGGATTTAAATTTATTTTGTTAATTTTATTGACTGGTTATTTTTTCCAAGTTGAAAAAACAGAGTTAGAAGGATTATATTAAAATTAGGCATAGTTTAAATGAGTGTATTACACAAAATGAAACTATTAACGCTAAAATATGTGTATTAAATGACTTGAAGAAGTTACATTTATATTTAGGTTATAGTTACTTTTATTTTTAAAAAGTTATAAAAGATTTCTGTAATTATTTTCTTTAGGTCCAACAACGCAATCACCAACAACAACACTAACATCAAGAACAACAACAGTTAATGGTAACAACTTGTTTAACTACTGAAATTCATTAAATGTCAAACTATTAACCGATTAACTTTGTTGCATAGTGTCAAAATATTACTATATAGGTTAAAGTTACTTTTATTTTTAAAAAGTTATAAAAGATTTCTGTAATTATTTTCTTTAGGTCCAACAACGCAATCACCAACAACAACACTAACATCAAGAACAACAACAGTTAATGGTAACAACTTGTTTAACTACTGAAATTCATTAAATGTCAAACTATTAACCGGTTAACTTTGTTGCATAGTGTCAAAATATTACTATATAAAACAAGTTGTCGAGGATAACTGTAAAACAAAAACATATGAACTATTTTTACAAAAACTTAACTGATGTCACTAATTTATAAATATTTTGGTTTTTATATTTTACTCTTTTCAATGTTCTCTTTTATTAGCAGTTTGTTTTATGTTACTTTCTAACATAAAACTAAGTTAAAGGATCTGATTTTAGTACATAAACTAATCTTATTATTTGTTTATTTATGCTTTTTGATTTTTACTTTTCATAATTTATTATTTTTTGTTTTTTATTTATTGTTTAATTCAAATATTTTTTAAAAATAACAACAATAACATCAAAAAAACAGAGTTTAATTGAATTTCTTTGCAATTGGAACCCAATAAAAATATCACATTAAAAAAGATATTTAAAAATACAGGTTATACTCCAGTTTTCAAGTCAGAAATATTATTTGACAATTACTCAAAATAAGAAGTCTCGACTTCATGAAAATAATATTCTAGAGTCTACAAGTTAAAATATTTATGTACAAAATTTTATGAAAGTGAATTAAACTTACGTTTTCAACATTGTTTTGTAATAAAAAAAGACATACTATTGAGAGAAAAATTAAAAAAGTATCCGTGGCAGGCAATCCAAAAGTCGCTATGTATCTATGGCTGAAATTGGCTGAAAAAACATATCAAAGATGAAGCAGATTATTTTTAAATGAAAGTGAGTAAACTCAAGGTAAAATAAATACACCTGTTTTCTCTAAATGACGGTGGTTAAAATAAAAATAATTTTGATTATGTGATTTTTCCGTTTTAAAAACCTTATTTTTTTAAATTAAGTCTCATAAACACATTACACTAAAGTTTTTTATTCGTTTGATTTTTAACGATTTGTTTATATTACTTCAATAACAACGGTATAAACGAGCCCTAAATTTTTTGCATTAAATTATTTTGATTTTATAGAAATAAATTTATATACAAAAAACAGATGTTTTAATTAAATATTTATATAGATGACAACTTTTAAAAGTTGATTTGTTACTTTTTTTATATATCTGATGAAGTTGACCTGATATATATTTATATATATATATATATATATATATATATATATATATATATATATATATATATATATATATATATATATATATATATATATATATATATATATATATATATATATATATATATTAACGTATATATTTATATTCGTAAAAACTTTAAAAACATTAAAACTTAGTAGCTTTAAATTTATTTTTTTTTTAGTGTGCAGCGTTGATTCATTTTTTTGCTCTAATGGTGAGTGTATTCATCTGTATTGGAAATGTGATGGTATCAATGATTGTTCGGATAATTCAGACGAAGATCCATCTAGTTGTAGTATAGTATTTGTTTTCTATTTTAAACTGAGTAAATGAAATTATAAGATTATTAAATACCATTGTTTATAATATTATAGTGTTAATTTTTTGTATCAATGTTATAAAATTATGTTTGAATGATTCTCTAAGTTCCCATTACTTTTTTTATAACTATTACAAACACTTGAGTTATTTATTACATTTACCTAGAAATGATTTTTTTGCGAAACAAAAGTTAACCTTTCATTTCATTTAGTTTTAAATATGATATGAAATTAATTTATTTGACATACTTTTATTAATAATCTTTAACCATGAGTTGCATTTTTGTATTTACTTTTCTTAATAATACTTGAAGCGGGAAAAAGAAATGGTTCTTCCTGTCAATGACGCTATTAGTCATTATTTCCAAAACGCAATTTTGGTACACAACTTTCAAAAAATTATTTTCATTGAGAAACTCTGAACCTCTTCGTATAACTTAATTCTATTACTTGTACTGTAAAAATATTTTTTTTGATACTTGGGTAAGCAGTTTATCTTAGCTAACTTTAATAAATATACGATTATAATGTTTTTTTTTTTTTTTTTTTTTTTTTTTTTATTAATTCACCAACTCAAGGCCGATAAGGCCACTACAGACGAGGAGGCTACTTATTTGTGGTTATATAACCCTCTCTCAACTCTATAACTCCGAAACACGAACCTTGACGAACAAGGCCGCTGCGCAGAGAAACAAGTTGAGCGCGGTACTACCAGGGACGTGGTGGGGATTGAACTCGGAACCTCTCGCTTATGAAGCGAGCACTCTACCACTACACCACTACCGCATATATATATACATATATATATATATATATATATACATATATATATATATATATATATATATATATGTATATATATATGTATATATATATATATATATATATATATATATATATATATATATATATATATAGTATGTATATATATATATATATATATATATATATATATACATATATATATATATTAATATATATATATTAATATATATATATATATATATATATATATATATATATATATATATATATATATATATATATATATATATATATTAGGAGAATCTCGCTTCATAAGCGAGATTCTCCTCTCGCTTATGAAGCGAGCACTCTACCACTACACCACTACCGCATATATATATACATATATATATATATGTATATATATATATATATATATATATATATATATATATATATATATATATATATATATATATATATATATGTATATATATATATAATATATATATATATATATATATATATATACATATATATATATATTAATATATATATATATATATATATATATATATATATATATATATATATATATATATATATATATATATATATATATATATATATATATATATATATATATATATATATATATATATTAGGAGAATATTACATTAATAATATTATTTAACATCTCACATAAAATAATAGTAACATTGTTATGTAAAATAACATATTATAGTATATTTTATATTATTTAAAGTATTAAGTATATATTATATATTTTAAAAGACGCTTTATTGTTATGATTATGGTAATATATACAATTATTAAAACTTTATATTAACAAGAAAACAACTATATCTTTATAAATTTTAATAAAACACTGCATACATTAACAAAAAAGCCACTACATCTTTATAACTGATATATTTTACAGTTTTATTTTGTTAAATGGTATATGTCTCATTAAGTTTAACGATCATAGTTTATTTAGTTGTTTTAGTTGTTTTATTTTGTTTTAGTTTAAACAGAAATGTAGTTAATTTGCTCAAGATCAAATCTTTCATTAAGCTCAATATGTTGCTTTAAACAATTACTCTGATGTAGAATGTGTTCAAATATTGTATTTGTATAAAAATAATTGGAGGTAGTAAACACATTAACAATGATTTGCCACTAATCATGTTAAAAAGCAACCCAGATTCTTCAGAAACAAGAATGCTTATATGAACGAGGCTTTTTTCAAACTGTGAGTTTTTAAAGAGTAATTGGAAAAAAAACTACCAGTTTTTTTAACAATTATTTACCAGAATTTAAAAAAAATTAGTATCAAAAAAAAATTATTTTTTGATTATTTACTGTTTGAAATGTTTGTTAATAATTGACTATTACGAATAATGTTTGAAAGAATTGAAGACAACTTACATAAAATTAGCTTTTATTCCTTTTTCAGAGATATTGTCAAAAAATAACCTTGATAAAGGTATTTATTTTTTCTATTTCTGATTTAAAACAGACATTGGAATATAATTCTAATGCATATTTTCTTTTTACTTGATTTTAGTCATGATTACTTCATTTAATCAACTACACCAAAAAAAAAAACATATTTCAATAAAGCTCATTTAAAGTTCAGTTAGATGGTGGTATGTTTCAGTTGGATATGGAGTTATCTTTTTTTGATTTTAAAAACCATTAAAGGTCAAAAGAAAGTGAAGCACTTCAGTGTTCTTAACATATGCTGATCCAAACAATATTTTGCAAAATAAAGTTTATGTGCAGTTGTTGGAAAACCTTTACAATTTCTTATTATTAGAAATTCCAGATGATAAATAAACTTTTAGGATAATAATGAAAACAATGTGCATTATGTTTAATGCCAAACTAACAGAAGTCAATCAATACGATTGGGCATTGTACAAAAAAGCACTAAATAAAACTTTGTTTTTATATCGAAGTTGATAATTTATTGTTGAATGTTGCAAATATTTTGTTTATGTTTTATATAAGACTTGTTTAAGCAATATGCAAACTCCAAACATATGCTCATGCCAATGTCAATTTTTTTTTTAATATTTTTTTTATTATATTACTTAAATATTAAAAATAAACTATGTACGTCATATTTATGATTGAAAAAAATGAAAGTTTTATTAGTTTTAATAATTGTATATTAAAGACTTCTTGTTTTTTTTCTATCCATTATAACTTTTATGAAGAATAAAAAATTCTATAACCCTCTCTAAAACTTTTTTACTTAAATTTGATATCCTAATTTTTGTTTTAAATTTTTTTACTAAATAAATATTTAATAAAAAGTATTTACTTTTCTTAGCATAGTTTTTTAAAAAACTTATTGCCATTTTGATAGGTTGTAAAAAATATAAGTTAGTATTATTCCCTTAAATTTCTCACGTTGTAGATTGTTGTAGTTCAAACTTTGATTTATCATTTAAACTAGAATAAATGTATGTAATTATCTATAATAAGAACATGATTTTTATGTTTTAACTTTAAAGAAAGTATATATTGTCAGTAAGAGTATTTAAGGTGTATTTCGGAGTTTTATATAAATACGGGCCACGATAACAGATAAAAACTGAGAGTTTTGTTCAAGTATTAAACATCAGTTGCTCTAGTATTAAACTTATTGGTAATTGAATAAAAGAAGTTTTTTGTAGACAGCAAACCGCATTTAATTACTTTCACCACATTTTATTTTGAATAGCTTTGATTTAGAAATACCATCGATTAAGACACATTGTTGTGTTTTAATAAAATTACTGGTGAACAACCTAATTGTTTTGTTTTTTATACCATACTTTTTCATTTTTTCAATAAGATTTTTGTAGTTGACCGTATCGAAAGCTTTTGGAAGGTTAATTAAGACTCCAAATAGAAACTGTCCTTTATCAAAAGATGAGCTAATATTGTAAATGAGGTCAATGGTTGCATGTTTTGTTAAATGATTTGTCAGATAATCGTACTGGTATTCACTTAAAATTTTCTCTTCTGTTATCTATCAATAAAGGCTATTGTAAATTATTCGATCAAGAAGCTTTGAGAATACTACTAGACTTGATGTTTATAAATAGTTAGTGATGCCGTGTCTCAGTTTTAATTATTGGTAAAATATTTTGCTATCATTATTTTTTCTTGACCTATTACTGTTCGAAGTAATGCGTTAAAAATATTAAAAGTAGGATTTTTTATAAAGGGTAAGATATCTACTTCTACATCGCTGGAAATATCGGCAATGCCAGAAACATTATTTTTAATAGTGATTTTTTAAATTTTTTTTTTAAAAATTTTTATTTTTTTTCTGAAAGTAGAAAACGCCTATTGTATTGTTCAAGAAAAATGTTTATATATATTTAACAGCCAGTATTTGTAAACCCTTGGTTGTATTGAACATAAACAGAAGACCAATATGTTTTCAATAAAGATTGTTTAAATTTGCAAAGAGAAGACTTGTTAGTTTTTCATTTATATGTTTTAATTTTTCCATTGTTTCAAGATGTTGAGTATTGTGCAAGCGAAAACATATCGGGAACTGATCTGATAGTTCTGTTTTAAAAATACCTATTTTATGATTTGCATCTAGAAATGTGTTTGTTAGTGTATTATCTATGATTGTAAATGAAGTTGAAGTGATTCGTGTATGTTTATTTATTAATGGGAGTATACTGTGTTAAATAAACTATCAATGAACATTTTATTTTTCGCGCGTTAATTGTATTTTAAACATTCTATGTTCAAGTCTAATCAGCAAAATTATTCCCATTTTTTTCACAGTTGCTTTTAATAGAAACTTAAATCAAATAGTTAGAAAACTTAATAATATCACCATAATGTGGTCTGTAACAAGTTGTTACCATGATCTTTTGATTTTTGTGAATAACAATTTTAACTGTAAGAGCCTCACAGTCTGCATCATAAATAAAAAGATCATTACTAATCTGTTTTTCTTAATCATTCCGAATAAACACTACAACTCCTCCTCCTCACTTAAGTATTTTTAAAAATATATATTTTGTACTTAAAAAATGAAAAGTTGACTTTGTTTGTGAAGCATCGTAAGTACACTATGTTCCGTTAGACAAATCTTGCTGAATAAACTATTACATTCTAAAAAGACGTTTTTTATTTGTCAATATATGTTTTAATACTACTTATATTTGTATATATTGTTTTTATATTTCTTATATCAAAAACTCTATATTAACATGTTTTAAATTTGGTTATAAAAAAATTAATATCAAAATAATCTGTATTACAACAATTATAGTTTAATATTTATTGATCCGCGTAACAAAAGGTAATATATCATTTAATGGTTTACATTAATCGAAGTTATGGGTTTTAAAGTTAATTGATTTGAGAGCCATTATGTCAGTTTTATAAGTTTCTAAAGAAAATATTGTGGCTTTACATCTCGCCAGTTTCTTTATTTACGAAAGATTATTTTATTATATTCATTAATAGCGTATATACCTTCTTTGCGAAATATTTTAACATCTTCGCATAGTTTTTTCCTTATTTCCAATTTTTCATTCGCGTAATCTTTTGTTGATGAATATACTTGAAACCTTGAGCTTTCACGCTGATGTTAAAACTTTATTTTTATTTTGAAAGTTTAATAGTTTAACAATTCTTGTTTTTGCAGATTTATTGTCCTTTATTTTCCTGTTATAATGAGCTCTTTCAACAGTTATCTCCTCCAAGATTCCCAACATTGATTTGCACAATAATACCAAGTTTTGTTAGGCAGCTCAGCTAACCCACCAAGCCTTAAGTTGTTCTGTCGTGCACGATTTTCCAAATCAATAGATATTTAATTCATTATTTTACTGGCATTAAACTGTTTGAATGTGATATTCTATTTTAAAATAGTTTTTTTTTGAATATTTCTACTGTAATATATGTAGTTTACATCTTTTATAACTATTACAATTTTTGCTTTGTTTTTATTAAATAAGCACACATTATATCAGTAAATATTTTTTCTTGACTTTTTAAAAGTGTTACAGTTTTATTTACAATCATTTTTTTTTTCTTATTCTAGTTTGTTTGTTATAAGTTTTTCTCTATTTTTTATTGTAACTTCTATATTTGTTTAAAAAATTAGCTACTAAAACTTTAAAAAATTAGTTTAAAGTAGCTTAATTAACACGTCTTGCTTGTTCAATGCTACAATCAAAATAAAATACAATTTCATGGTTTCAGTTTTTTATTTTTATAATTTTCAGTAAAAGTAGCATGCTTAGTATTTTTGTTTTTTTTTGCTGGTTGGGATAAAACAAGATGTATTTTTTGTTATGTGTTTAAAGAAAAGTTATTTACTTCAAATCAAATTTTTCGTTTCTTAACATCTTCGTTTACAGATTCAAAGAGACTTTTTGATTGATGCTGTAAATAAAACAAATGTGTTATCATCAAACATTAATGCATCGATTTTTTCTAGAATTGGTGGAAAATCGAAACTATATATCAAAATAAAAGAGGACCAAAAATAAAACCTTAAGGAACTGCGCAATTTATACTAAATAAATTTGAATAATTATTATCGTTCGAAATAACACATTGACTTCTGTTGCACAGATAACTGTTAAACAAATCTAAAATAGAACTTTTTTCCTGTATCTTTTCATTTTTTTGTATAGATATCATCATTAATTGTGTCCAATGCTTTGGATAGGTCTAACAAAAGGGTCTAATATAATTTGCTTTTTATAAAAACAATTATTAATACTAATAAATAAGCCTAAAACTGCATGTCCTGTTGAGTGATGTGCTTGAAAGCCACATTTTTATTTATTTAAATTTTTGTTTTGTATGAGCTATTTATAAAGTTATTATTAGATTATTCATTTAATTAATTTAGCAAAGGTTGGAAATATTGAGATTATTATAAATGTTGCAAGGGTTTCTAAATACAATTTTAGAAACTTTTAATTTATCTGATACAGTTCCAGTTTTAATTGGTGGTTTAAATATTTAAAAAATAGGTTTGCATATCTCCGTAAAAACCCAAGCAAACTATTTGAGGTTAATATTGTCTCAAAATTAGGTTAAGTTAACGTTGTTTTGACGTTGAATTTTGTTATTAATTTGAAATACGGATTAATGGTGAAATTTGGCATCTTAATACCGTCTGCTTTTGACATTTAAAACTAATTATGATTTGGCGTCTGAATGCTGCTAAGTTTTAACGTCACATTTATGGTTTATTTACACTTAAAATAACGTAAAATTAATATGTATTATTGATGTTATTATTATTTTTATCAAACTACAACAACATAGTCGTGAGAAATGGCTATATAAAAACCCTTTGTTGTTTTTGAGTTTTGACAGTATACTGGAAGTTGTACCCAATATCATACTTGTTTTGTTTTCTAGTTAGAAAATTTTTTTATTTTGTGGCATGATTGTGTTTTTCTTGGGTTTAACTTAAATAAAAATTTATTTTATAAAATCCATTTTTAATTTTTAATTGTTGTAGTTGATCTCCTCTTAGTCTTCTTTCTTCCAGTGTTGACGCACCATGGCAGCAAATCCTTTCCTCATATGTTTTACAACTAATTTCTCAGACTAATTTAGTTGCCCTTCTTTGACTGATTCAACTGATTTGATATTTTTTAATCTATTTGGATTCCATACTGAAGCAGCGTACTCCACATGCTGCCTCACCATTGACATAAAGAGCATCTTAAAAGTGTTAATGTAAATGTATTAGAATGAATTTTTAAGCTGACCCAATATACGATTTGACGTTGCTATTACGGAGTGGATTTGTTGGTCCCACTTTAACTCAGACCTAATAATCACTTCTAATAAGTCTTTCTCAAGTTCTACTTTTATTATTTGATGCCCATTTACCTGATAATTAAACTTTTGCTTTGATTTCCCAATGTGAATTACTTTATATTTGCTCTCATTCAAAGACATTTGCCATGTTTCGCACCGTTTTGATATAAGGTTGATTTTATTTTGCAAACTAATGGAATAGTTTTTGTCTTTTATGACTCCAACCATTTTTGTGCAATGTGCAAAAATTTTGGTATTATTTGTAATGTCACGCCATTTATGAAAATTACAAACAGTAACGGCCCAAGAAACGAGACTTGAGGAACCCCACTAAGCACATGAAGCCAGTCTGAATTAGCGTCTCCTAGTATGACACGCTGTTTTCGATCTTTTAAGCAGTTAGTTATCCAGTTGAGCATCTTATTCACTATTCTGTGAGCTATTAGTTTTATTAAACAAAGTCGTGTGTGTAATATTAAATCGAATGCTTTACTGAAGTGTTTAAATATTATATCAACTGGGATGCTGTTGTCGATAGCTTTTGTAATTAGATCAAACGATTCAAGCAAGTTTGTTGTGCTAATTTTCCCTTAACGAAGGCAAGTTGATCCTTTGATATCAAATTATTTGTTGAAAGATTTTTTACTATTGTGTCCTTTATGATGCTCCCCAATATTTTACAGACCACTAATGTTATGAAAATGGGTCTGTAATTCGAAACATCTGAATGACATTCAATCTTGTAAATTAGCGTAACATTCGCCAGTCTCTATTATTCTGGTATTTTACCACTATTAAATGATAGCTTAAATAAGAACAGAATTGAGTTAGACAATGAATCAAAGCAGCTAGACAGTACATATGGCTGAACTACTTCAATGTCACATGATTCAGCAATTAATTTTATATTTAATCAAGTTTTTTCTCAGGATCCAAGTGACTTTTCATGCCAATTTTGACAATTTGTTTTTGATTTGTGTAAAAATAAATCATTTTTGGAGCAATTTTATGTTTGCAGCTACAATTTTATTGTATGCTCATTTCACCTCTCTTGCTACTTTCTTTTTTGTTTCCAGTTATTTAAGTTTCAGATAGTGTTTGAAACCGCTTATTTTTAATTTATACAACAGATTTTTCTTGTTTTTGATTAGCTCTATTATTTGGTTGTTGAACCAAAATGGCGGTTTTTTCATGAAGTTTTTTTATGAATATTTTACACCTATTGTGGCGAATTTCAATAAAGCTTTAGCAGTTTGTCGCAATATCATAAACATTGTTGAGATTATTTTTCCAAATCAAAACTTTTGAAACATGAATTTAGATCATCGTAATTGTATCTTTTGTAGAAAATGTTTTGGTTAAGAATCGTTTTGTTTTAATTAATATGTCTTAATTATTGCTTTATTAATATGAACTAAAGTAGCTCCAGTATATATATATATATATATATATATATATATATATATGTATGTATATATATATATATATATATATATATATATATATGTATATATATATATATATATATATATATATACATATATATATATATACATATATATATATATATATATATATATATATATATATATATATATATATATATATATATATATATATATATATATATATATATATATATATATATATATATATATGTATATATATATATATATGTATATATATATATATATATATATATATATATATATATATATATATATATATATATATATGTATATATATATATATATATATATATATATATATATATATATGTATGTATATATATATATATATATATATGTATATATATATATATATATATATATATATATATATATATATATATATATATATATATATATATATATATATATATATATATATACCTATATTATTACATACGTAGAAAGATTTTATTGCATGCATTAATTGATTGCAGTTCAGTAAAAAACTTTTTAGAAAGAACACTTTTTTTTCTCTCTATTATAAATGTTTCTTTACTGCAGTTATTAGAGTTTTTTATTAAATTTATCTAAAAATGATTTTTTGCAAAATAAATTTTAGATAATCCGTAAAATTAAATCTTATATTGTTATTTTAATCAACTTGTAACTTGTTAACTTTATATAATATACAATACTGTTGAGGTTTAACGCAATGTTAAATGTTTCACAAAAAAGGAAGTTAGATAGTCTCAATTATATTTAGTTTAGCTTTAAATAAGTTAAGATTTCACTTTCACTGTTTCAATTAGTAAGTTCTTTCTGATTAAAAAAAGCAGTTTCTTTTAATACAATAAGAAAAATTTGCTTGTCTCCTTTAAATTCTTATTGAAAATTTCATTCAAAGCCGTAAATGGAAAGAAATTATGAGAATTATATTTAAAACATGATTAGTTTTGGAAAGTGTTTTAGCAACAGAAAATAAAACTAGTAAAACTAAAATATGTATATTAAAATTATTTTCAAAATATATTTTTAATTTAGGTTGCAATTGTTGTTATTTATATATTATTGATAAAAAATATTTTTATTTTAGGTGAAACGACGCAATCACCAACAAAAACAATAGCAGGTATTGATATCATTTTATTCAACTGCTAAACATATTCAACTTGTAATATTATTGACTAAATAATTTCGTTAATTGTTGTCATATCATATCTACATAATACAAGAGGACGAATATACTCTGAAAACGAAACTTTAAAGCCAATTTTATAAAAAAACATAAGTGGCGTCACTATTAACTAAGTTTCATGGTGTTTATATTTTACATTAAAACAAAGTTTGCTTTACATTAAAAAAAAATTTATAACGATAAATTTATACACTATAGCTATTTGTTTTAACTTAACTGAAGTTTGACTTGAACTTTAATGTTTAACTTTGTCAAGTTAGTGCTGAAGCTTGAGCAAAATGGTAAACGAAACTTGAAAACTTTGAGTTTGCACAAAAAGGCATTGAATAATTGGTTAAAACGAAAAAAAAACTTCACTACAATAAGCGGAAGAATATTTGAAAAAAGAAAAACCTTTACAATAATGCAAACTTTACAAAAATGATAAATTTATCTTATGTATTTTATTTTTATTAAACTCAGTATTTTACAAAACAACATTGGATTTAATTGAAAATGCTTTTGTAACCATTTATTTAGTCTAAGGCACTAACTACGACGTAATATCTGCTTAACATTCATGTGGCACATATGCTCTACGGTTATCAGCAAAGTATATATGATGATTAAAAGGTTTTATTTTTCTTTTTTCTTGTGAAATTTTTAAGTAAAAAAAAAACTTAAACAAGGCTTTAAGCAAACACTACTTACATTTGAAGTAAGCAGAAAGTTAATTAAAAATTATGACAAAAATTTCCAACACCAGGCAGAGTATAATATTTATAACAATATAGAATAAAATCAGTAGAAGGAAATGGTTAAAACAAATGAGATTGTATCTAATGTACGTTGTAACCTATTTTTGTAATAACAACAAGTTATCAAAAAAATGATAAGATCAAAAATTGTATAGATCATGGGCGGATCCAGCATTTTGTGGTCTTTAAGATAGCTAACCTCCAAAAACGGATCATCTACAAACAACTATATGTTTAAACTTGTGTCAAAGTAAAATACGTTGCAAAAAATTGTCTCTCATTTTGAGCTGCCTTGTTTTATTGGTGTCTTAAAAGAGTTTGGCCGTTTGGTTCAATATATGAACAAAAGAAAAACCTTTTATTAAGTTTATAATTTAATCAATCAATTTTGGCTAAATAAATCTATTTATTTCTCAAATTTGAGTAAAAAACTGGATAAGAAGACTGATAAAACTAACTTAGTGTAAGTCTAATATCCTACAAGAGACAACATTGTGCAAATATTTCTACAAAATTATTTAATTCTATTATTAAAATGTATAGAATACATTTTTGGAATAAAAGTTATTAAAGTTTCAAAAATTTTTAAAGTTATAATTACATAAACATTAGTGGAAAACCAACTTAACTTTCTTTCTTGCTCTATTTATATAGCGTTTTACAGTATCAATATTATTACTTACCAAATGACTAAATGAGTCACTAAAGCTTATAATTGATGTAGGGTCTTTTGATATTATCAAAAATCTTAAGGTACAATAAAAGCCAAAACAATACAAACGTATTATGACATTAAAATAAAAAAGTTACAAAAATTATTGAAAATTATACGTATTAAAAGTTTTATTTTGATAAACACAATTTGAAGAATTTTTTTATCAAAGAATTTCTATGTTTTTGAATGTTATTTTTATTTGACAAAATAATAACTTTTTTTTTCATATTTAGTTTTTAATTTACTTTATTAAGAAAAAAGATTTTCTTTATTGATACTTTTTGATTTTTTTTGTTTTTATTTTTTGATAAATTAAAAAGAATTGCTTCACTATTTTAATTCCTCCAACAAAACCTCTCGTAGATACTTTATAACCTTTTTCCATAATAAAATTTTACATTTAATTGTAATTTAAAAAAATTTTTGTTAAATTACAATTCTGTAAAGTAAGGCAAGATATAATATTGTCTATAAAAGGTTTTTTGTGTCATTTGAAAAAGGATATTGCAAAACAATTTCAAAACAACATTTTACTTTCGAACCTGTGCTAACTATATGGGATGTTGTCCCCTATAACATAGACGCGCTGATGAGAAAACCTATTTAATGCTAAGTTGGTAAAATCTCGTGATCCCTAAACACATTTAGTCCACTAAATACAAGCAGAAAATTTTTTATTTAAACGACCATTAATTTCTTGGCTGTTCGAAGACACATATTCTTTTCTGTTATGATACAATTCTGTTTTTTCTGCCTCTGGACTTGTCATAGAATATCCATCTAATGTTTCAAAATATCATGTTAATCTTTATAGTTTTCAAGATTGAAAACAAATGAAAATACTGTTTATATATGAATAAAAAATTTACTTAATAAAAATATACTACAAAATACTATAAATAATAGACCAATATTCAATACTAAAAAATAATAGAGCAATATTTATTTTATTTATTTATATAAAATGAATAAAAACATCTTTTATTGGAAATCTGAGTTTAATGTCTTTTGACAATCATCAGCCATTGTGCATTTCTTAGGACAAAATAAACAAAGGCTATTGATTGCTGAAAGGCATGAAACTCAAAGTTCCATCATAAGTTATTTTTATTTTATTTTTTATAAACAAATAAATAAAAAGTCGGGGTCTGTTGCATTTAAAGCTTTCAAAAAAAAACGTTAGTTATACACATTTAGTAACTAAATTTTAAGAAAGTTTTCTTAAAAATCTAAAGAAACTAGTGCCAAAAAAAACGCTCCTAGATTTTTATGTTCCTAATAACCGGATAATTGAGGTCAAAGTGTCGGTTTATATAGAAACCATCCTATAGTTTTAACAAGGACAACTTCTATTAAAAAAACAAAAATTACTTCCCTTTCTTTCTTAATTACGCCCAAATAATTATTAGTTTTGATTTCAATTTTATTTTGTATATTATTTAGTTAAACACGATAAAAGTACGTTAAAATTTGAATTCTTTTTGATATAGGTAACCTTAACTTTAGACTTTTTTTGTTATCTGTTTTTTTATGAGACTTGCCATTTGCCGTTTTTATGCAATGTTTTAAAAGACGACTGTAATTAAAACAAAAGTATTATTATTACCAAATTTCTTATATAAATAACTGCCGTTGATGCTTATCTTGCAGTTCAAAATTAAAAGTATAAAACAACAAACGATTTTTATTACAATTTATTAATCTAATCTAAGTTTCTATCATTATCAGACTCAGACTCTTGAAAATCGTTCAAGTCTGAAAATGATTGCAACTTAGATTGTCAAATCTCACCTTGATTTTTTCAAATGTCAGAAACAGACATTTGGAAAGATCTGGGCAAACTATACAAGTTTTATTACAAGAATATCTTCTAATCGAACAATCACGGCAATAATAGTAAATAAAATCAAGCTCCTAATCTGGTGCAGAATGCAATTTTAACCAAGATATGGTAATTGAACCTTGATCATTAAACGAACCATTCTTAAAAGGATTTGATAGGTTATTAACTGCTACATGTGATTGTTTTTTGATTAAAGCTTCATAATTAGCTCTGTTAATGTGTAGAACAAGCGAACCATTATTTGGTTGTAACAAACTCGAACTAAGATATCAACTCTAACAGATTTTGAATATTTTAAGGAATTACCTATAGAAATGATATGTTCATTTTTTTCCAGTAAAGAAGATTTTATTTACTCTTTTAACACATGAATATTTTTTAGTAGTTTCAAATATGTTTTTTATTTTTAAATTGAAAACTATGCATCTTTAAATTGACAACCATGCGATTTAGGCCTTTGAAAACCTAAAATTTGGTTTCACTGGTTTGCCGATTAAGTAGCATCCATAAATTGCAAATATTTTTTAAGATTATTATAAATTCTCTTTGTATTTCCACAAAGAATATATAAATATATATATATATATATATATATATATATATATATATATATATATATATATATATATATATATACATATATGTATGTATATATATATACATAATCGGCCATTGACAACAATCCACTATGATTTTTTTGATTTCATTGTACTTTGATTGATGTTAAATCAATAATTGTTTGACTCTTTATAAATATAAAAAATGTATGTTGATAAGATTCTATTTTCTTTCAAATAAATATAAATATTCATAAAAATATTATTCAATGTGCTAGTTATATTGCTTTTTTTTTGACATATATCTTATAATCTAAAATGTTAGTTATGGTCAACATTAACAATCCATTGTATTATTTCAAGCCTCTTTTGGAATTTTATTTGTCTCTGAATAAGACTTTGCACTTAATTCCAAACTATTTAAAACTATTTAAAAGTTTTGATTTAAATTGTTACCAATATTTGAAAAATTTGTGTAAATTAAATAGAAAATTAGAATCTAACTATAATACTTTAGCAATAAAAACAATAATAAGTGTCTATTTTGGACATCACTATTTTTCCGCTGTGATTCTAAATTATAATTTAAAAAAGAATTTTTAAACTATTTTATTATTGTTAACAAACACTTTCAGGGTATGTGCAAGAAAACAAAACAAAAAACCCTACGTTTTAGATTTATAATACATATCCCCAATAAAATAAGTTAAATAAATGATATATATATATATACATATATATATATATATATATATATATATATATATATATATATATATATATATATATATATATATATATATATATATAAATATATATATATATATATACATATATATATATATATATATATATATATATATATATATATATATATATATATATATATATATGTATGTATATATATATATATATATATATATATATATATATGTATGTATATATATATATATATATATATATATATATATATATATATATATATATATATATATATATATATATAAATAAACATATATATATATATATATATATATACATATATATATATGTATATATATATATATATGTATATATATATATATATATATATATGTATATATATATATATATATACATATATACACTACTAGTGCTTGATTTACGGGTACTTTTTTTTTTACCCGTTAATCGCAATTTTTATTTCTTTATTTTTAATATATTTTTCATTTATGTTCTTTTTTTTGTATTTTTATTTTATGTCAATTTTTATTTATTCATTTTTAAATTTATTATTTTCGTAAAAAAATTTATTTTTTAAAAATATCTTTATTATTTTTATTTAATTATTATCTATTGTATTTTATATTTTTATATATATATTTACAAAAACGATAATTTACATTAAAATAACTAACCCTAACCCTAGCCCTAACCTTATGCCTGACCTTGCTGCCTAGCCAAACCAAACCCTCAGTCGATGTAGCAGCACTCCCTTGCGAGTCAGGCTATTTGTCAGTCGATGTATGTACTTTTCGCTATGCATAAAAACTATTTACGGGGACATTTTTTTGCAAAAAAAAAGCCACTTACGAGGCCAAAAAATTAATTAAAATTAAAATTAATTAAAATGTCCCCAATACTGCTAATGTCTTCGTAAGTATCCATTTTAATGTTAAATCTCGAACATGCTATTCTATTGATATATATATACATATATATATATATATATATATATATATATATATATATATATATATATATATATATATATATATATATATATATATATATATATATATATATATATATATATATATATATATATATATAATATTTTTTATCTAATATACCTAAAAAGTTTGACAAACTTTCTGACCCTCAAAAATTCTTACTTTTAATAATTCTGACGTTAGGTTTCTATTAGTCTACACATAGGATAAAAAAATTAAAAAAACAAAAAGAACTTGCTTACAAAAAATAATTATGAGGTAATTTCTAAGCTCTTTTTTATAGCATTTTCTATATATTTCTTTTAATATAGTAATATATTCCGAATAATACTACAATGTTACAAAAAATATATAACTTAATTAATAATTAATAACTATTTTTTTAACTTAATAATTAAACTCAAATTAATACAACCCCAACACAAATAAGCTGATTCTGTACTTCTGAAAAAAATAATTTCATAAATAGGGTCTGTTTGTTTCTGATATTAGATATTTTTTTAACTAATACCACATCAAGTTTACACTATAATTTTGTGTTTTTTTGCCCCATTAAAATAGAGTTTGCTCCAATCCAATATTTTTTATAAAACAGCTTTATTTAACAACATAATGAACTAAAAAAAGCGTTACTAAATATAATTTTAATATAAAACTAAGTATTATAACCTTTTCACTTAAAATCAACAATACCAGTTTTACATAAACTTTATGATCAATACTGCGTTTAAATCGTTGCCATCTAGGCTTAAGCTTTGCATAAATTGCATTACCACACTGTTCTGCATACTTTGACAAGCCGCATCCTGCATGCTTTACAAAAGGAAAAACATGGCAACATATAATGTGGATTTTCCTTCAAACTGGTAATGTCTAAACAAGCGAAAAAGCTGTTTCTTGCAGGCAAAAGCATCTCTAAACAACTATAATTTTTGTTTGAGTTCATATCAATATTTTTTCCAAAACAAGCTATTTTTCCAGACTTAATGGTTGTTAAGCTTTGGACCACAAAAAGTAGATATGGTACTTGAGTTGTATTTCAAGTTGAAATAAATCAAGTAACTCTAACGTATTCTTTTCATTATTACCATCTCATCTAATTTTATAAAATCGTCTTTGTTTGTATAGTGTTTTTTCAAGCACAATTCAAAACCATCTCATTCAGTTAAATTAAACCCTGCTATCTTATCAACTGCTATAATAAGAAGATGTAGCTCAGACGGAACAACTTAATTTTCTAGAAAAGTATTTTATCTTTGTTCATATATACTAGGTGTTCGTTTACAATACTATCAAACTTCTTCATGAATGATCTAATGGATCCATTTTTAAAATATGCTTCATTACAGAAATCAAGATTTTCAATAGTTTTAAGAGTTCTAATATCAAGATTAAATTAGGCACTACACTATAATTAAGCTTTTTTACCTGCGAGTGATAAAAGACTAGAAAATACATTAGCAAATTTTAAATCAAAAAAAATATAATGGTTTAAACATTCAAGATAAAATTTCTCAAGCACTAATCTAAGAGTTTCATTTTTTTAGGAATATCTTCATAAATGGCTAAACATAAACTTTTTTTTTTTTTTTTTTTTTTTGTAATTTAGGTACCCGAAGATGACCTAACGGTCTTGTCACAAGGCACCTCAAAAGTGCGTTGAACCAGGAAGTTTTCTCCTCCTTCCTTACAATGACACGAAAGTTTGTCCATAGCTCATTTCGAAACTGGATCTTCTGCTTATAAAGCAAATCCTCTAACCATGGCGCTACGGCTTCATAAATCCAATTTAGAACTCTGAAACTTATTTTCAGATTCTTTTTCTTCCTCAAAAACATTAACAACATTTTTAAGCGAACCTCCTTGGCCTTTAAAAAAAAATTCTTACAAAACATACACATGGATTTATACCCTCTTTCTTTATTAATATGCAGGATTAAATCAGATAAATTTTTAAATATAAATTTGAAAATAAAGTTCTCTTATGGTAGGTTCATTTTGGTTAAAAACAAATTCAACTTCCTCTACATAATAAAATTTATCAAGTTTCACTTAGAGATTATTTAGTTTTTAAACTATATTTACTTTAACAAAGTCTCTTCCATTAAATCCAATTCTAGTTGTAGGACAACGTTTTTTTGTTGCATTGTCAGAAAGTTGAATGAAGACTTGAAATTCCATGATTTTTTGAAGAGAAAGTTGTTTACTAGATCTGTTACTACTTAAAATAAGAACTCCAACTCTAATAGAGATAGGTGTTCCTCGTGATTTTGGTTTAAAAATTGTCTTTAATTCTATACCTTTGCTCTCCATCGTTTTGTTAATTATAGCATTGGCTATTTGTTTAGCATGTTCTCCTAATTGTAAACATTGACCAACTAAGTTTTCTACAGCAGTAGTTTGTGTACACTGAAGATAAATACCTCATTCAATAGCAAGAAAACAAATGCTGCATCCATTTTTAAACACTTTCGATTCAGTAAATGTTGGAAAACTGTTAGCCAAACAGGGATCTAAAGATTGCGTTTTGTTTATATGTTCAATCTAAAGAATTTCAGCTAACAAACTAACAAATTAGCAAATTATTAAATTATCAAATTAACTAAGTTTCATACTTTTACCTATAACTTAAAAATTAAATATGTAAAGAAATTTGTTTGCAACAGCTTGTTTTAGTTATGTTATAAACCTAAACGTATTTTGTATATAATCATTTGTTGTATTTACTGCCACTAATGAGCAGGAATAAAAGACTATCCTTACGGTCTATAATAATGTTTAAATGTTTAATTTTCTAATATTATGTTGAAAAGTTAAAAAGTTTTTTCATAACGTTGAAATATTATACATTTAAACATAAAGACTTTATGTTTAAATGTATATTAGTTGAATGCTACTTTAAAAAGCCTAAACTTTTTTTATGTTTGTTTCAATATAGGTAGTTTTTTGTTATTTATACTTATATTTATTAAACAAAATGATTTAAACATAATTTATTAGCATATAAACTACCTTAGCCAAATGAAGTCTCCATGATCCTCTAAAAGACTTTCTGATATTGATATAGATCTAGCCCTTTTTTAAACCCAACACACTTCACAAAATGAATCTTGTAAGAAATAGTTTGTCAACGTAATATTTTTGCCATTTTTATTTCTTTAGTAATATAATATTAGAGTAATATCCAGACAATTTTAATTAAAAGGGAAGCGCTCGTATTTTTTTTTATATTGAAACTATTTTTTTAAACGAATTTCAGTTTTAATTTAAATGATTATCAGGCAAACTAAAATGTTTTTTTACGTAAAGTTTTGAACGCAATTTACTTTTACTTACTCATTTGCACATTTTATGTTAGAATTAATTTGACAATTTTACTGTCTTTGCTAATGAAACTATTTTTAATTATGATTAAATTATGTTACTATAATAACAACAATATTTTTTCAGTAAAATAATCTTAGGTAACACTCTATCAAACCTAAAATGCTCTTTGTTCCACAATGCTTTATTATCATGTGACATTTTGATGTTATATAAGAATATTAAGTCATATAGATTTTTTTTTTTACTTTTTGTCAAATTTTTCTTTGATTAGCACTTAAAACACAATCATTGAAATTGAAAACTTTTTTATTGATCTTTATTTTACATTTTGTAAAATTACAAAAATAAAAACTTCTTTTCTTCTTCTGATGTTTTCTGAAAACAACTATAAAGCTGGCACTCGAAAAGCACATTGTATGGAAAAATAAATGTTTATTTCTCGTTCTACTTTTGACCTTTTTTTTTCTTCTTGAAATTTCAGAAGTTGGGTGAAATATTTGTAAATATATTATATTTGTAGATTAATACAATTATCTCAATGTAACACAACTTTTATTAAATGGCATTTTTTTAAAAGTAATTTTGTAAAAGCCTAAATTATCTAATGTCTTGAAGGGGTGGTAAGAGAT
Source organism: Hydra vulgaris (assembly GCF_022113875.1). Taxonomy (NCBI): domain Eukaryota; kingdom Metazoa; phylum Cnidaria; class Hydrozoa; order Anthoathecata; family Hydridae; genus Hydra; species Hydra vulgaris. The sequence continues at coordinate 33,910,107 of NC_061170.1, read as the reverse complement.
TAACAAATAGTCAATTAAAAAAACTAATCGTAGATTAATTAATTAACAAACAATTATTCAATTAATTTAAAATGCTATAATTTTTATACTATTGTTTTATTAACACTTTTTGCGAATATTAACAACTGTTTTCACTTTTCCGGTACCGGTAAAAAATTTTAAATAAATAACACAATGCGATTGTATTTTTCGTTGGAAAATAAAGCGAAATCATCATACAAATGCAAACATTGTTCATTCGAATTAAATTCCATTTATCAACTTAATATATCATCTAGAGCACAAACATAAAATATATCTGACCAAAATTGTTTTAGGAAAGACAAAAAATTCACAGTCAAGTGTTGCTGCCTATTTTTGAGTATCGCTGAGCATTCTTGTCAATGATAATGTCATTTCTGATATCTGGTTTCTTAAAATCAAAGTAAAAATTTCCTCTTAATAGGGGTATTTCATAAGTTATATATATATATACATATATATATATATATATATATATATATATATATATATATATATATATATATATATATATACAGGCTTCGGCAGGAATGACGGGCTATAGCCCGTGTCCGTCTCCGCACCCGTCCAAGTCAGTTTAGACGGGCGAAATAAAGCCCGTCTGAAACATAAGTTTTGTGTAAAAAAAATGAATATTTTGATGTTTTTTTATTAAGATACTCTTTTAAAACTTCTCTCATGACATAGTTTTAATATAGATAGCAAACTCCAACTTATAATTGTTTATATTTAAATATAAAAATTAAACAATTTAATCATTATTGTATAACATGATGTAGAAAATAATATAACTAAATCTTACAGTTTTTTAAACGACGATAACTGTTTGATATAATACCAAACAGTTACCATATCATGTTCAAAATTTAATAACTATTATATTAAATAGGGAAATATACACATGTGATGCACAAGAAGTATCATGTTGTTTTGGTTTTTCAATGTTTATAATAATAACGATAATAAACTAATTATCCATGTATTTCGCTTTTTTCCGATAAACTAATTTGTCTTACTTTAAAGACATTTAAAGTGATATTTCCGTGTTAACTTCACGTTTTTTCTTAAAGCGACGGCAGTTTATTTAATATGCAATTATATAACTCGTTATTGAAAATGAAATATCTCATTAAAAATCAACAAACGTCTAATCAATTTTTGTAGATAATATAAATAGTGTTGCTTTATAGTTATGAAGTTATTCAAGTTATCCAGTCATTCAAGTTTTTCAAGTTATTCAAGTTTTTCAGTAAAGATAGTAATAGCATCATCTGGTAGAAGAGTTACATTAGCAACATTTTTGAGTTGGCGTAATGATGGAGTCTGTGGAAAAGAAACTGAGGTGGAGAATGGAACAATTTTTGTTGTGAAGATATGGTGTATGGTTTGTATAAAATATAAAAAAGAATTGCTTCGCAAGTTAAAAGGTCTGGCAAAATCAAAAGCATTAGCATTTATAGAGGGCACTACGAACGTTAAAGCTAGCAACATACATACGCTTATATACATGCTTATATTGTATATAAAGTAACGGAAGCCCCGGTATCTTAAGAAATTATTAGTACTTCTAAATAAAAACTTATTTTATTAAAAGAAATTAGATTTCAAATTTTTTATTCACGTATCAGAATAACTATTTCCGATCAGGATAGGCATAGGTAAAGCAAAGTTATAAAAATATAAATAACAGTTTAAGTTTTTAATTTGCACGCCCAATAGAATGCAAGAGTATATAAATAATTGAATTTGAAAAATAACATAGTTACGTATCATATTACCAAGCTAATACCAAACAATTCTAAAACTATCGAGCTCATTGATTCAAGGTTACAAAAAAAAAAGATTTTTTTTTTTGTAACCTATTTGCTGAATAATTAAAAAAATTAGATTTTGAAAATATTATGTAATATTTTTATTCACAAAGAATAAGAGAAACGAATGAACTAAAAAAGCACGATAAAAACCTGTATAATTTAATCGAATACTTGAATAAAACAATAATATATAAATATACTCAAAAAGACTTCGGTAAAAAAACACATTAGGATGCTTGAATAAGGAAACGTGATGAAACGCCATGGTTGTTTCGAGGATTTTTCCCGTCGTTTTCACGTTCATTCGTTTGACTATATCTGCCAGATATTATCTGGAATAAAGATTAAAAAAAAAACATAAAAAACTGAATAAAGTTCCTTCGAGTAAGAAATCTAAACAAAAGCAACCATAAAACAACTAACCCACGTGAAACGAAATTAGATCTGTGCAAGTGAAAACTTTAAAAAACAATTATTGAAATCTTAGTTTTAAGTATTATCCAACTCATTTACTGCAGTGTTTTAATTACTTAAGTAATTAAGCATTTTAAACAGTTAATCGCTTTCTAACATATTATTTTAGTGCAATTCACAAAATGTTTAATATTCAATGACATTTTCATTCAAAAAGAAGAAGAGAAATTAACAAATTTAAAAAAAAAAAGTTCAAATTTTAGAATTTTTTTTAAAGTTTAAAAAAGCCTGTGCAAGACCATCTAGACAGGCGGCCCTCATAGCCCGCCAAGTCTATTTAAGACGGGCTTTTCATAGCTCGTACAGTTTTTATTCCTGCCGAAGCCTGTATATATATATATATATATATATATATATATATATATATATATAATATACATATAACCATCAACTTATGACAAAACGCTTATTAATTTGTAAAACAGTTTTACTAACACAAACTCATGACTGTATTACATAACTAAATGATAGAGTTAAATAGCCTGAGGTCTTTGATTTTTTAAATGTCCATATAAAGCGGTGACATGACTATTTTCTAAATTTATTTTTTTTAATCCTTTTCTAAAGGTTTCACGAAAACCTTTTTTATTGTTTTTTTTTTTAATTTTTCTGGCAAATGTAGTAAATAAAACGTTCCCAGTAGGCACGGTACGTTTTGAAAACGTTCTCTAGACCCTTTTTATCAGGTTTAAACCTAACAAAAACGTCCGGAAAACGAACATTTCCCACTGTGTTTAAATATTTTCAATAATTGTACTGAAATCCTGCATCTATAGATTAGTCATTTAAGTAACTTATGTTACGCAAATAAAAAGTGTTCAACAAAAAAAAAAATATAGATGCAAAAGTCTATATTCGGATTAGTTCCAAATGTAAATAATTTGTTTTATTAGTTTATAGAATTTATTTTAATATTATGAGGATTTTATTAAAAATAGTTTAGAAAATGTGTATTACACAAAACAAAAACAACTAACGCTACAATATGTGTATTGAAATATTGAAATAACTTGAAAAATTTACTTTTAAGTTTAGGAAATAGTTTTTTTTATTTTAATAATGTCATTAGAAGACTTCTGTAATTATTTTTTATTTGGGTCAAACAACGCAATCACTACTAACAACACCAACATCAAAAACAATAACAGTTTTTGGTAATATTTTATTTAACTACTAAACATTTGAAAATAGTAATTATATTCACCGATTAACCTTGTTATATAGTGTCAAAATATAAGTATATTATACTAGTTGACGAGGATAATTATACAACAAAAATATTTAAACTATTTTGACGAAAACTTATATGACGTTACTATTAAATAAGTTTTTTTGTTTTTATATTATGCGCTTTTTTATGTCTTCTCTTTTATTAGCGTTTTGTTTTTTTTTGTTACTTTCTTACATCAAAATAAGTTAAAGCATCGGATTTTAGTATATAAACTAATCTTATTATTTGTTTACATATGCTTTTGGTTTTTTACCTTTTTTTGTTTATTCTAATAAGTTTTTTATTTGTTGTTTATTTTCAAAATTTTCAATAAAGTAACAATAATAACATAAAAAAAAAATAGAATTTAGTTACAATTCTTTGCCATAAGTCCTAAATAAAAATATCACATTAAAAAAGATATTTAAAAATACAGGATATACTCCAGTATTGGAATCATCAAAATCCTTCAACAAATAATTACTCAAAACAACGTCTCGACTTTGCCACAACTTATATCCTAGAGCCTATAAGTTAATATGTTCAATAAAAAAAAAAAAAATTAATGAAAAAAAGCTCAAGTTTAGAAAACGCATTTGCCAACATGAAAGACATACCTTTGAAAATAGAAAATAAAAAATTATCAGTGGCTCAGCAATCCAAGAGCCGCAATGGTATTTATGTCTTAAATTGGCTTATAAAACATCCCTAAAGAAGAAACAGACTATTTTGAGATAAAGGTGAATAAAAATAAGATTATATACTAAAAACAGATGTTTTAACATAAATTTGTTGTATAAAAACTTATATAGATGGTAACTTTTAGAAGTTGTTTTGTTACTTTTTCTAATAACCTGATTAACTACCAGATTAGGTCAGCAAAATATTGATAATATACTATTTTTCAAAATAAATTTAGAAAATAGTTAAATGTCGTCTTTTTTTTCGAAATCAACGTACATCTTATTTATAAATTGTAAAACGAGAAAATGACTTTTGAAGATATATATTTATGTATTAATTTGTATCAGTAAAAAATATAAAAATTTAGTAGTTTTTAATTTTATTTTTTACAGTGTGCACTGATTATCAATTTCAATGCTCTAATGGTGAGTGTATTCCACTGTATTGGAAATGTAATGATCGCCAGGATTGTTCGGATAACTCAGACGAAGATACATTTATTTGCAGTATAGTATTTGTTTTCTATCATAAACTGAGTAAAATAAATTATATGACTAATGACCATTTTAATTAATGACCAAATACCATTGTTTAAAATATTTTTGTGTCAAGTTTTTGTATCACTGAAATTCTGTTTGAATGATTCTTTAAATTTAATAACTTTTTTTATTACTATTATAAACACTTGATTATTGTGAATATTCGAGTTTTTTATAACATTTATCTAGAAATGAGTTTTTGTGAAAGCAAAGTTAAACTTTCATTTCATGTAGTTTCAAATATGATACTAAATCAACTTACTTGGCATACACACATATATAGTTCTAAACCTACAATTGCATTTTTTATTTACTTTTCTAAATAATATTTGAAGCTGGAAAACGAAAGGGTTTTCCAAGTCTATACTTCCCAAATGCAACTTTAGTAAACAATTTTTAAAATGGTGTTTTCATTGGCAAACTCGTTTTATACATTAACCTATTATATAGTTTTATATGCATTAACCTATAGTTTTTACTGTAAAAAACATTTTGTGATTCTTGGGTAAGTAGTTTACAATTTATATTAGCTAGTTCAGATAAACATAGAATTATACTGATCTTTTAAGCTTTGTTGCTAAATTACCACCTTAGGCACTACTATCATTAGAAATGAAAAAGTATCGAAAAAAGTTAAAAATCTTATACTAATAAAATCATCAGCATTGTGTTTAGTAAAATCTAAAGTAAACAATTAAAAGTAATTTTTATGTGAATTTATAATTTAGAGTGCACATTTTTTTAACTGGTGTGATTTTTGCCCTTCTTGCTGCACTTTTAGCATGATATTGTCTTATTATTTGCAGTTTAATGCCGAGTTCATTACTGCCTTTTCTAAGTCTAGCAATACTTGATGATTCCATAAGTAACGACTTTAATAACAGAATGATAATTGTGCAACATTAGATTGTTATAAGTATTAAAGAATATTTTTTGCTTTATCTATATAATTTTTTATTTTTTAGGATTTCAAAAAAATTCGAAAACCTTTAACACAGTAAGAACTACTAGCTTTACTAGATAATTTAGATAATAATGAGGATGACTAAGAAAGATCTGATAATGATCGAGAAGATGTTAAAGATGATCTACAAATTGATAGTGAAGATAGCTTTGACAGTAGGGTTGACTCTATGATTTCTACACAAAATCTTGAACCACATGAAAAAACTTTACAATCTAGAACAAGTATCTTTACATTTTTCACTTAAACATCACAAAAAATTCAAAGAGAAATATACTTTAGGTAAAAAAATAATTATAGTGGACAATGAAAAACTTAGATTTAAAGTTGTTGTCATTGCCTTATTACTTTTTATGTGAACTGACAACTCCTTTTGAGTTTTTCAAATATATCTTATATAATAATTTTATAAATTTTCTTTATCAACAAACAAGCTTAATTCAAATAATCCACTGTCTGTCATCAACTTTTGGTGTTACAAACACAAAAGTATTTATTGACATCTTACAGTAAATGTTAGTGGTCTCACTACATTAAAAGCGACTCTTTGTGATCCTTAAATTAGAATTGAAAAAATTATATCAGCAAATGGCAACAAACAAATTTGAAATCTTGAAAGTATGCCATTGTTCAATGACAACAAAATCCTTGATAAGTCACGTCAACTATATAAATTTACACAAAATCAGACTACTAATACTTAAACTGAACAAAAAAATCAAATAATATTGAACGAAAGTTCAACATGATTTGAAGCAATATATGACTCTTAAGCAAAATAAATGTAGCTACCAAGTTATTTGTGGTATGCAGGCCATCAGGATTTGTATATAATTTTATAATTAACACTGGACCAGAAAATAATTTCAAAAAAAAAAAAGAATAATGAACCAGACTTAGGTGCTGGAAGAATTGCTGCTCTCAGACTATCCAGGGTAAAAATATGTTCAAAAACTGTCGTCTGTACTGTCATTAATGTTATATTACATATATATATATATATATATATATATATATATATATATATATATATATATATATATATACATAAATAAATATATATATATATATATATATATATATATATATATATATATATATATATATATATATATATATATATATATATATTATATATATATTTATTTATATATATATATATATATATATATATATATATATATACTTAAATTTATATATATATATACATATATATATATATATATATATATATATATATATATATATATATATATATATATATATATATATATATATATATATATATATATATATATATATAATATATATATATTTAAAAGAAAAACACCTTTTTTTCTCTCTATTATTAAAGTTTCATTACTGTAGTTATTAGAGTTTTTTTATTACATTTATCTAAAAATGCTTTTTTGCAAAATAATTTTTATATAATCCGTAAAATTAAATCTTATAATGTTATTTTAATCAACTTGTTACTTGTTAACTTTATACAATATAAAATACTGTTGAGGATTAACGCCATGTTAAATGTTTTACAAAAAAGAAAATTAAATGTCCTCAAATATATTTAGTTTAGCTTTAAATAAGTTAAGATTTCACTTTCACTGTTTCAACTGGTGATTTCTTTTTAATTAGAAAAAGCAAATTCTTTTAATACAAAAAGAAAAATTTGGTTGTCTCCTTTAAATTCTGATTTAAAACATTTATTTAAGGTCGTAAATGGAAGGAAATTATAAGAATTATATTCAAAACATGATTAGTTTTGAAAAGTGTTTTAGCAACAGAAAATAAAACTTGTAAAACTAAAATATTTATATTAAAATTATTTTCAAAATTTTTTTAAATTTAGGTCGCAGTTACTCTTATTTTTATATTGTTGATAAAAAATATTTTTATTTTAGGTCAAACGACGAATTTACCAACCAAAAGAAGAGCAGGAATTGGTAACATTTTATTTAACTGCTAAACATATTTAAATTGTAATATTATTCACCAAATAAGCTCGTTAATTGTTGTCATATCATATCTATATAATACAAGATGACGAAGATACTCGTAAAACGAAACTTTGATGCCCATTTTTTAAAAAAACATAGCTGGCGTCAATAATAGCTAAGTTTCATGGTGTTTATATTTTACATTAAAACAAAGTTTGCTTTACATTAAAAAAAAAATTTATAACGATAAGTTTATACACTATAGTTATTTGTTTTAACTTGTGTGAAGTTTGACTTGAACTTTAATGTTTGACTTTATCAAGTTAGATTTTAAAAAAAAGCTTGAGCAAAATGGTAAACGAAACTTGAAAACTTCGAGTTCGCACAAAAAGGCATTTAATAATTGGTTGAAACGGAAAAAAAAACTTCACTACGATAAGCTGAAGATTGTTTGAAGAAAGAAAAAAAATTTATAATAACACAAACTAATTATTAATTTTTAAATTAGATTTTTGAGTTTTAAACTTTAAAGTGTTGGGTTGCAAAAATAAGTTAAGAGGTTATACAAAAACGATAAATTTATCTTAAGTATTTTATTTTTATTAAACTCAGTATTTAAAAAAAAAAACAACAACATTGGATTTAAATGAAAATGCTTTTGTAACCTTTTATTTGGTCTGAGGCACTAATTACGACGTAATATCTGCTTAACATTCAGGTGGCACATATGCTCTGCGGTTATCAGCAAAGTATTTATGATGATTACAAGGTTTTATATTTCATTTTAATGTGAAATTTTTTAAGTAAAAAGAAATTTAAACAAGGCTTTAAGCAAACACTAATTACATTTGAAGTAAGCAGCAAGTTAAATAAAAATTATGACAAAAATTTCCAATGCCAAGGCTGAATATAATATTTATAAAGATAGAGAATAAAATCAGTAGAAGGAAATGGTTAAAACAAATGAGATTGTATCTAATGTACGTTGGAACCTATTTTTGTTATAACAGTCAACAAGTCATCAAAAGAATGATAAGATCAAAAATTGTATAGATCTTGGGCGGATCCAGCATTTTGTGGTCTTTAAGATAGCTAACCTCCAAAAACGGATCATCTCCAAACAACTATATGTTTAAGCTTGTGTCAAAGTAAAATTCTTTGCAGAAAGTTGTCTCTCATTTTGAGCTGCTTTGTTTTATTGGCGTAACAAAAAGAGTTTGGCCGTTTGGTTCAATATATGAACGAAAGAAAAACCTTTTATTAAGTTTATAATTTAATCAATCAATTTTGGCTAAATAAATCTATTAAGTTCTCAAATTTGAGTAAAAAAGTGAAAAAGATGACTGATAAAACTAAGTTAATGTAAGTCTAATATCGTACAAGAAACAATATTTTGCAAATATTACTACAAAATCATTTAATTCTATTATAAAAATGTAAAGAATACATTTTTGGAACAAAGGTTACTAAATTTTCAAAAAACTTTAAAGTTATAATTACATACATATTAGTAGAAAACCAACTTAACTTTCTTTCTTGCTCTATTTTTATAGCGTTTTACAGTATCAATATCCCGATGGGCATTTGTTTTTAAAAGTTACGATCTAAATTTATTTTAAATGTCTTTTAAACGTCTTTTAAACATTAATGTTTAAAAGACGTTTAAAACACATTTAAAACACATTTAGAACGTAACTTTTAAAAACAAATGCCCGTCGGGATTATTTTATATCAAATGACCAAATTAGTCACTAAAGCTTATAATTGATTTAGGGTCTTTTGATATTATCAAAAATCTTGAAGTACAATAAAAGCCAAAAACATTACAAACGTATTATGACATTAAAATAAAAAATTACAAAAATTATTGAAAATTATTCGTATTAAAAGTTTAATTTTGATAAACACAATTTGAAGGGTTTTTTTATTAATATATTTTTATGTTTTTGAATGTTATTTTTATTTGACAAAATAATACTTTTTTTTCATATTTAGTTCTTAATTTACTTCATTAAAAAAAAGATTTTCTTTATTGATAGTTTTTGATTTTTTTTGTTTTTATTATTTGATGAATTAAAAAGAATCGCTTCACTATTATAAATCTTTCAACAAAACCTTTTGTAAATACTTTGTAACCATTTCCTATATTAAAATTTTTCACTTAATTGTAATTTAAAAATCGTTTTGTTAAAAAGCAATTCTGTAAAGTAAAGCAAGATATAATACTGTCTATAAAAAAAAATTTGTTTCATTTTAAAAAGAATGTTGCAAAACAGTTTCAAAACAATATTTTACTGTCACACCTGTGTTAAATATATGGGATGTTTTCCCTAATAACATAGACGCGCTGATGAGATTCTAAAACCTATTTAATGCTAAGTTGGTAAAATCTCGTGATCCCTAAACACATATAGTCCACTAAATACAAGCAGAAAATTTTTTATTTAAAGGACCTTTAGTTACTTGGCTGTTCAAAAACACATATTTTTTTCTGTTTTGATACAATCATTAATGGTTGATTCATATTCAGGTAACAAACTAAAACTAAGATACCAACTCTAACAGATATTAAATATAAGGAATTACCTATAGAAATGATATGTTCTTTTTTTTTTCAGTAAACAAGATTTTATTAAATCTTCTAACACATGAATATTTTTTAGTAGTTTCAAATATTTTCTAATTTTAAATTAAAAACCATGCATCTTTAAATTGACAACCATGCAGTTTAGGCCTATGAAAACCTATAATTTGGTCTCACTGGTTTGCCGATAAAGAAGCATCCATAAATTGCAAATATTTTTTAAGATTATCATAAATTCTGTTTGTATTTCCAAAAAGAAGATAAATATCCATTGGAGTAAGTATTTTAATAACTTTTACGTCTGCAGGCAGATTGACTAGAAGAACATAAACGCAATTAATATAAGGTGCAGCTAAAAGCTTAGATTTTTTGTAAATCTTTACAGACGGCTTTGTAAGCATTAGCATGTAATTTTTTGAAATTTTCCTATCCGTTAATACTGTCTTAACAAATTCTTTAATGTTTTTACAATAAAACTAAAATAATTACAATTAAAACTTTTGTATAAATTTATTAAAACTTTTCTTTTAAATACGCCTATTATTAGATTTTTAAATACGTGATTTGAATTTAAATGAAAAAAAAAACTTGGTCAATTTTTATCGAAAACTGAAGAAAAGTGTTTGTTTAGCCGTTTTGTAATTTGCCGTTGGTCGAAAGTAACTTTGCCGGATTCGAGTTTTATTGATTCGATTTTAGATTTTCTTTTATTTTGAGTAATTAAGTATAAGTACAGAAGTTTCGGATTAGACTTGCATTTGGATAAGAGATCTATTGCATCATTATGTATATATATTTATATATATATATATATATATATATATATATATATATATATATATATATATATATATATATATATATATATATATATATTTAATATGTATATGCACAACGGCTTTAAATTGAGAAAAGGTGGTGCTTTGTTCCAATTTGTTTTTTTTAAATAGAAAGTACTTTTTATGAAATCTTTTTTTACCAACTTTATTTAAAATTATTCTATATTTATCATTATATATATATATATATATATATATATATATATATATATATATATATATATATATATATATATATATATATATATATATATATATATACATATATATATATATATATATATATATATATATATATATATATATATATATATATATATATATATATATATACATATATATAAAAATATATATATATATATATAAACATGCATATATATATTTAATATGTATATGCACAACGGCTTTAAATTGAGAAAAGGTGGTGCTTTGTTCCAATTTGTGTTTTTTTAAATAGAAAGTACTTTTTAAGAAGTCTTTTTTGACCAACTTTATTTAAAATTAATATATATTCCGTGTTTGTTAATTTTAAAAATATTTATTGTAAAGAGTTTGAGTTTTTTTGCAAACTTGTGCAAGTGTTTTCTTTGTTGTTGGTAAAACTAGAAAAGGCTAGAACTTAAAAACATAGTAGAAGAATTTTATTTTTTCATTTGTGTTTGCAAGCTGTTTCAGAAGCTAAATCAAAAAAACAGACTAATAAAAAATCTCCAAAAAAACACTTATGAAAAGCAGTACAGTTTGAAATTCTCATAAAGACAATAATTTAAAGTTTTGTATACTTTACGCTAAAGATTTAGTGTAAAGTATACAAAACATAATCGTTATTTTGTAAAATTAAGAACGCATGAAGAACATGAGTTCTTGTAGAATAAATATTTTGAACCTGATTCTAATGATGAAAAGAAATGCTAATACAAGATCTCCTATTTACGTGGCTAAAGAATGAAAAACTATTTATCTTTAGATGTTATTTGCTATATATATATATATATATATATATATATATATATATATATATATATATATATATATATATATATATATATATATACATATATATATATATATATATATATATATATATATATATATATATATATATATATATATATTTTAGTATATATATATATATATATATATAGTATATATATATATATATATATATATATATATATATATATATATATATATATATATATATATATATTTATATATATATATATATATATATATATATATATATATATATATATATATATATATATATATATATATATATATATATATATATATATATATATATATATATATTATGTATATATATTTTAGTGACAAATATATGTTTGTATAAAACTAACATAAGTTAACTATATTTAAAACTAGTTTTACTTGCTAAGAGTTGAAAAAACAAAAATCTGACCTACCTCCCCTAGATAAAAAAATCAGGAGGTTATTAATTTTACATAGCCAGAGCTCCTGGAAATCAAAGTTTTTTTAAATGAAATTTGAAATCTGTTAATTATTTTTGATTTAGTTTACGCCATAATAAATTTTCTTTTCAAAAACACAGTTAACTGTTGTGGTTAAAAATATTTTTGTGTTTTTTTGCCCCATTAAAATAGAGTTTGCTCCAATCCAATATTTTTTATAAAACAGCTTTATTTAACAACATAATGAACTAAAAAAGCATTACTAAATATAATTTTAATATAAAACTAAGTATTATAACCTTTTCACTTAAAATCAACAATACCAGTTTTACATAAACTTTATGATCAATACTGCGTTTAAATTGTTGCCATCTAGGCTTAAGCTTTGCATAAATTGCATTACCACACTGTTCTGCATACTTTGACAAGCCGCATCCTGCATGTTTTACAAAAGGAAAAACATGGCAACATATAATGTGGATTTTCCTTCAAACTGGTAATGTCTTAACAAGCGAAAAAGCTGTTTCTTGCAGGCAAAAGCATCTCTAAACAAATATAATTTTTGTTTGAGTTCATATCAATATTTTTTCCAAAACAAGCTATTTTTCCAGACTTAATGGTTGTTAAGCTTCGGACCACAAAAAGTAGATATGGTACTTGAGTTGCATTTCAAATTAAAATAAATCAAGTAACGTTAACGCTTCGTTTTCATTATTACCATCTCATCCAATTTCATAATATCGTCTTTGTTTGTATAGTATTTTTTCAAGCTCAGGCGGAACAACTAAATTTTCTAGAAAAGTATTTTATCTTTGTTCATATATACTAGGTGTTCGTTTACAATACCATCAAACTTCTTCATGAATGATCTAATGGATCCATTTTTAAAATATGCTTCATAACAGAAATCAAGATTTTCAATAGTTTTAAGAGTTCTAATATCAAGATTAAATTAGGCACTACACTATAATTAAGCTTTTTTACCTGCGAGTGATAAAAGACTAGAAAATACATTAGCAAATTTTAAATCAAAAAAAATATAATAGTTTAAACATTCAAGATAAAATTTCTCAAGCACTAATCTAAGAGTTTCATTTTTTTAGGAATATCTTCATAAATGGCTAAACATGAACCTTTTTTTTTTTTTTTTGTAATTTAGGTACCCGAAGATGACCTAACGGTCTTGTCACAGAGCACCTCAAAAGTGCGTTGAACCAGGAAGTTTTCTCCTCCTTCCTTACAATGATACGAAAGTTTGTCCATAGCTCATTTCGAATCTGGATCTTCTGCTTATAAAGCAAATGCTCTAACCATAGCGCTACGGCTTCATAAATCTAATTTAGAACTCTGAAACTTATTTTCAGATTCTTTTTCTTCCTCAAAAACATTAACAACATTTTTAAGCGAACCTCCTTGGCCTTTAAAAAAAAATTCTTACAAAACATACACATGGATTTATACCCTCTTTCTTTATTAATATGCAGGATTAAATCAGATAAATTTTTAAATATAAATTTGAAAATAAAGTTCTCTTATGGTAGGTTCATTTTGGTTAAAAACAAATTCAACTTCCTCTACATAATAAAATTTATCAAGTTTCACTTAGAGATTATTTAGTTTTTAAACTATATTTACTTTAACAAAGTCTCTTCCATTAAATCCAATTCTAGTTGTAGGACAACGTTTTTTTGTTGCATTGTCAGAAAGTTGAATGAAGACTTGAAATTCCATGATTTTTTGAAGAGAAAGTTGTTTACTAGATCTGTTACTACTTAAAATAAGAACTCCAACTCTAATATAGATAGGTGTTCCTTGTGTTTTTGGTTTAAAAATTGTCTTTAATTCTATACCTTTGCTCTCCATCGTTTTTTTAATTATAGCATTGGCTATTTGTTTAGCATGTTCTCCTAATTGTAAACATTAACCAACCAAGTTTTCTACAGCAGTAGTTATTGTACACTGAAGATAAATACCTCATTCAATTTTTAAACACTTCAGTAAATGTTGGAAAACTGTTAGCCAAACAGGGATCTAAAGATTGCGTTTTGTTTATATGTTCAATCTAAAGAATTTCAGCTAACAAACTAACAAATTAGCAAATTAATAAATTAACAAACTAACAAAATTTCATATTTTTACCTATAACCTAAAAATTAAATATGTAAAGAAATTTGTTTGCAACAGCTTGTTTTAGTTATGTTATAAACCTAAACATATTTTGTATGTAATCATTTGTTGTATTTACTGCCACTAATGAGCAGGAATAAAAGACTATCCTTAAGGTCTATAATAATGTTTAAATGTTTAATTTTCTAATATTATGTTAAAAAGTTAAAAAGTTTTTTCATAACGTTGAAATATTATACATTTAAACATAAAGACTTTATGTTTAAATGTATATTAGTTGAATGCTACTTTAAAAAGCCTAAACTTTTTTTATGTTTGTTTCAATATAGGTAGTTTTTTGTTATTTATACTTATATTTATTAAACAAAATGATTTAAACATAATTTATTAGCATATAAACTACCTTAGCCAAATGAAGTCTCCATGATCCTCTAAAAGACTTTCTGATATTGATATAGATCTAGCCCTTTTTTAAACCCAACACACTTCACAAAATGAATCTTGTAAGAAATAGTTTGTCAACGTAATATTTTTGCCATTTTTATTTCTTTAGTAATATAATATTAGAGTAATATCCAGACAATTTTTATGAAAAGGGAAGCGCTCATTTTTCTTATTATATTGAAACACTTCAGTTAATAATATAGTATACTAAGTTTGCAACACTGACTTTTTTAAGCGAATTTTAATTTTAATTCAAATGATTATCTAGCAAACGGAAAAGTTTTTCTAAGTAACATTTTGAACGCAATTTATTTTTACTTACTCATTTACATAAATTATGTAAGTATTAATATGACAATTTTAATGTCTTTGCTAATGAAACTAATTTTAATTATGATTAAATTATGTTAATATAATAATAACATTTATTTATCAGTGAAAAAATCTTAGGTAACACTCTATCAAACCTAAAATGCTCTTTTCTCCACAATGCTTTATTATCATGTGACATTTTGATGTTATTTAAGAATATCAGTTCATAAAAAAAATTTTTTTTCACTTTTTGTCAAGTTTTTCTTTGATTAGCACTTAAAACTTAATCATTGAAAATAGAAAACTTTTTTATTGATCTTTATTTTGCATTTTGTATAATTACAAAAATAAAAACGTCTTCTTTTCTTCTGATGTTTTCTGAAAACAACTATAAAGCTGGCACTCGAAAAGCACATTGTATGGAAAAACAATTGTTTATTTCTTGTTCCACTTTTGACCTTTTTTTATTTCTTCTCGAAATTTCACTACTATCTAAACTTTGACCTTTTTTGATTAACTTACCAAGTACTATTGGAAATACCTGGTTTAATGATAAAGGTTCTATTACCATTTCATATATAGAATTGCCTGTTACACTGAATTTGGTGCTTGATTGTATTTAATTTTGTTATACCATAGTGATTGGTTGTCAAAAAAAAGTAGGTAAAGTATGGATTGTGTAAAATGGGTTGCATTTTTTTTTTGCAAATGTAATGGTTACACCAATCATGGTAATACCGAAAGTTGGGTAAAATATGGTCGCATTGTGTTATTTAAACAAATAACACAATGCGACCATATTTTTCATTGGAAAATAAGCCAATTCATCATACAAATGCAAACATTGTTCATTCAATTTAAATTCCATTCATCAACTTTTTATATTATCTAGAGCACAAACATAAAACATTTCTGACCGAAAATGTTTTAGAAAAGAAAGTTCACAGTCAAGTATTGCTGCCTACTGTAATAAAACAGGAAACAATGCTGAAGAAGTATTAACTTGTGTGACAGTTGTAGATTGTATTTCTTTTGCAATTTTGACTAATTGCGAAGATATTTAAAATGGCTGGAAAGCACAAGTACTTAAAATCCTCGATGATGCAATAAAGGCAATTGTTACATGCTGTTACAACTATTAACATGCTTTAAAGGCAACAGTTATAAACTACAATAGCTCAATAGAATTTAATAAAAATTGCTCATTAACTTCGACAGAAAAAAGATAACTGGAAAAAGATTTTCAATAGCTTTTGACGAGTGAACTTCAAGTGGAACTACAAGGTATTTGTGTCTTATTTAAATTGAAATATTTAATTTAGCTCGAGATTTTTTCATACGTTTGTTTCTACATGAGGAAATAGAAGCAGCATCTGAGTTTGATATAAAACCTATATGTGATTTAGATAAGAAAAAAAACTAAAACTGAAGAATTAGCATAAATGATATCAAACATTACCTTAACAGCAGTTGAGGTATTATTTAATATGACAACACTGCAAGAGCTTATTTGTAGAAATTAATCAAAATTAATTGATTAATTTTTCGAATGTTAATCGTTAATCGAAAAACTTGATTTATGGATTAGTCTACCGCCCCTAATGCCTTGATTCCTAACTGAGGTCTAGTTTTACTACAAGTTAGTTTAGCTTCTAAAAATACTTTTTTATGTTCAACGCATGTTGTAAGAATGGTCATTAAATAAATAATAACGACTTAATTATACTTCCTACGTAATTCTTGTCAAAAGTGAATCGTTAAATGTTTAAAGAGCGAAAGTATATGTATAACTAAATGTGAACTTTCGGAAAATTAAAAAAAGCTCCATTCCTCCCTAAAATTTTTATTAATGGTTAAATAATTTTATTTTTTTAGGTGAAAAACATTATTTTCTTTAAAAAAATTCACAAACTATTAACAAAAATTTACCACATAGGAAGTTTTAGTTTTTTTAGTTTTCCGAAAGCTTACAAACATGGACTTTCGACTATTAACATTTAACGAGTCAAGTATCTTATTTTGTTTTTTTTTTCTTAAATATTCAATAAATTTATAGAACAAATTAGTTAAGATGAAAATCGTTACATAATAATAAAATTACAAAATAGACAGGTATAAAATAAAACCAAAAAAAAGGAATGCGGAGACTCGCAGAAGACTTTCTGGTCTTATCATCGAGAACCACCCGTACATTAAATTAACATGAAATATAATATAAAAAACAATGTCGTAGTAATAATTATTAATAATTAGCAAGAACGTAAATTTCATAAGAATATATAAATAAAATTGGCAAAAAGAAATTCTCGATCTTTTATATATAAATACAAAAATATTTTAAAAAGTACTGTTTTCATTAACACATTAAGATGTGGATAAGATAAAATATTTCTATATTACCTAATGTAATATTTACTTACAGAAGAACTTAAAAACATAAAAACATGTCTTCAAAAGTTAAATTAACTTTTTTTAGTTTTTTCTTGAATAAAAGATAATTCTATTCATGGGAAAAATCAAAAAATTTCAAGCTTACATTATTCAAAGAAAAGCTCCTCGATATGAAATACATAACTTTCCAAAGTTTGTTAGAGATAAAGGTTTCCGAATTAGATTTTTGTTTCTTAAGTTATATTTATTTTTATCTTTTAAGGTATATAGATTATGGAAAGAAACAGGAGATGCGTAGGTTTTACATTTGTACATAAAACAGAGTATGTTAAAAATATTCAGCTGACAAATATTAAAAGCTTTCATTTGGAATAATAATTGTTTGGCATGAGAAAATTGATCTTTATAATTGTCAAAACAAGCACCATGCTTCTTCTGACAATAAAGAGGCAGCAGTTTAGATTTATTGGAATAACCTTGAGCAATATTTGCATAATTTAAATGGCAATGAATTAAAGAGAAACATAATTGTGTTAAACTGTGTTCGTTTAAGGCATTTCTAGCATTGTACATTACTCCTATTTTTCGAGCAACTTTAATGCACAACAAATCAATGTAATACTTTCAACTAAGGTTTTCATCAATATTGATTTCTAAAAAGTTAGTCATTAGTTCTCTTTTTATTTGAATTTTGTCGATAAAAAGTATAAACATGACAGGAGACAGTAGCTATTTTTTTTTAAGTTTGATGAAAAACTATTATCCTATCCATTTAGTTTTCTCAACATTTAGTGACAGCTTATTCATGTTAAACCAGTAAGAAACCTTTGGTAATTTAATGGTTATATTTTGGAATAATGTTGTTACGTTGTTATAAAATAAAAAGAGATTAGTATCATCGGCAAACACAACCGTAATTAAATTCGAGGCTTTAGAAAGATCATTAATGTAAATAAGAAAGAGAAGTGGTCCTAGTATATAATCTTGAGGAACCCCGCATGTCATATCTAATATGTTGGAAGAGACAGTTGTACTACTGTTAACAAACTGTTTACGGTTGCTTAAATAACTTTTTAGTATAATTAAATATTTCCTTTATTTCCATAATACTCTTTTTTTTAAATAGGATTTTGTGGTTAATGGTATCAAGGGATTTTTCAAAAGATTCAACAATATTGCGGGTACTTTGCAGTATAGCGTGTTCAGTTGAATTACTTTTTTTACATCCGTATTGATTTTGATACAGTATATTATTTAAAGATAAATGATTGAAAAATACATTATACAAAATTCTCTCTAAAACTTGGGGAAAAAAAAGGCAGAATTGAGATTCGGCGGCAATTTAAAACATTGGTTGCATCACCCCCTTTAAATTTTAGTAAAACTCGGGCTATTTTTAGATTGTTGGTAAAAGAAACCTGTTTTATTGAACATTGTAAAACTAGAAATAGATTATCTTTAATGACTTCGTACAAGTCGATGATAACATTGCAATAATTATCATCATGACCAACTGATTTATTAGATCTAGGCTTTTTTTTAAAAAGTTCAAATTCCTCAAAGAATACTTTAAAAGAATTTAACAACGAAGTTGTTGGAAAAGCATAATTATTCATTTAGTAGAAAATATTTGGGCCAGATTAGAACCAAGGTGTTTTTTAATAAACTTTGTAATATTAAAAAGACAGGTATTTAATGTTTTGAAAAGTTAATTTCGAAAGATTAAGTTTTATGTTTTAGGAGATAAGCTTAAAACTGTTACAAATTTTTAGCTAAATTTGTTTAAGTAATGAACATAAAACATACAACATAGGTTTGAAGTTATTTTTATATACTTCAGTATATGCGTAATTGATTAATGAAGTTACTTAATTAATGATAGTTAGTTAAGATATTAAGAAAATATAATGTGCCAAACTTATATAAGTATATACTTTAAACATTCTTTTGAATATACGCACTTGTTTTAGAAATTTTGCCTTAAATTTTTTTAATCACCCAGACATTGTTTAAAGTTGTTTTTATTAAAAACATTTTGCATATTGATAAAGGTGTTTTACACAGTTGCTTGAAATGCATTACCAAGCAAAGCACAATCAACGCTAAAACAAGGTTGAAAAACCGTTGAAATCTATGGTTGAAAAATGGTTGACTTTGGTTAAAATCGAAACGCAAATTAAAGTTGAAAAAAAACGTTAGATCAACAATGAAAACAAACCAAAAATCAACGTTAGATTAACGTTGATTCAACGTTAATTCAACCAACTTGTATACAAGTTTATAAATCTCAAAAACATAGCTTTTTGCGCCGTGACTCTTTTAATCCGAAAAAACATTTATTTTTTGTACAATATTTTGTTGTTATGAGTGAGAAAAGTAACAATAATTCTTCATAAACTTATAACAGCTGTCAAAGTACAACATCTAAAGCTATTGTACTGCACATCTTGTCCACAATTTTTACAGCTTTCGCTTATTATTATTTTTATTAATATTATTATTATTAGTATTATTAGTTTATTTTATATATTTTTACTAACTGTTGTTATAATATTACAAATAATCTGTCCTTGTCCGTTTTTGTCCGTCAAAAATCTATACATTTTTGTAACAAAAACTTATACAAAATTAAAATTATTTTCAAAACAATCTTGATAAAACCAAAGTATCGTTATCTTCATCACCAATATCAAATTCATCAGGTAACTACATCTAAATAAAAATATCTTTAAAGTAAGGTACATATGCACATTTTACAAGAATTAATATACTTCACATTGTTCAGAAGCGAATGTGAACATTAAATGCTTAATAGTGGGAAAAAAAACAACCTGTTACTGATCCATGCCTGTTTTGCTTCATTATTGACCAAGATATCAACCTATTTGGATTAAGATACAGTATACATCAATATCATACATCAACGCATGTACATACCCTTAACACAAACATTACAGGCAGTTATACATCGCTTAAGTTAAACATTTGTTCAGTAAAACCACTTTGCTTGGTCCTCTGGAGGGTAAAGGTATCTGCAATTAACTGTATTTATATATACTTAAATGTAAAAATTTAATACAGCGTTTTATAAAATTAAGAATTTGTCAAAATAATTCCTAATCTTTCTCCCACCCCCCTCTCTGCTGAGACTAAAATGTGTTCCGAGAACGCATGGGGTTCTTTTCTTATACTCTTTATTTTTCTACTCTACTTCAGCGCTGCATACATTTATTGGGCAGCGCCAAAAATTAAATGAATATGAAATCAACACAAAATCAATCGTATTTTCACTACGACACGGCCAATTAAGCTCCGATTTCGAAAAATATATTAGAAGTTATATATTTTTATAATATAAAATAACCAGTGTATATTATTTATGTATTATTTAGAATAATATATTTGATTTATTTTTAATCATGTTATATCGTTGCCGTTTTCATTTCAAAATTATTCTTTTGAATATATATTTCTTTTTCACTGTAATATAGTGATATAGCAATTTATAATCAAAGAAAATCTCCGCAAAAGAAAGCCAATGATTTTCTACTTTTAACTATTATTTAAACTCTGGTCAACGTCTTTTATGGACGAACTCTTACATAATCATGTAATAAATTGTGTCATCAAACGAAATGTTTTAAAAATAGATAAGGTTTTAAAAATAGTAAACACGAGCTCGTAAATTCATATTTCATATTTAATGTGAGTTTAATTTTATAATTAATAATTATTTTCTGTATGCATATATCGCATAGCAAAATAAAGTTATAATTACAAAGTCTCAGCTAAAACTACAATAAATATCGTTTTATTAAAGAAGAATATTGATTGCAAGCGATTGCACGCTTAGCAATGAATCATATCAATAATTATTTTTTCATTCATAGTTATAAAATGTTATGGCTGTTTATTCAAAATGTTATCTTTTAATTTCAAACAAGCGGTGAATCTTGTTTTCGTCTTATTAAATATCTAAAACCAGTTTATTGTATTAAAAAAAAACATTTTTGTTATTAAACGCATTATATTTACAAGGTGTTATTGGTATGTATATATAAATATAATATACATACCAATAACACCATGTGAATATATAAAATCCATTCTCTTTTGTATGTTTATTTTTAGATCTGGTCAAGTAAAACTTTGTTTTTAATTTATTTTTCATAACCTGCGAAATCAAAATAAAGTTAATCAAAAAAAAAAAAAGAACGCAGTTAAAATACAATCAAATTACAAATCATTTAAATAAATGGAAAACTCAAATCGCAAATAAAAAATTATCATGAAATCATGTTTTAGTTTAAACTCTCTTACAGTTGAGCAGCTCGAAATTAACAATACGTTTAAAATATATATATATATATATATATATATATATATATATATATATATATATATATATATATATATATATTTAGATATCTTTATTTACTGCGCTCTTCTAACAATAATAACTTCATTATTTTAACTAACTAGAATATTTATTTACTAGACGAGAAAGAAACATCGTACTAGCAGAGCTATTCGAGATGAGCTCCCTTCGTACCGAAGTAAAACTCATACGCTGAGTTGGCGGAACCGGGATTTGAACCTACAATGCTGCGCCTACGCCCAATAATTATTTCGAATTTTATTAACGGTTCTTTAACCAACTCAGCTATCCGACTTTCTGGATGAGCATTATATGCGCATGACAAAATAAAATGTATATATTTAAAAGTTACTTTATTGTTTCCTTTAGCTCCTATATTATCAAAGCTTACATTAACTTGTCAGTTTTTTGCTTTTTTAACTGAAGCTTTAAATTTTCGTTCAGTTCTACAGTGCAAGCCATCTTTATTTTATTTTAATAATGCAGCAAAATATTAAAAAGAAACAATGGTAAAACAAAAATATTAACCTACTTTGGAGTTTCATTAACTCCTGCAATCCAGTTTATCTATGTTCTTACTTTACCTAATGTTATTATACTAATCCCTAACAAAAAGAATACTATCAATACTTTACAAAAGATTTGATAAAGAATAAATGCTTTTTAATACTACTTTTATAAATGTTTGTAATAATCATTTATAAATGGTAGGTTGTATTAACTGCCATTTCATCACATTTTAGATTAAACTTATACCAACAACAAACAACAACAACAAGATATTTATTCTCCTTTTCAAATCATAATAATATTATAATAATAACAATAGTAATAAGTATAATAATGATATAAAAAAAAATCATAATTTTATTGATTAAAGTCAAAATAATCGATTAATAAATACATATATATATATATATATATATATATACATATATATATATATATATATATATATATATATATATATATATATATGTATATATATATATGTATATATATATATATATATATATATGTATGTATATATATATATATATATATATATATATATATATATATATATATATATATATATATATATATATATATATATATATATATATATATATATATATATATATATAGATATAGATATGTATATATATATACACATACACACATACATATATATATACATATAAATATAAACATACATATATATATACATATAAATATAAATATATATATAATAATAATAATAATAATAATAATAATAATAATAATAATAGAAATAATAATAAGAATAAGAATTAGAGATTAAAGTGCCATTATTTACAACAATCACAATAGTGATAAAGTAATTCAGAAGCACTAAACAAATAAATTATGAGTCTGAAGTTCATAAAAAGTTCGTATTTTAGTCTTTTTTTGAATGTTTCTATAGAAGTTGAGTTTCGCATGTTCAAAGATAAACCATTCCAAATTCGAGGTGCAGTCATACAAAAAGATTTTGAGCTTAAGGAGGTTTTTTTGTTGACAACGTGTAAGTTGGCAACTGTCTAATGATCTTGTATTTTGTTTTGAAGTTCAGACTTCTAGGAGTTCAAATAAATATGTAGGAGATTTTGATAATAAAATTTTATATGTGATAACAGATATTTTATAGATTATTCTTTGATGTATTGGTAACCAATGAAGAGATTTTAGCAATATTTCTGATTTTAAATGGAAAGGAGAATGGAAAACAATACGAGATAAGTTGTTTTGAATTCGTTGGAGTTTTTTAATATTTTTTTGATAAGTGCCAGATAAAATGCTGTTACAATAGTCAAGCTGAGAGTTAACGATGCCACAAGCAATTATGTTTACAGCTTCTTTGGTCAGACATGGACGAATGTAGCGAAGTGCACAAATGTGGTAATTGCAGGGTTTAATAATATTGTTTATGTGCTTGACCATAGAGAGCTTTGAATCTAGGGTGACTCCAAGTATTTTTACTGAATTTATTGTAGTTATTGTGGTTCCAAAAAACGCAATATTTAAATCATTTTTATATTTGCTAGTTTCTTTTCTAGATCCAAATAAAATAGCTTCTGTTTTATTTGGATTAAGCAGAAGTCCATATTCTAGAAACTATGTTGTTACTGCATTCGCACACTCAGTGATTTTATTGATGCTATCTTTGCCAGGGCTGAGGAAAGTATAAAGTTGGGTATCATTAGCATATTGATAATGATTAGTACCAAATTTAGCTATAATACGATATATAGGTGAAACAAACATGGAAAATAGAAATAGTCCTAAAACACTAGCCTGTGGTACTCCTGTTGAACTTGCTATTAGTCTAGAATTTGATGATCCAATAGAAACAAAAGATTTTCGAGAGTGCAAGTATGGCGTTTGCCATTTTAATGCAATATCTGTGACACCAAAATCATTCTTAATACGGGTAATCAGCAGGCTGTGATCAATTGTATCAAATGCTGAAGATATGTCAAGAGATAGGAGAAGAAGTGGTCAAACCATCATCAATGTTTAGCAGGATGTCATTGCATATGTTTAAGAGTGCTGTTTCGGTTGAGTGATAAGATCTAAAACCAGATTGTAGAGGATTGAAGTTGACAGGTGATGTTACATGTGGATGAAGACAATAAAGCAAGCTTTACAAGAATTTTCGAAATTGTATTGATATTTAATATGGGGCGTAGATTTGTTAGGTCAAAATCTGCTAGTCCTGATTTTTTAGGAATTAGCCTTATTTGAGCAACTCTATATGAGGTTGGAAAAATTCCGGAATTAAATGAGAGGTCAGCAAGGTGAGCTATAATTAATCTGAATATTTCTGAACAAGATTTAAGGATGTTTGTTAGAATAATATCAAGTGGTGATGTCTTAGGTTTAAGAGTTTTGATTATTTTCAACACATCTTTCCCGACGGGCATTTGTTTTTAAAGGCTACGTTTTAAATGTGTTTTCAACGTATTTTAAACGTCTTAGGTTTAAGAGTTTTGATTATTTTCGACACATCTTTCCCGACGGGCATTTGTTTTTAAAGGCTACGTTTTAAATGTGTTTTTAACGTCTTTTAAACGTCTTTTAAACAATAATGTTAAAAAGACGTTTAAAAGACATTTAAAATATATTTAGATCGTAACTTTTAAAAACAAATGCCCGTCAGGTTAGGTGTGACTGTACCGAATGTTGTTAAAATATCTACAGGGGGAGATAACTCTGAGATAAATTTAGATATTGGAATTTTATATATATATATATATATATATATATATATATATATATATATATATATATATATATATATATATACCCTTATATATATTACTACCCCCAAATATACATGTACACATATACACATATTAGGACACCAGTTTTTAGGTATAATATGAGTAATATTAAAAATACACACATAGAACATACATAAATAAGTAAAGTTTTAAAAACCATACTTCAATCATAATAACAAAAAATAAATAAAAAAGAATTTAATGATGATAAGTCTAGTAATCATAGTTTAAAAAAATAATAGTTTATTTTAAAAAACT
>NC_061170.1:33841914-33876914 GCF_022113875.1 Hydra vulgaris | reverse complement strand
TATCTTTTTCAACGCCATATATTTTAGTGTTCTCAAAACATATTTTTCCACCTTTGCCCTTCATATCCATGGAGGCCATATAACTTTTCGAAAATACTCTGAGTTTTTAAAAAATAATATAACTGTTAGTTGGTTATTAATAACTGTTTCAAATATTTAATTTAAATAAAACAACCTTTTTAATATATTAAAAATAAATTAATAATCAAAATATAAAACATTTCTAGCATTGAAAAATAATTTTCGGGGTGGCCACATAAAATTTTTATAAGAAATTTTATGTGGCCATTTATTCATGGTTTAACGTCCATGTTTATACACTTATGGGGCTTGGACAGGGATCAAATAATGTCATTTGCTATGTTAAATAGCATGCATTTTCTAAAGCAATTTTTTACAATTCCATGCACTTTAAGGCGTTACCCAGTTTTGCAGACCGAGAATGGGTATTTTGAACATTATACATCCATCAAAAATTAAAAAAGGAAGAATTAATGAGGAGCTTTGATCAAATTTTTACCTCTTTAGAGGATAATAGAGGATTTTAGAAGTGGTTTTAAAAAAAGAGGACTTTAGAGGATTTTAGAGGAGCTGCAGACACCCTGATTATAAATGAGGTAACTCCACCAATTAACTGTAATTGATTTATCTGTAAAAAAAACATGAAGTAAATCTAATATTATGCTTGTGGAGATATATTATATTGTGGAGAACCATCCAAACCACACAAGTGGAAAATTTGCATCCAAGTTTCCACTTGTGTGCAAATCTTGCATCCACTTGTCAACATTCTCATTATCACATTTTTCTTTTGTAGTTGTGAATTTAAAATTTTCACAATACTGTTTGCTTTCTTTTAGAATTGAAATAGTTATACAAATAGTTATATATTTTGTATTAACAAAATAACTCTTCTTACCACATTATTTAAAAAATAACAATTGTAATATATAGATGTAATACCTGAAGAGAATTTATTTTTTATTTGTATAAACTTAAGTAAATTCTTCTCTGCATTTTAGTGCAGTCAATGCTTTGGTACCTGGAAGCCGACAAACAGTTTTATCACTAATCCAATCAGATGGAATTACTTCTTCTTGTAAATCTTCATTCCAAACAGCTCCTTCCCGCATATTCGATTTTGAAAAAATTACATGAACTAATATAAAATGAAGAAACCATAATATAAGTGTACTAACAGGCCTAATTAAACTAGCTAAATTTGAACATTTTATAACCATGATACTTGCTAAACAATAATAGTAGTAGACATTATAAGCAAAGATAAGATTTTCTTTATTTTATAAATTTATTATATTTTAAACTCATTTTTATTAATTTATTTATTACTCTATTATTCAGCAGAGTTCTGAATATATTATGTTCAAATAACTTAAGGCTCAATAACAAAGACAAATAATGAAAGAATACTAGGTTGCTAAAACATAAACATCTACATAAGATAATTATGGAATATTGAAAAAAACTAGAAATACAAAAAAACAAAAATACTCATTATTAATATAAAATATAATAGTATAATATAAGGTATATTATAATATATGACACAATAATATCTACTTTTAATTAAAATATAAAAACAACAAAAATTAAAAAAGAAAATATTTTGATAAATAATAAATTATCATTCAAACAATTTTCAAGACCAAAAAATAACTTGTAACTTATTTTTTTACTTATCTTCATCTAATAAACATTACTTATTTTTTACTCGTCTTCATTTAATAAACATTAATATTAATACCAATTTTAAACATTATTAGAATTTTTTTTTTTATCAAAAAATAAAAATATTACATCAGTTACTTTTTGGGCTTTTCTTATTTTACTTAAAACATCAACTCAATTCCAGGCTTTTTTCATTATTGAGTTTTAATTTGTAATGTTAAATTAACACTGAAAAAAAAATATTAGCAGACAAAAAGAAAATATTTCTTTATTGAAATATATGTAAATATTTCAATAAAGAAATTTTAGATCGATTTTTATAAATATAAATTTATATCAATCAATCTAAATTTTTTTCTATTCCGCCACCTTTTCAAAATGAAGAGCATTTTTAGAAGTTAGACAAAATGCCATCAATTAAAGTTTCAGTCGCTCCATCGTATTTAATAGAAGAAGCTGTTAATAAAAAAGAATTAAAAAAAAAAAAAAAAAAAAAAAAAAAAAAAAAAAAACACAAGGAGAAATTTTTGAATATATAAAAAATGAGAATAAAAAAGTTTTACATATCTTATAAAGGTATACCTTTCACTACACTGTATAAACTAGTGCTCTTAAAGCATATTTCCACCTTTCCCCTTTATATTCATGGAGGTCACAAAACTGTTGGAAAATATTCTAAATTTTAATAGATAAGAGAACTGATATTAATTGTGCGAGAACTAACATTAATTTTTTTTTTTAATTTAAATTGAACTCATTATCAAACAATTTGTTTGCTAAATAATTTAATCCTTAAAATTCCTGAATAATTAAAAATTATTTTGATTACCTCAGCATTTTAA
This sequence comes from Hydra vulgaris, assembly GCF_022113875.1. Taxonomy (NCBI): domain Eukaryota; kingdom Metazoa; phylum Cnidaria; class Hydrozoa; order Anthoathecata; family Hydridae; genus Hydra; species Hydra vulgaris. The sequence continues at coordinate 33,874,383 of NC_061170.1, read as the reverse complement.
AGATATTCCATCAATTGCAATTGATTCACCTAAAAAAAAAAAAACAAGTAAAGCTAATATTATTGTTTGAAATTTTAATTATCTTTATACAAATACTCATCATATTTTTAAAGTGACTGATAAAAATGGATTTAATTAAAATCACTTCATTTGTATTAAAAAATTAATATTAAAGCCTTAATCATACATTATACAAGAGTATTTTGTAATACAATCTAAATAAATGATTTTTTTTATCCAAAATTTAGCTTCTGTAAGCTTTAGAAATTTTTTAAAGAAATTATTGATGAATTTGGATCTACGGGTACTAATGTTTTTATATTGTTGTAATGTTTGTATTCATTCCCTGTTAGTTTCTGTAAGTCAAAATTTTAAGGTGTTTCCATAATAAATTCTGTTATATCTGAAATTTAGTGTTAGTCTGAATAATTTAATTTCTAAAATCTGTTTTGCATTGCCTGTCTTATAACATCTTTACTTGGAACAAAAACCTTGTGGTTTAAAAGTGAGCTAGAAGCTTTAAACAATGAAGAAAATATTGCATTCAATAATCCTAAAAATATAATAAACCTGTCAGCAAAATCAGCTGTCAATAATCCAAGTATTAGCATCATTAAAAATTCATCTTTGCTGCATTACATTTATTTTCGTCCAAGTAGTTAAGGACTTTTTAAATTTCAAAAAACAGAAGTAAATGTTTTTTTAATATCACTTTATCTCTATTGATTAATGGTGATACTGCACTAACTGATGAAACACATTGACAGATGTAAGGCCAGTATAAAAGTCGCAAGATCTATTATTTTTAAAATAAATGTTTGTATACAAATAAATTGCAATAACACGATTTGTTTGGATTATGTTTATATACAAATTTGTCTGTTTTCATAGTATTAACTGATGTGGTTGAAGTTAATTTTTCAAATAAATCTTTATTTTTTTATTTCGTGCTGAAGTTCTTTTTTAAAGTTATCATATATTTTTTTTTAAATTTCCTTTTTTAATTCTTGATGCTCTATTAAAAAACAACGCTTTAATTCAACATAATTTAATGGATCATTTTTTGAAAAAGCTGTATTATATTTACATTTAATAATATCAGTCTTTGAGCATTGTAGCCCAAGTTAAACGAAAAATATCGGTTTTTAAACGATAATGTTCTTTCAGGAAAATCGTCTGAACATGTTTTCGAACTCTTGAAAATTCTATATGATATAAGTTCAGTATTTACATTTTTTTTTCCATTATAAATCTCTATAACTTTAATCGTTGAAATAATGTTTACGATTTTACTTCCATTTCTGCGCGGGCATAAATTTTATATCGCATTTTTTGTCAACAATGATTGAAATAATGACGTTAAAATAACGTTAAATAATCAACGTTTAAACTGTAACGGTTGAAATAAGGTTAAATAATCAACGTTTAAATGGTAACGTTGATTTAGCGTTGTGACATAGTTGAACAACGTTGAATCAACGCTTCAACCGAATTTCAACGTTGAAACAATGTAATAATGCCGGCTGGGGGGTATAATTCGAAACGTTTTTAAAGTAGCTTTTTACGTAAGTTGATTCCACGTTGAATAAACGTTTTATTTTGAGAGGCTAAGTTACGTTACAATTTCAACGCTTATTCAACGTTTCAATTTACCGTGATTTAGTATACAAAAACAAACATTGATTCAACGTTGAAAGCACGTTGTTTTTGTGACTGTAACGCTTTTTCTACGCTGCGACTGGTTTTCAACGTTGATTCAACGCTTACATGTTTGCTGGGTATATATATATATACATACATACACATACATATATATATATATATACATACATACACACACACACGTATATATATTTATATATATATATATATATATATATATATATATATATATATATATATATATATATATACATATATATATATATATATATATATATATATATATATATATATATATATATATATATATATATATATATATATATATATGTATATATATATATATGTATATATATATATATATATATGTATATATATATATATATATATATATATATATATATATATATATATATATATATATAATATAATTTAATGTATTAATTAGCAAACTAGTTATAAGTATTTTATTATAGTAATTAAATAATTAACAAGGATGGTGTTACTCAAACAGAAATCTAATCAAAGGAGTGATACCAGTTTTCGAATATAATATGAATATTAACAAGTATACACACATAGAACATACATAAACAAGTAAAGTTTTAAAAAACCATACTTTGGTGATTATAATAAAAAATAAATAAAAAAGAGTATAACGATAATAATTGTAGTAATTTAAAAAAAAAAAAAAGAGTATATTTTGTAATTTAAGTAAAAATCATTTCAATAAGTTAGAACAAATTTGTTTTTAGAACTTTTTTAAATTGGTTTTGTGTAAGATTTAGAAAAAATAAAGGTATTTGAAGTGTAGTTTTTTAAACTCATTTACTTCGCATACATGACTCTTATTCCATTTACAAAAGCACTGATAGACAAGAGAATATTTTCCAAACTTCTGATTTTTAAACGTTGGTACATTAAGTTTCCCATTATATATGTTTCTAGTAGAATATTTAGGTATTGTTCTACTTTATGCAAAAATGTCTGTTATAGAAGAGGGTAAATTTTTATTAAGAGAGTTATAAACAAAAAGAAGATTAGCAAATTTTTCAAGCGCTGGAAAGGTTGCAATTTTTAGTTATTTGAAAGATTCTGATGTTTTTGAGTTAAAAAGTTGAAAGTTTATGATTCTTATGGACTGACGTTGAGAAGACATCAACTTTTTGATGTGATAGTTGCCATTTTGACCCCAAATTTACAACAGTAAATAAGATGCTATAAAAAAAATGCACAGTATATATTCTTTAGTGTTAATTTATTGACATAATGACAAAATATTGAAAGTGCGCTGTTTGTTCGATTTAGTTTTTAGGGTAGCTTATTGATATAAAATTTCCACGAGAGATTGCAGTCAATCAAAACACCGAGATATTTGATAACTTTTGTACAATATAACCGTTTATTATTAACTTTGATTTGATTTTTATTAATTTTTATTTGGATTGTGTTTTTTCTAGAAGATGAAAAAAAGATCAGTTAATTTTTTTTTGCGTTAAGATATCTTAAGTTAGCATTTAACCAGTGAACAAAACCTTTTAGATCCGAATTTATGTTTTTACATAGAGATATATAAAATTTGTTAGTATGCAATAGGTTGGTGTCATCAGCAAAAAGATTAATTGACGAGAAGCGAATATAGTATTTTATGTCATTAATATAAATAAAGAACAAAAGAGGACCAAGAACAGAACCTTGAGGAACACCGCACACAACAAATTTATTAGTAGAAATATAACCATTAATACTTACAAATTGTTTCCGATCTGTAAGATAATATCAAAACCAGTCATTTACAACACCGCGAATACCATAGTGTTCTAATTTAGAAATCAAAATGTTATGATCAACGGTATCGAACGCTTTTTGTTAGTTTGTAAATAAACCACAAACAAACCAACTGTTTTGCTGTATTTTAATTTCACATTTCGTTTTGGACAATGGACAAAACCATTCTTTTTTCAACTTGATCATCAAGTTGAATAAAGTTACTAATTTTACGAAATTTAGTTAATTGATTTTCATTTATACAAACAAAATTGTCTTTAGACTATAAAAAACCAAAACATATTGGTCCACACTATAGTTTCATAATTATAATAAGACTTCGATTTTAAATTTTACGTATATACAAAAACGTTTTTAAATGATTTAAGTATTCATCTGTAATAAACCATTTTTATATAAAATATGCAACGTAAAGTATTGTACACAATGCAAAGAGCCTTTTTAAAAACTTTTGTACAATGCAAGTTCTTATAAACTTTTGTAAAATTATACATATTTTTATAGCCGAAAAATCTTTTAATGTTTTTACTTTTATTTCATTAATTCTTTTATTAAAGGTTTTTAAAGAACATTTCAACACACAAATCTATGTCAAATAATAGATTTTATTTTAATTCCAAACTATTAGTACATTTACGTTGGCAATCGTTCATATCTAAATTTCAACGTTATTTCAACGTTTATCTTAAACGCTAATTCGACATTTATTTTTAGTTAAAAATTAAAGTTGAATCATTGTTAAAATTATTAATGTTTTTATTTTAACGTTGAAATAACGTTAAAATTTTTCGTTATTTTTCAAACATATATTAACCATTTTGCAACGTTGAAATAACGTTATGTGTTTGCTGGGTAATTCCTATTTTTTCTGTTTTTATGGTTAAAACTTTTTTTAATAAACGAAATTAATTTTATAGTTACATTTGATTTTACTTTATATATATAAATATAAAATTTATGGGTTACAAGTTCAGACTTGTTTTTGACATGAAATATATAAAATAACATTTATCTGCTGTTTTAAATATTTGGCAGAAAAGTAAAACCTTTTATGTAATCAAATAAAACAAAAAGTTTTGTTTAAATTCTGAAGTAAGTTTTACATTCTTAAATTTATAATATTGTTTGATTCCCAAAGCCTAATTTTATTAAACGTAAATTACCTTCTTGACAATATTATCTGTAAATGCTTTCCTATAATAAAAATGTCTATTTAAAAATATATTAATATATTGCGTTTTACTTTTAGGATTATCAGGTGCTACAACTGCTTTAGTTTTGTTTTGCGTACTTTTTCTCGTATTTCTATTGATTTGTTTTGTGGTATGTTTTCGACATAAAAAAAGGTAGGGTAATGACAATTTTACTTTAAATAAAATTTCATTTTATCATTTTTGATCAGACACCACAGAGTGTCAGAGTAAATAATGAGCAGTATTGTTGCCAACTTTGTTTAGAAAACCATAAATATTTGTTTAAACAAGCGGTCAACGCTTATCTACTAAAGTAACTATATGTTATCGAAAAAGTTTATAAAAAAAAGCAATTAACACATCTAAAACTTCTTATTTGTGATTATATCGTATAAAGATAATTTTTTTGAAAATCTTAAGTGTAATTATCTATAAAAACGTAACTTTTTGAGTTTCAGAGGAGAAATCTCATATAGCATGATTAAAAAATAAAGTTTATAAAATATTAGTTTACTCTTTAAAGCAAAACCTCTTATAGATGAAATATGCACAATATATTTATTTTGAAACATATATTTAAATTTATGTTTACATTATATTTTTTGTATACACAAAATTTTACATATTTAAACTTACATTAACATTAAACAAATGTATTTCTTATTTTTTAATTATTTAAATTATTATTATGCTTGACTATTATTTTGGTTAATAGTTGGTTAACAAATTAAATATACCAAATTGTACCTTAACAAGCATGTATCTTTTTATAACTTTAAGTCCCAACCCGTAATTGCTCTTTTCTTAGAATTTAGTCTCTTTAGACTATATTTTAAAAAAAGTAAAGTTTTAGCATGAATTAAATTAAAATTTATAGAAACATCGTCAAAAAATCTCTTTTTGTTAAAGATTTATTATATTATTGTAAAAAAAAATAATATATTACAATAAAAATTATAAAATTCCTCTTAATTACCCCTACAAACAACTTTGAATGATCCTAACTTTTAAATGAGAGTTTTATTTTTTTTAAATTTGCGGTCATTGATGAATTTTGATCTTGATTAATATAAGATAAAATAAAAAATTTTAAAATTATTATTAAGGTACTATACCATTAGAGTGCGGTTTCGGGATGTTTAAGAATTGGAAGATAGTGTCTAACACTTTTTAATTTTATCTCTCTAACTTTTTGTGAACTTTATTTTTTGTAAATCTTTTTTATTTAAATCTTGTTATTTGTTTGTCATTGCAAAACACTTACTTTTTTAATTACTACGTAAAATTGTTAACATATAAAAATGCAATGTCTTTTTACACCACTACTTGAAGACAAGACCATACAGTCTTCTACAAGTTTCCTCGTTTTTTTTTTATATATATTAAATATCTTCATTTTTAATTGTTTGCTTTATTTTAGCTTCTAAAATTTATGAAAAATTAAGGTACTTTTTTAAAATATAATAAAGAACAAAAAAAAATAATAATAAAAGCACAAGAATATTCCATAAAAAATCATGGCAGCTAGCATGTATTTTAAGTTTTATTAGTTAAATTACAAACTGAACTATTAACTTTATTAATTACTTTTTACTATTAGTATTTAAGTTATTACTCTTGTTTAAATTCATATGTTACAATTACTATTTTAAATTTTATCAATTATGAAGGGCTAGCTGATGCTTCCCAGCTAGCACACTTACATTGGGCCAATGTATGTAAAAGCATCGCAAACGTCGGCTCTTTTTTCCAATGCAAAACTAACGTAGATTCAATGTCATTTGGTTAATGATAAAATTATTACCAGTGGAACTAAAAACATATTGCAAATTTACATTGGTCCGATGTATGTAAAAACATCGCAAAAAAATGATTGTTTTTACAATCTAAACCTAATGTTGATCAGGTGTATATATTTCGACGTTGATTCAATGTATATAAATCATCATTTTTCTAATGTAAAAATATCGCAAAAATTTCATTGTTTTTACATTGCAACGTATTTAAATACATTGCAAAAAGTTGATTTTTTTTACGAACTAAATCCAACGTGGATCCAATGTATGCGACCAAACATTTCTATTGCAAAATTATATAAATTAAATAAAATTTTCCCTGATTATTAAAATATCAAACCACAATAAACACAAACATGACTTTTGTTCAGATGATCAAGCGTTATCAATCTTACACCTATTTACATCATGTTTACATTGACTGTATGTGTATATATATATATATATATATATATATATATATATATATATATATATATATATATATATATATATATATATATATGTATATATATATATATATATATATATATATAATGGTGTATAAAGAAAATAGAATTTAATTCCGAATATTATTGAATTCAAAGTTTTGCCAATTAAAGTTCAACGTTGAATCAACGTAAATACAACGTTGTGCCAACTTAAAATACAACGTTGTGCCAACTTAAAATACAACGTTGGGCCAACATATAAAATAAAACGTTGAATCATCGTCAAAAATGTAACCATTTTCCGACTTTTAAAAAACGTTTTATCAACATTGGTTTTTAGTTGTTGGCGACATCGCATTTGTAACCATAATGATTTAAAAACATTGTTGGCAGCCGATGTTGCGTTAGCAAAACGCGCGACATTGTTCTAATGTTTTAACAACGTTTATATGCTAGCTGGGTTGATATTATTAACTGAACTGAAAACATGCTTTTGGTCATTGAATCAAAATTTTAATAAAGGTGCTGATATTCTTTGCAAATTTATCAATGCATATCAGAAGTTTTTATTTGAAGCATTTTTTTAATTAATATAATGTTTAATTATGTTAATTAAAAAAATATATAAAATTCTTCATTGCTGCTTTAGAAAAGGCAAGGGTGTATAACCTAAAAATAATAATGAAACAAACTATATAAATCTAACCCTTGTAATTTTTTATTTTATTTTGTATCCTAACCATAAATATAACCCTAACCCTATTAAGATTCTTTTCAAGCTCAAGTGCCCGCTCCAAACGATCAGAGAGTGTTCGCCTCTTATCAAGACAAGAATTAATGGTAGTATCTAAAGCAAGCAATGTCACCATAGATATGTAAACATCTGGAAAATTGTTAATGTAAATTAAAAAAATTGTAGACCTAAGGATAGAATCTGAAAGAGCCCCTGAAGTTGCAGGATGTGAAGAAAACTGCTTTCCATCGAGGACAATTTTTATACTATGATTTGAAAAAAAGGATTTAATAATCTTGAAGATGTTACCTGATACACCGTATGAGGAAATCTTATGGAAAAGACCAGCATGTCAAACTTTGTTAAAAACTTTATAAATGTCGAGAGCGATAGCTTAATCCTCTTCACCTCTTTCTAATGTACGATAAACTTATCTGTTATTACTGTTAGCAAATCAGTTGTAAAACAAGTAGATCGAAATCCATAATGATGATCAGAAAATAAGTTATTAGATAAGATGAGAAACTAAGTATTTGTTAAATAAAGAATAAAAAACCTAGCTTATGATTTAAAGAAGACTAATGCGACGGAAGTTAGACAAGTCAGTTTGCTCTAAAGCATGCTGGATATATAAGACTCTGATTAGCACTTGTTAAATAGTTTTGAATGTATAGACGACAGCTCCAGAAAATACTTCTGCAAGACTAGAACAGGTATGTTGTCCGGACTACGCTGAAGAAGAGTTTAAGCAGGAATTTATTTTAGATACAGATACTGGAGTAACACAAATGTCAAGCTATGGTTTAAGTTGTTTGTTGCCAATATCAGGTAAAACTTAACTTATGAAATCAAGAGATTATTTTTTGAAAAGTTTTAAACAAACAATTAACGTTTATCTTTAGGTCAGGTAACAAAACCTGAGCCGTAAGAAAGGTGGAATAACAGCTTTGCCCTTATTATTGATACTGTTAGAAATTCTCCAGATGTTAAAAGAGCCTAATTTTAGAGGTGAAATATGAGATTTCGTGACCTGAGAATAGCTGGCTTTGACGTTAGGCAAAATCTTTTTACAATGTTTCTAGAAATAGTAAACAAACGTTGGTATTTCAGATAATTTTTTTGCTGTTAGATATGGATGTTATGGTTTCGCTGTTAAATATGGAAGTAATGGTTTTGCTGTTAGATATGGAAATAATGTTCTTTTAGCATTAGTTTTAGCAATTAGTTTATATCACGATGTAAAATAAAAAACAATAACTGGTGTTAAATTATAATAATTGAAAAGCAAAGACTCGCAATAATTTATAATTAACAAAAACAATAACAAAAAATACGAATGAAAAAAAATTTTATAACTCTTATATGAAACTTTAAAACATATTGCCTATAGATATTCTGGTATAATTTTCTTTAGATATTGATATTTTCTATAGGAAAGTAAAATATTTATTTTTAAAAACAACATTTTAAAAATGGACTTAAAAGTAAAAAATTAAAAAGAACCTTAAGACTTTGTGTATGTACACAACCTGAAATATCCATTATTTTTGGTCATTGACACAAGTCAATGATTGAAAAAGATCAACCGCTCCGATATTGTACTTTGCAGGAAACTTTAGAGCTTTAGGTTTAATTAAATGAACTCCATCTCTACCAAAACTGATGCAAACTGATAGAACGTCGTTGTCGTAAAGCTAATTTCGTTGGAAACTGGGCGATAAGAATCCATATTTTACAACTGTGCCAATACCATCATTGACAAGACCTTTCTTCACGTCTACATTTAAGCGCAGCATATCTTTGACACCAAAAAATCTCTAGCTATTGTGGCAAGTCTCCGGTTTTGCTGATATCTTTTGTAACAATGTTATCTATTTTTACAACACCCATATTTCTTGGTGAATTAACTATTCTATCCTGGGCTTTGATTTGTGTATCTCGTTCTCAGGTAGTATTGTTCCATAATACTAGAGAATTGATTCGTTGTGAAAAGTTGATGATTGAGTTTAGTTACTTTAATTAAACTTAGCTAGAAAATCCATTTCAGATAATGTAAAAAATCTTTGTGATATTTTGAAAGACATTGATGATCTAACAAATGTCTAAAATTATATTATCTCACCTCCAACTGTTTATAAGATAATAATAGATATTTAACTGAACCGACTCTGATCTATGAAAAATTTAACCATTTTTTACAAATGTTGCTAATAAATTTAAATCCATTATTCATTCGTCATACATCAACTATCAAAAGTATCTTAAATATCCAAACTTACAATGTCTACTCTTATCTCCAACAAACATTCCTGAAAATATCATCTCTAATATATAAATTGAGGCCGAGAAAATTATTAGGTCCAAACAGTATTCCAACAAACATTCTTATTGATTTTAATTACAAACTTTCAAATATTCTCTTTAAACTATTTAATATCTCAATCATAAATGGAACTTTTCCTGATACTTTAAAATTATCTTGTATTATTACAATTTCCAAAAACGGCTTTAAACTTTTATGTACCAACTCAGTAAGCTTCTTGAAAAATTATTGAATTTTTGAATGTACACTTTTTAAACTGTTTTAACTGTTTAAATGAGTTTCAATCTGGTTTTCGATCAAACCATTCTAAAAAACCTGAAAATTTTCTACTGAAAAAATTAGAAAAACTCTTGATACTGGTCATTTTGCTTGTGGTGATTTTATCGATTTACAAAAAGCTTTCAATACCGTTGATCATAGCATTTTGATTTCTGAGTTAGAACATTATGGAATTCGTAGAGTTGTAAGTGATAGGTTTTGATCTTATCTTTTGGATCAGAAAAAATATGTAAGTATTAATGGTTATACTTCTAGTAACAAACCTGTTACGTGTGGTGTTCCTCAAGGTTCCGTTCTTGGTCCTCTTTTGTTAATGATCTAAACAACTATGTTCACTTCTCGTTGGTTCATCTATTTGTAGATGACACCAACTCTTGCATATCAACATATCATACTGTTCTCTATGTAAAAATATAAATTTGGATTTTAAAGGTATAGTTCATTGGTTAAATGCCAACCTATTATGTCTTAACACCGAAAAAACTGAACTAATTTTTTCTTTCATCTCCTAGAAAAAACTGTAACAACCTTTAAATTAAAATCAAAATAAATATTAAACAACTATATTCCTCGAGAGTTTTAAATATCTTGGTGTGTTAATTGATTGCCATCTTCCGTGGAACTTCCATATTGATGAGCTGCGCAAGAGACTTAATCGTGCAAATGGTATGCTTTCAGTAATTCGACATTATGTCAATAAAGTTACTCTTTTAAATGTTTACTATCCATTATTTTCATCTCATCTTAGTTATTGTTGTCAATTTTGGAGTCAAACTAGCAACTATCATATTAACAAACTAATGTTATTTCAACGCCAATCCATTAGAATAATAAACTTTCATTTTTAAACTTTCAAATTAAATACATCAGATTCTTTAAAAACTTAAAAATCCAACCTTTCATTTGCTAGTAAAGTTTGCTAATCTTCTATTTGTTTTTAACTCTATAAATAAAAATTTACCTTCTTCTATCGCAAACTTTTTTATAGAAAGTAGACTAATTCATACGCACTCTACGCGAAATGAATATAATGGAAAACTTGTTGTACCATCATATAAAACTCAAAAGTATGGTTAGAATTCTGTTGTGTATCGGTGCATCTGTGAATGGACTAAGAGCCTTGTGTGCATTGTGAATGAGTTCAATAAACTTCAACTCTAAACTCCTTTGTCATCTTTTCTGAATCCTAATCAAAATTAATTTAACAAAATTCTGAAAAATATTTTGTTATAATTTTTTTCTATTACTATAATAATTATCGTTATTTTTTTGTTTGTTGTTTTTTTTTTCTCTTTTATTATTACCTACATATTTGATTTTTTTAAAGTTTACTTTATGTGTGTCTATGTTTTACATTTCATGTATATATGCTTTTTATTAGTCATATTATTTTGAAAAATGGTGCCACTCCTTTGACCAGACTTCTGTGTGAGTGACACCATTCATACTAATCATTAACTTATTATAATAAGAAATAACATATTATTTTACTTATTATTATTATAGTAATTATTATTATTTATAATTTTTTTTTGCCATTATCTATATAGTATTGCTGAACTAATATTGCTCATACAAGTGCGTTTGACACAGAACCCTTGGCAGCCATTGCAACTGAGCTAGTGGCGAGTGAGGGTTGCAGCACTTTGTTTTTTAAGAAAACGTGAACAAAAATGTATGCAAATGTCTAACGTATGTAAACTTTAAATTAAGTAATGTTAAAACATACTGAAACATTTATCAAGTTTTACAGTTTGATTTTCACTTAAAAATTCCATTGCGTCAAGCTCTCCTTAACTTTGATGTACTTTCCGTAAAAAATGTCATTACATAATTTTAAAAATTTTCGTTTATCAACGTACCAGCGTGGCCGAGTGGAAAGCGCACTTAGCTTCTGAACAAGTAAGCCCTGGTTTGAGTCCTACCATTGAAAACTTGTTTTTTTTTTATTTTTTTTTACTATTTTAAAATACAAAATACTTTTGAAGTTTTATAGAGTGTTTATAAAAACGTATGTAACGGTATTATACACTTAAACGAACAAAAAGATTTAAAAAAGATAGTATTTTTAAAATATTAAAACATCGGAAGAAAAAAATTGTTGCGTATGTATCATGATTGAGATACTTATGTTAATAACATGCTCAGGTAATTAGTAATTAGGTAATTATCAGGTAATTAACCTGTGCATGGTCTAAAAAAACAGTTTTCTAAAACTTAATTAAAAAAAAACTTTTTAAAACAGCTGTGCTACTCCAGAAAGTGCTGCGAAAAAAAAAAAAAAAAAAAGCCCGTAGGGGAAAGTGGTCTAAAACGGGCCCTTAAGGTGAGATGGGCCCCTATCAAATCTCCTGCTTAGACAATAGTTGTCATAAATTTAACTGTAGAATATTGTGCAGCAGACTATAAACATTTAAGAAAATCACCCGAAAAATAGTTTTTTTTATTGTTATCTTTTGGCAAAAAAAATATTTGAAAGTAGTACTTTTGAAAATTTTTTGAGCTAAATATTTTTTACTGTAATTGCAAAAAAGATTTATGTTTATTGTTTTACTTTGATACTTTTTTAAAGCTTTAACATGTAATCTTTTTATTGGTACAAGATATTTACAAGAATATTCTAACAATTTATGTTTTTCACTAAATATTAATAACACACTCCAAACCGGTTGAAACGGGCTCCGGGGCCCATTTCACCCGTGCAATTAGAAATATTTTACAGCAAAACGTTTCAGCTTAATGTCAGTTAAAGAAAGAGTAAATTGGTTATATTATTTATGTAGGAACGAGTTTCTTAGTTATTTTTATTATTATTTCATTATTTTTATTCGTGTATGTGTGTATATATATGTATGTGTGTATGTGTATATGTGTATATGTTTATATGTATATATATGTGTGTGCGTAAGTATGTATATATATATATATATATACATACACACGCACACATATATATATATACATACATACACGTATTTGTGTATGTATGTATATATATATATATATATATATATATATATATATATATATATATATATATATATATATATATATATATATTTATATAATGTATGTATATATATATATTTATATATATGTATATATACATATATATTAATATATATATATATATATATATATATATATATATATATATATATATATATATTATTAATACCATCATTTTTACAAATTCCATTATTTTTATTGTTATTAATACCACTTTTATTATTATAGTTATTATTAATGTTTATATTACCTCTCAATACCTCTCAAAAAATTAAAAAGAACATAATCGAACTTATTGCCAATCACGATTCTTTACATGATTTTTTCTAACAACACACGATTATTTCCAATTTTTATTATCAAAGGTTACTGATGAAAAGACTTTATCTTCTTCAGGTTCTCCGGTCTTGTAACTATTTTAAATAATGAAATGTACTTGTATTTAATATTTCTAAATATTTTACGGAAATTATCTTTAATTATAAGTGGTTGCTTGACAAAAATTGAAAAAAAATATATATATATATATATATATATTATTGTTAAACTTATGATTTTTAGAGTTGTTATTATTTATTATTAACATCATTGTTATTAGGTGTTTACGCATCATTATTTATTACACTATTTGTAAACATCCTTGAATTGTAAAGTTTAGTAATTCAGAATATATTGATTGATTGATTGATTGAAATAAATGAAGATTATGTACATCAATAAATCAGTTAATGTCAATTTTTGTTCAAAATTTAGATTTTATTCAGAAATTAAACAAAGGGTCTATTTTAGGCTACCTAAAGGGTAAAACTGGCCCCTAGCATCTCTTTGTTCAACGCTTATTTCCTAATGTAAGGCATAGCCACATCTTTATTTTTTTGATGTTAAATTGTAGAGCATAAATTGAGTTTCTTGAAAAATAGTTTTTTTGTAAATTTCGGTTGGTTATAGCTAGCTGATTCTATCACTTTTTGAAAAGGGCCCGTTTTAGGTCATTTTTCCCTAGTTAAAAAAAAAATTAAAAATTTCTTTTGACAATAAATATTTTTTAACAATAAACATGTGCTGCAGATGTTTTTCAAAACGTTATAATATGCTTATTACGTATTTCAAAAAAAAAACACAAATAAAAAAAAAATTATTAAATAAAGATGGTTAGGCGCAAACAATGTATATTTAAATTCTTTGTAAAACGTTTTTTAAAATAAATAATTTTAATGAATTATTTCAGAATTTTTTAAAAACATGTATTTAGTAACGTTTGTAGACATATAAAGTAGCTTATTTTGTAAAAAAGTCAAAAGAGATATTTTTTACCTTGAGGCGTTTTGAAAAACGGCTACATTATGAACGATACAACGAATATGTTGAAATGAGATAAATTGACGCAAAATTTAAAAGCTCTTAACAGAAGCCACTAAACCAAAAAAGTTAAAAGTAATGGCAGTTCTGTGCCTAAAAATTTTATTATAATGAAAAATTTTATAGTACTGAATATAGTGATTGTAATTCAAAATTTTTTTATTGCACATAGTTTTATTATAGTGCGTTGGTTTTTGCAAAGAAACCTTATATAAATCATTTTTTAACTTTTATATAAACTAATTTTTTTTAAAACTTAGTTGCGCTCAACCATCTCTATGTAAACAATGTATATACAAACTAGGGGTGTTCCGGATAAGCTATCTAGCCGGATATCCGGGCCGGATATAAGTATTATTCGATATTCGTTATCTGGCCGGATAATAACATTATCCGGTTTTGGGTAAACCGGATATTTTAAGTTAATGTTATTTAGAAATTCAAAAATTTAATAAACCAAGAAATGTTGTATTTTTAAATAATCTAATGTTAATGGTTTCTATTCAATATTGTTATTATTATTAATAATAGTTTATTATTCATATACTATTAAAATTAAACGCTACTAATACATCAGTTTATCACTCATTTATAAATTTATTTCCATTAAGATGGATAAATAGCAACATTTCTCCACGTTGAGGTAACAGCCTTGATCGCTTTTTCTTGTAAATATTTCTATATTTGGAAAATTATTGCTCCGAAAATACAGAGGATGCTAAAGGCGCTAATAATTTCAGAGTTAACTCTTTTAGAAGTGGAAACTTTTCTTCGTGTTTCCAATAATTAAAAATGTCTTTTTTTTCTATCATCGACTGATTAAAGAAAAAATCAACTTCTTGAGCAACTTTTACAAGAGAGATTTGATCAGGATTTATTTCACCATTTTGTTTTGTAATATAAAAGAATTTAAATACTAAAGATGATTTATTTATTTATATATTTTCATTCAATAACAAGTATTTAATACTTAAATCAACAAACCCATAACATGCAGTTAGTAGCTCTTATTAAAAAAAACAACTTAATAAAAAGTTTTTCTGTTTATCAAAAAAGTTTTAAAAATTATAAAAAACTTTTTTAATAAACAGAAAGAGATTATTTTACCTAAATTTCCTCCATATTCTGCAAGTTCAAAAAAGCAGGAGTTAAAGTCATTCTCTTCTTTTTATTTTTTTGGATTTTGGCGTTAAATGGTTGGAGATAATGGTGGTGAAGCTAGTAGCTCTAATAATAACAACTGATAAAAGTCCAGTTATATTTCTTTGATTTTTGACTGCTGACCAGATCTACTACACCCCCTGCTTATTTGCTTTCCACATGGAATGCAAACTGCTGTAGAATCACAGTTATCACTAATTTTAAACATTTTCCAAATAAAACTTGCTATTTTGAAGGGTTATTACGGTAACTTTTGTCTTAATGTAATATTAACCTTACATTATCCGTATCCGACCGGATATTGACGGATATTGGCCGATATTGGCCGTAATTGTTAAATATCCGGGTATCCGAAATCCGGCTGGATAATTAAAAAATACTATCCGGGACACCCCTAATATAAACATATATGTTATTTGTTTATACATATGCTGTTCATAAAATGTCAAAAAACGTTTTATTCAGGATCGTATGTAGTATAAGTAAATTTTTCTAATAATGACTTTTTTGCTTAAACTGTTGTGTTTTGATTTTTTGTAGTTATGTTATTATATTTAAATAAATTGACAAGATTGAAAAAACACGAAACAACTGTCACTTCCGAGTGGAAAATTTGAAACTTCAACTTTCGATTTGCTCCTCTTTTAATAATTTCTGATTGCTAAAATTATGTCATCTGCTTCTTAGACCTTTAAAAATGATAGTCATAGAAATAGGATTTTGTTCAATTTTTTAAGAACTCTATTAAAGTGATATGGAATATACTTTTGTGGAATATATTTTAATAAAGTCAAAAAATATTGATTTATTTCTATTGTAATAAATACAATATCTTATCTGCAAAAATAATATACTTTTACCAGTTTTATATATTTTTATGCGTTTGTATGCAACATAATAAAAGTTAATTTAAAAAAATGTAAGATAAATGTAAAAGAAAACTTGACGCATAAAGGTTTATTTTGCCACTAACTTACATCAATGGCCAAAATCATTTTGGCTTAACTTTTAGATAAGCGTTTAATATTATTCTTTATTTCTTAATCATAAGAATTAATTTTTTTTTATAACTTTGGTTTAGTGCTTCGATCTGCTTAGATCTTCTTATTTCCGTTTGTATAGCGTTATGTACAAACGTATGCAAGTATAAACGTCTTTAGCATATGTTGAGTTTGCAGGCATTACATGTAATTATCGCGTATATTTATAAAATTAGAAAACTTGAAAATTTTATTTTAAATTTTAGAAATCTATTTCTATATTATTATTTTTTTGCTATAAATATATAAGTGAATTGGAAAATTTTCAAAATTCATTACGCTAAGAGGAGGTCTTAAACCCTCCAAAACAACACTGATGACAGCGCACTTAACCACTGAGCTATCAATCAAATGCATTTAGCAGAAAAAAAAACCTAATAATTAGTCTCTTATAAGCTCTACGTATGCGGAAAAGGTGCGCATGTTAAGTTTTTTGCTCTTAAATTTTTTTTCAAAATAAATTATTTTATTAAAAAACATTGAAGTAAATAAGGAATAGGTATAGAAACAATCGGCGAGGAATAGATATGTAAATTGGTAAAGATTTGTATTTTACGGATCCGGAAAGCTAGGATATATAAGGAAATAGTATAGAAACGTTCGGTTAAGAACAGATGTACAAAGACCCGTATTTTTACGGGTCCGATCTCAGCTAGTTATTATTATTGCTATAAATTATTACTATTGCTTATTTTTTTATAACTATTATTGTTAATACTATTTAACTTATTATTGTAAAAATGATTTTAAAATGGAAAACAAATAGCTTGTTGTTGTTGTTGTTATTGTTGATGATGTATCGATTGACTCTAACAGAGCCTTAAAAGTAAATGTTTTTCCTACTCCTGCATTACCTGTAACAAACAACAGAACACGTTGTGTCAACTTATTACTGTTGCTGGATGTTGTTGGTCACAAAGTTAAACAGTTAACTTTATTTATCATTTACTGATGCGCAAACAAACTAGAATTGTTCATCAGCCATAGGTAGTTGTTGAGTTTCCACTGCTTTTGCGACAATTTTTTGTGGTCATTCAAGAATATCGAAGGCCCATGCTTGGTTGAAAGAATTCTCCAGCTGTCGATCTTGCTCTCTTAAAGTTTCGATATATAAGCTAGATTCTTTAAGTTCATTCTCTCGAGTCAAGAATGATTCTTGAATGGACCCAATTGTTCACTCTCTGAACGGTATGACACATAGTGAAGAAAATGATTATAAAAATTAATTAAGTTATAGAAGCAGTATCCTTATGCCTCATGAAAAAAAGAATACGTACAACTGCAGAGACGTTTCTTATGACCATTTTTTGCCATCAGTTAGGTTTATAGTAAGTTTTTTTTTATTGCTACTCTTCTATTTCTGCATCTACATTGTCATCATTTGCGTCCTTCTTGTATTCAGGTTCAAACCACATAGCAAACTCAAATTTGCACGTTTTATTAAATCAAAACCATGAACGTTTCTACTCGTTGACTTTTCATATATCTCAAATATGCTCGAGTAGACTCCTGTTGCTTTGCTGTCTTCTAATCGAAAAAGGTGATATCTCTGCTGAGGTTTTTTTGTATTGTACACACATTTTTTTTGTGCATACATTTTTGAGAGCTTTCCTTTAACGGTAAATGACACAAGTGGAAGACAGCTTCACAAATAAAAACTTGACAATCTTTCAATATTCTTATGCATTCTTTTTCGTTGATATTGGTAGGTTCACTTTTACCCATATATTTTCCAATATTTGAAGCTAATGCTTCATTTGTCTCACAAGGCTTGATCTCCATGTTACCATCTCATATTTGGAGAAGAACTAAACTGTAGTTGTTAATGTAATCATTTTCAAGTTTTTGCTTCAGCATTCTTCAACCATTTCTAATAAATTCATCTGATGTTTGAGTAAAAATTTTCATTGTTTTGCAGACTTGCCGAGGAAATGCAAATCTGTGCAAACCAGGATTATTTTTAAAAAATGTTGGTGTGTGGCGGTGTACCTGATTTCTTCGGATTGCATTGTGAAGTTCTTTATTTTTGTCTTCCGATAGAAAATTATAGGAAAACTAAAGTTGATCAATTTCAGAGCTTCTTCAGTTCTAAAATTCAATTTTCCACCAGTAATACATCAGCTTACCGCCTAATATTTTGTAATTTGCTTTTAAGAACTTGAAAAGTGCTTGATTTCTCCTCATGAAATGATGGCAAACGGTAACTGAATAAATCTTAACCAAGCGTTGCATTTAATTGATGGTGATAGATAGGGGATCTAAATCTGATTGCTTGTCTGCAATTAGCAAATCTCCTCGCATATCAAGCCAGTTTAAATTGTTACAGGTGAATGTTTGGAACTAAGTTGTAGGTCCTAGTCAACGAATTTGAGCAATAGTTTTATAGTGTGCCGTTCTTCAATACGCTGAAATCATCCTAATTTTAGGATGTAAAGATGAACATCTTCAACTACTCCGTCTTGTCCTTGAACGTTCTTCGCGCAACAAAAACTGTTGAGTGAATTATATAAAACTTAAACATTGAAAGAACATAGAATAAATGTCATAGAATAGATATATAAATGTATATAAAATATATACAGATAGTCGTATCGTATACTCATTTGGGCCAAGAACTCTCGATTAAAGATAGCCTAAAGTAGAAATTCTGACTTCTCGATTTTTTTTCAGACTGTTTGAAAAAACAGGTACAATTATGCAAATTCTTCTTTTCAATTCATGCTTTTTTCTTGTGGTTAACATTTTTGATGTTGTTTTTTGTTTTGTGATTTTGTGATAATTTCGTTAACATTGGAACGTTTTTTGAGTTCATCCTCAACATCTGGATGTAAAGCATCAATTGGATGCATTAAAGATATTTGAACATTGACAAGTTGTGTGAAAACAACATGATTTGTTTTAGGCTCATCTTGAGATGTTGACGCAGATTTTCACTCAAATTTATAAAATCATTGTTTATATTCACCACTATGTAATGAATAGAATACTGCTGGTTTATATGACAAAATACACGTCTAAGAACTCGTCGAATTTTTGTAATTGCATCATATTCAATAATGCAATCTGTTTCATTAATGCCAGAAGCACCTTAAGCTCTACATGAGTGCTAATCAGCAAATTAATGCTTGTCATTAAAATGCGTTAGTGTCAATATTTTTGACAATCTAATTAATACGCCAGCATTATGTTCTACAAACAATTGGTTCAGACCAGTAAGTAAAGTAAGTGACACCTCACCATCATTTCATGCATCAATCAAATCTTCTATACAGAGTCAATTACGTCGTATTCAAAAGAAATTTCTCTTTGGTAGAAAATGCAGCTACGTCTCACAAAATTAAGATTATCTTGTAATTATTCTAGTTGATTGTCACGATACCATTAGTAGATTTATTAAATAAAAAAGTCTTCCACGGAACCGGAAAGACTTTGTATTTACTAAACCGTGTAATTTTACAAGTTTTAAATAAAATATAATCTCCAGTAACCATATTTTCATTCAAAATGTCTCTTGTCCATTGACCTGGATTAAGAAAAACTGCTTGAACAATGTTAGCGGTAGCCATTGCAAAGCATCAAATTTCTGCAAAGTCTCTTATAAAAATAGACGAAATGCGTTGATTCGAAGAAGCAGGCAAAATTATTGACACACTTGCTATTGAAGTGTACGCACTTTGAAGCTGTACACCTTCATTCTTTGGTTTCTCTTGAACTGTTATTTTTTCAGGATTTGCTGATTGCTAGACAAAAGATGGATAATTTGGAATGACTCGAATATTGTTCTGTGTGTTAAGTGTGACAAACTGGTTAATGGTAACATTACTTTAGAGGCCATTATTTCCAATCAATCATATTAAAGCTTAAAAGAATGTCCAAGTTTTATGCTATTTTTAGCCAAGATGCTCGTTGCTCAGCTGATTCATTTGCTATTGCTCATGATTTCCGTTCTCTTTCTCGAGCAAGACAAACGTATTGATCAACTTTAGTTTTCAGTATTCTTTTCTTTACTTAACTTTTTTTTTTATATTTCTACGTTAATAAGATATTTTTTTACTGATTTACTTTAAAAACCAATTTTTTAATTACTATATATAAGTAAAGTATTAAGGCATTACTTTTTTACACTAGAAAATCTATTAATTTCAGGTTTTAACAATATTTTTTTATTATTTAACAGCAAAACTATTTTCTTATGCTAACCTAAAACGCTAAAAGTTTGTTGTTTATTGTTTGTTTTAATTACTTTTCTTAACGATTTCTTTTATTTAAGCTAAATTAGTCTGTTTTGCATTTTTGTTGTAACTACTTTTTTTAACGATTTCTTTTATTATTACCGCTGACCTATTTTTTGTTTTGCGCGGGTACCAAAAACAAATTTTGCCTAATCCGTTGTGGCCTATAGGCTATAACGGATTAAATAAAATAATAAGGGTCCAGATCCGGATTCTACACGGGTTTTAAAGATGCAGACCCGGATTCCATTCCAGATCAAATTTTTTACTTAAAAAGAAATTAAAAAAACTATTTTACACAAAAAAAAATTATTTTTAAAACATATATATAACCACAGTCAAACTGAAATAATTTTTTTGTAGCATTTTATTTCAACAAAGCTACTTTAGTTTTAATTTTTATCACGTTTATTATTGTTGTAGTAACTTTTTAAAATACATAAGGTATCAATGGTATTTTCATTTAAGCTACTCATAAAGTTAAAAACGATCCGCAAGCACTAAAAGCTTGTTCACTTTCAAAAAATGTTGTTCGGATTGTTTTTAAACACTTAAATAAACTCGTTAAATTAGAATCAGGTTTTTTTGTTGACTCAAAGACAGTATATATTTTATTAAGAGATTTTATACTGAGATCTCAATTATTTAATTCTTGTTATAGCTTAGCACTTTGCATAGCTTTTTCTCTCTGTGTTTTTATATCAAAATTTCCTTCTACTTCGATTTCAAAATCATCTTTTTTATTTTCTTTACAATCTTCTTTGATTGGTTAAGGTAAAAGCTTTAGTAAAACATTTTTAGCTAACGACATAAATGCTTCTTTTTTTTGGTTTTACTCCAAAAGCATCTAAAGTATTGCCCACTGGGAGCTGCTTGATTTTATAAATCGGAAAATTCTTTTTTAATACAAAAGTGCTAAATTTGCACTTTAACACTTCTCTCCGTTTACACGTTCAATAGTTAGAATTTCATGTATTTATTTATTGAGTTATACACGGTCAATAGTTAGAATTTCATGTATTTATTGAGTTATACACGGTCAATAGTTAGAATTTCATGTATTTATTGAGTTGTAGACTGAATAAACATTAAAACAAGTAACTAAATATAAATGTGAAAAAGTTGGCATTTTAAAAGTCTTCCTTTTAAAATGCCAACTTGGTGGCATTTTAATCTATTCAAAGGTGTTGAATAGATTAAAATATTTGGAGCAGATTCAGCAAACAAGGACAAAACAAAAAAAGAGATTGCTAAAAAGAAATAATATTTATGCAGCAACAGCAGATTAAGACAATATATAAACGCAAGGAAAAATGTTTGTGGTGCAATACACCTTTTCACAGTTCCGATATAAAATTTATGCGCGCGCAGAAATAAAACGAAGTAAAAACGTAAATAAACATTATTTCAAAGGTTTAAGTTATAGAGGTTTGTAATGGAAAAACATGCAAATACTGAACCTATACCATATAGAAGTTTCAAGAGATCGAAAACATGCGCTCTCATCGATTGTAAAAATATAGAGTACAATCTAGAAATGTGGAAGATGATTTATGTATGATACAAAATGTTAAAGGATGCTCTAACTTGTAAAACTGCAAACTACCATTTGAGTACGGATTTGTTATCCATTATCAACACACACACGTATATGTAACAGTATAAAAACAACTACAGCTCAGAGAATTATAGAAAAAGCTAATTAACCGTTCAACTCCTACATTATTGCGTCATAGTAAATTATTTACCATAAAATATAAAATTAGAGTATGTTCAGTTTTCCTGACAGAGCACTATTGTTTAAAAATCGATATTTTTCGTTTAAGATAAGCTACAAAGCTCGAAGATTTATACTATTTAATGTAAGTAATACAAATTTTTCAAACAATGATCCAGCAAATTATGTTGAATTTAATGCGTTGTTTTATAATAGAGCATCAAGAATTAAAAAAGGAAATTGATAACAAAAAAAAAAGAACTTCAGCACGAAATAAAAAAAAAATAAAGATTTATTTAAAAAATTAACTTCAACCACATCATTTATTACTATGAAACAAATTTGTATATAAACATAACTCAAAATCTAAATTGTGATATTGCAATGTACTTGTATACAAACATTTATTTTTAAAATGATCTTGCAACTTTTATACTTTTGTTCCAAGTAAAGATGTTATAAAGATGTTTTTGTTCCAAGTAAAGATGTTATAAGACATGCAATGCAAAACAGATTTTAGAAATTAAATTAGATAGACTTACACTAAATTTCAGATATAACAGAGTTTATTATGAAAATACCTAAAGGTTTTGACTTACAGAAACAAACAAGGAGTGAATACAAACATTACAACAATATAAAATCATTAGTACCCATAGCTCCAAATTCATCAATAATTTCTCTAAAAAATTTCTAAAGCTTACAGAAGTTAAATTTTGGATAAAGAAATTACAAATCGCAACAAATATTTAGATTGTATTCTAAAATTCTCTTGTATAATGTATATATATATATATATATATATATATATATATATATATATATATATATATATATATATATATATATATATATATATATATATATATATATAAAATATATATACGTATATATATGTGTATATATATATATATATATATATATATATATATATATATATATATATATATATATATATAATATTTTTATTGTTACTGTTAGTATTGTTACTAATAATATTTCTCTTCATCGTCATCTTATTATTATTGTTTTTATTATTTTTATAATTTTTATCATTACTATTATTATTATTATTATTATTATTATTATTATTATTATTATTATTATTACTATTATTATTATTATTATTATTGTTATAATATTATTGTAATGATTATTTATACTATTATCATTATTATTGTAATGGTGCAGGTTTTTACTTTAGATTAGTACTTTAATATGTTATTTAAAATGGATTAGACAGGCTCTTTTTTTTAATAATTATATAAGACTAATGGCACTGGTTTAATTATATTGTTTGATAAACCTAAGTTTTGCTTTGTAAATCTCGAACAAATTACTGTTAAAATAACGTTTGTTTACGTTTTTACTTCCATTTCTGCGCGTAAATTTTATACCAGAACTGTGAAAAGGTGTATTAGGGTTTTATGTGTAAGTGTAAACTAAGCTTAATGTATGTTTGTGTTGGCAATTTTTTTTAAATCGTCATGCAGTAAACAATCATGCCAAGAATAAAAACAGGCTTAAAATCAACAATAATCAAATTATTTTCTGACATCATGAAGTTAGTGTTCAAGATTTATTTCCTATATATTTTATTTTTCAGAATCCAATTAATTTTTTTGTATTTGGTGGATTTCAATTTTAGTTCTTATTTTCATACTTTTATTCATTACATATTTTTTAAGTTTATTAATTTTATTTAAAAAAAAAAAGTTTTTTAAAAGTAATCACTTATGCTTGCTATGTTGTTTTTTAAACTGTAACATACTAAATTTATTTTTTTCCACGCATTTTTTTATTTGAAAAAAAAATCTAACCTCATATGAAACGTTCAAAAAGGTAATTGTTGGCGAGAACATTAATTTTAAAGTTTTGTTAATTTTTAGTTTTCTTTTTGATAACATGAATGCTTTTTTCTTTATAATTTAACATTATATATTTTTTCTTTATTATTCAACACTTTCAGTTTCTAATAGAGAAACTTGGGTTTAATGTAATTTTAATTAAAACCTGACCTCCTGAAGTCCGACTGGATTATAAAATCTCGAAAAGTTCGGTTTTAGCAATGGTAAGTATTGAATATAATATTATCATTTTTGGGTTGTTTTCTTATTGTTTTTTGAATAAAACTCAATTTTTATTAGAATGCAACGCGATATTGTGCAATTTACATCAGAAACTCAAAATACAACTCAAGAACTAGTTCCTACCCAAGCTGATCCTAATAATCAAATGGGAGTATATAACAGGTTTTACGTCAACGAACCACCTCCTCCGTATGAACCTACAGTGCCAATGTACACTCCGTTTAATAATCTCACTGATGAGCCTCCTCCCAGCTACAACAGTGCTCATGTAAACTTTAGTTAAATTTTATCAAAGAGTTATATAAGACATTCTTAACGCTTAACAGTTTTTTTATATATTTTCTATGGTATTATTAATAATTATTATTTATATGAAACGAACTAAAAAATATATTCTAATATATAACACTATAAAAAAAAAATGTTTTCCAGAAAAAAATGCCCTGAAAAAACGCGCAGAAAAAACGCGCTGCTAAATTTTAAAGTTAAAGGTTGTAGCCTGATAAAGTTTAGAAAATTTATGAGTTTCAAAAAAAATTAGTGAAAAATAGTTATTTTCTAACAACAGCCAACGACAGCTAATAATTAAAGTAATTAAGAAAATATATATGTATGTGAAAGTATCATTTCATTGCCTGCTTGAAATAGAAAGGTTTTTTTTGTTGTTGTTCCTATTTCCTGCTTACCCTTAGAAAAACCCAGTAAACTTCCAGTTAAAAAATGTTGAAGACCCAGCGAACTTTATCCAGTGATCTTTTCCATCATACTTTCATTGATCTTGTTTCAAAACTCAGTATATTTCTTGTAATTTTTTCCAGCAAACTTTTATATTTCATGTAAAAATAGAAGTTTAGTTAATTTGCTTAAGCCTATATTTTTTTGAAAGTTGTATTTTTTTTATAAAACGTTACCCGGTGGGAAATCGGCTAGCGAATAGCTAGCTATAATCGTAACGATAAAGACAGCGATTTGGCCACGAGGACCCGTAGCTTTTTTAAGTTAGCGAAAAGCTATCGATATTTGTCAAGATAAAAACAGCAATTTGGTTATGAGAACAGCTAGTTTAATAAGCTAAAGACCTACTGACCTATTGTAGCTAGCGTCATATGGCTAGACCTGGCTATTGTAGCTAGCGTCATATGGCTAGACCTGGCTATTGTAGCTAGCGTCATATGGCTAGACCTGGCTATTGTAGCTAGCGTCATATGGCTAGACCTGGCTATTGTAGCTAGCGACATATGGCTAGACCTGGCTATTGTAGCTAGCGTCATATGGCTAGACCTGGCTATTGTAGCTAGCGTCATATGGCTAGACCTGGCTATTATAGCTAGCGTCATATCGCTAGACCTGGCTGTTGTAGCTAGCGTCATATCGTAACAAACTCGCTGTCTAAAAAATTTTGATATATAGCTATCAACTTGCTATAGATTTGTAAATATTTTGTAGCTAGCTATAAAGCTACGATATGTAGCTAGCGACACTTTGCTACAAAATCGCAATTTTTAAAATTTAATTATTTTTATAATTATAATAGACTTGACACTAAAAATCGAATTTTTAAAGACGTTTAAGACATTAGGAAAAAAAAAAATAAGAAAAAAAAAATCGTTTGAAAATCGCTATAAAGCTAGCTAGTCGCTAGCTCATTTCCCACCGGGTTATAAATATTTTATAAAAAAACAATTATAAACAATGAATGTGATTAAGATAAACTAAGCAGTGAAAAATTTTATTTAAAATAAAATTTTCTCAAAAATCTAAATGGTGAATTCACTGAGTTTATTATTACGTTAGGTAACTCGTTATTATTACGTTATTATTACGTTAGGTCGTTAGTCGAGAACTAAAACACTTTTTTTGTGTTTCAGAATAAATGGAGTTAAACAACTTGTTTTTTTATTATTATTATAATGTATTTCTTATTTTTAAAATTTAGTTTTTTAGGATATTTTAGTCTATTTTCAGATATAAAACGGAAGTATTTTAAATGTAAAGGTCAGTGGTTCACTATCAATAAATTATAAACAAAACAAAAAGAAATTAAGAATATCGTCGATCCATTCAGTAAAAAGTAGGGATGGCTCTTTTACTTACTTTTTTTTTTTACTTACACGAGTAAAAAAGAAAAAAAGTTAATTTTTATTAAAAAGTAAATTACATAAGTAATTTTAAACGTTTTATGTAAACTTACATTTCCGTATAAGTAATTAATTTTTTTGAAACGACTTTTATTTTTTAATCTAAGTTTTTTTACTTTTAAAAGTAAGTTATGTAAAGGAAGATTGCATCAAAAAGTAATTTACTTTCACATGTAAAAGTGAGTCACATGAAAAATCTGTTTACTTTTACATTTAAAAGTTAATAACTTTTGAAAATTACATTCAAAATATGAAAGTTCCTTAAACTGTAATTTACATTCACCTATAAAAGTAACTAATTAAAAAAGAAACTATATTAAAAAGTAACTTGCATATGAATATTAAATTAAATAAAAGTAATAAGCTACCA
Source organism: Hydra vulgaris (assembly GCF_022113875.1). NCBI lineage: Eukaryota > Metazoa > Cnidaria > Hydrozoa > Anthoathecata > Hydridae > Hydra > Hydra vulgaris. Next base: position 33,847,062 of record NC_061170.1, on the reverse strand, counting down.
AATGTAACTTGAATTTACAAAGAAAATAATATTGCATAAGTAGGAATTTTTTATTTTAAAAGTAATAACAAATCTATATTAAAAATAAGGGTGAGTCTATTCGCACGCACGTCTGAATTAACTATATTTTATTATAGTCTATTCGCACTTATAAAATAAAGTTTCAAGTTAGATTTTTCAATATGAAATCTTTCACAAACAAAAAATGTTAAAACTTAAGTCATATATTTTGAAAGCAATTTAAATTTTTTAATCAATTATAATAAAAATAAATAAAATTACTTAAACCTAACTATTTTTTTATTCAAAAAGCCTTGTCATTGTATGTATATTTATCCCTAGATAAGCAATCAATACGTATATACACTGAAGTGCGCATATCCTTCAAAAATCAGTCAACGTAAGTACTGCGTTTGTACTCTACTGCGCAAGTTTAATTTCAAAGTTAAAAACAAATAATAATAAATATAATTTTTCTAAATTTCTTTTAAATTCGGTGTTCTTTACTTTTTTTTAATTAAACGTGCGAATAGACTATAAATAAATATAGTCTATTCGCACGTGAAAAACGTTCGAATAGACACGTAAAAATAAATAGTATAAAATAAAATTAAACATACATAAGCTTACATTTTATATAATTTAAAAAGTAAATTAAAAGTAATTTATATGAAGTAAGTAAATAAATTTACTTATATTTTATAATAACTTTGACAGGATCTTGTACGAAAGTAATGCAAAAAAGTAAAACTTTAAGACGAACTTTTAGTTTGCCGCAACATTTGATTTGCGCGGTTTTAGGTATTTCTTCCCAGAAAATTTTGAAAACATCAATAATAGGTTTCTGCCCATGGTTAAAACTCTCTCTAGTTCCGGTGCATAGTTTTAGCTATAACAACCACTCTCTGAATCAAACCGTCTCAAAATTATTCACTCTGGCCAGCCATTTGAAAGGTCTGAAATTAAGACAAAGCTGAAATAAGGCAGTTAGCAGAAGGCGCATGTACCCATGGGAGACTCAGAAAAGGTACTTAATTTGAAAGAAAAGTAATTGGCATAATTAGTTTTTTTTTAGAATTTTTTTGCGAAAATGTATTTATTATTTAAAAACTAAGCAGAGAAAGTTTAAACTTGTCCTGAATTATGAGGGCTGTAACACCATGCTCTAAAGATTAAGGAGCCCTGAACTTTTTAAAAGGAAGCTTTATTTTTATAAAGATTTTTTGCCATTTTGATACGAAAATAGTCAGCTAGCTCAAGAATGTTTTTTGACTCTAAAAGTCCCGGTTCAAACAACTACGGTACTTTTATATGGGCAAGAAAATTTTAGAATTTTTCACGTAAATATCTTCATCTGCGTGTAGTATCAGTGGTCTAGCTACTTCAAGGCCAATATAAGCTAAAATTACGGTCCCACAAGCAACTGAACCAAGAGCCGCAAGGTTTAGGATCAAATAAATTTTATTTTTATTTTAGGATAAGTAATATTTTTAATTTGTTTATTGTATTATTATTACCTAAATATATATCGTAATCTGTTTACACTTATTCTACCTTTTAATTTTTACATTTTTGTTTAAATTTATTTTACTAAATAATTAGTAATAGATAAAGATATGCGAAGGATTTGTTTTTACGATTACAGAGGAATCCAAAAAGTAATGCAAGTAATTATGTTTGTGAATAATTGTGTGTCCCTTTGATTTGACTTTTCTTTGTTTTTAATATGGTAAAGAATAAAAAAAACTTAACATTAACTATTGGTCATAGTTGATTTCAATAATACTGTCTTAATTTTTTTAACTTGTAGTTTGATTTTCAGTGTAAGTTTATTTAATAAAGTTCTGGTGGATCAAAAATCAAAGAATGAGATGGTTATAATTGGTTTCCATCTTATGAACGAGATACATGATATGATTTAAATTGATGATTCATAGTTACACATATTGAAGTTTTATTTAGGTAATTAATGTATGAATTGTGACTATTTTTAGTTGTAAAACTTCACTTTGATAAAATGCATACAGTGCTGGATCAAGGGGTGCTAGGGGCCTATAGCCCCGGGCCCCGTAATTTTAGGGGCCCCAAAAGATTTTAAAAAGCCCTTTTTTTTTTTTTTAGTCATTTATTTTTAGGCTCTGGCCCATAAAAAGGCTTAATTCATACCTCCTATATCAAAACACACACACAAAAAACATTAACATTGGATTACAATTGACATTATTAAGTTAAGTAAAACAAAAAAACAACTATGGTACAAAAGTAGAAACACAAAGTGGAAAGTTCATATCTAATTAATCTTTATAATACAGTTTGTAATCAAGTCAAAAAGTATACTTGTTCAGCAATTAGAATCTTTGAAGAAGATTTAGCAAACGATAAATGCAATCCAAAAAGGCTTTTCAACAATAGAAATTCTAAACGTTCATCATCAAGCCCAATTAATGCGTTGATCACTGAGTCAGATACTAGCATAAAAAAAGTGGATAAAAAACAAATCAAATCGTTGGGCACTGACTGCGTATGTCCATTAGTTTTACAAAAGTATGCAAAACCATTAACCAAACCATTCGCGTATATTTCAACGTTCAATTGATCAATCTGAATTATTAGAGTCCTGGTTAGAAGCCAGTGTTACTCCATTATTTAAGAAAGGCTGCAAAACAGATCCAGCAAATTATCAACCAGTCTCCCTCACTCCTGTTACCTGTAAAATTCTTGAGAAAATAATTAGAGATAAAATCATAGAACATTTATCTCATGATAATCTTATATCTACCTGTCAACACAGATTTGTCACAAATCTTTTGGAAACTATGGATTTTATAACCCTTGCAAAATCAAATAAAGTATCGGCAGATGTCATATTCCTTGATTATGCTAAAGCTTTTAAAAAAGTACTGCATAACCCTTTACTATTTAAACTAGAAAAATACAGAATTGTTGGTAAACTTTCTTTCTGGATAAACTCTTTCCTTTCAAATTGTCGACAACGTGTTGTTTTAGGAGAAACAATATCTGATTAGCTTCCTGTCACAGTGGTGTTCCTCAGGATTCTGTTTTGGGACCTACTTTGTTTATTATATATGTTAATGACCTGCCGATAAGATAAACAACGTTTGTACGCTGATGACACAAAGATACTTGCCACAATTGAATGCAAAAAAGACTGTGAGCGACTGCAGAGTGATATTAATTAGCTTACAGAATGGACAAGAATATCGCAAATGCAACTAAACGAAAGCAAGTGTAAAGTAACGCATATTCTAGGGAATTCTAATTTACTAAAATTTGATTAGTACATAAATGACCTAACACACACCAGAGAGTTAAGCTAGAAGTAATATCAATTGAACAAGATTTAGGTATAGTATTGTCATCTGATCTTAAATTTCATGATCAAGACACAAAAGCATCATATAAAGCTAATCGAATGCTTGGAATTTTAAAAAATACATTTATATCTAAAAATTTTACTATATGGAGTAAACTTTATGAAGTTTATGTGCGTCCACATTTAGATTATGTAGTGTAAATATGGTCGCCTTGATTAAAAAAAGATTTTAAAATTTTAGAGAAAATTCAAAAACGTGCTTCAAAGATACCACACAATCATCATAACCTTAATTACTCTATTCGCTGTTCCGCAATTAAATGTTCGTCACTATAAAAGAGATGCCAACGGGGAGATCCAATTCAAAAATATAAATTAGAAAATTTTAAAAATAAAGTAGTCTGGCAAAAAAACCTATGAAGGTCTCTCCACGAGATGACGTTTACAATACCGCAGAAAAATCATAAAGAGCTGTGCTCAACGGTATCATTTCTTTAACAATAGAGTTGCTTCAATTTGGAATTTACTACCAGATGATGTTGTTATGCAGCAAAGTACAAACTCTTTTAAAAATAGCTTCGACAAATACATTGAATAAAATTTAAACTTAATAATCTAACGAGACTGCAAAATGAAAACGCAGTCCTGAAATTACTTTAGCTTTCTTATTCTTTGGTGTTAAACGTTGTTGCCTGCAGATCAGATGCTTTACACAAAAAATGACAATAAAACTTTTTTTGTGTGTGTAACTTATGTTACTAATAATAATGCTAATATATATATATATATATATATATATATATATATATATATATATATATATATATATATATATATATATACATATACCTAAATATATATATTTATATATATATATACCTAAATATATATATTTACATATGTCTATGTATATATATACCTATGCGTGTGTATATACATATATATATATATATATATATATATATATATATATATATATATATATATATATATATAAAAGATAGAAAAATTATTTGTTTTTTAATTTTTGTTCTGGTCTTGCATTTTAGCATTTTCTTTGAGCCAACATAATATGAAATAAATTTCTCTATACACACACACACACACACACACACACACACACACACACACACACACACACACACACACACATACAAACACACACACACATACAAACACACACACACACAAACACACACACACATACACACAAACACACACACACACATGCACACACACACACACATACACACACAAATATACATGTTTTTATATTAAGATATACATCTAAACAAGCATTTGAAATTTTACTTGAATCTTTTCCATTACCTTTAATTTCTTTATTAATTAAAATAAAACAAGTTGGAGTTGATGCTATAAAGGCTGTTAAAATACTTCGTGAGAAAGGTTCAATACATGAAAATATAATACTAATTGTAGATGATATTTTACTTCAGAAACAGACACAATAATGTAGTGGTGTCTATGTGGGTGCCGATGACAATGCTACTCTGTACAAAGAAGTTGTTGCATTTATGATTATTAGTTTAAAGAAATTTATTCCTAAAGTTATAAAAGCAGTACCTGAAGTTACCATTAGTAATAAATGGCTTTCAGAGCAAATGTCAGATTCTATTAGTTCTCTTTCTTTATCTGGTTTTAAAATTCGAGGAGTTGTTACTGAAATTTATCAAGCAAATGTAAATGATTTAGTTTACTTCATTCCAAATGTGATAATCAGTCAAATTTATTTATTTATCATTCTGATAGTCCAAATAATAAAATATACTTATTTAATGATAGTGTTCACATTG
>NC_061170.1:33766914-33836914 GCF_022113875.1 Hydra vulgaris | reverse complement strand
ATGCAATATTTTCTTTAAATTCTTTATCTAGCAATCTTATAGTGTTTTTGAACAGTAGCTAAAGATAGTTTTATATGAAATCCATGTACAAACAATATCTAGATAAAAGAATCAATAACAACGAAAGATTGCTTACATTGCCTTCCATTTCAAAATCTAAAGTTGTTATCTGGTAGCAAACACAACAATGACACACAAATATGATAATCATTTCTCTATTTATATGCCTTGCCTCAGTTTTAGCTGGATTTTTACCAACAGGACACTAAAAATAAATAATTGAGTTATTTCAACTAAATCAAGAAAAAAAAAACAAATAATAGAAGTCTTAAGAATAAATTTATTTAATTTTGACAGGTATTAGAGACCTCTGTGTAGAATAAATATAACTTAAGTATAACAACAAATTTTTATTTGTTAAATATAACTCTGATATATACAATCGAAAATAAAACATACCATCTTTTAAAATCCAGAAGTACGGTAAACATTCTATTGTTTATCAGTTCGTCTGTGAATGGAATAGAAGTTCTTTTATGCATGAACCTTGCATGCATTTTGAATGAGTCCAAAAAACTAATTCCTAAAACACCTTTTCTCCTTAAACAAAATCAATTTTAAAAAATTCTAAAAAACATTTTATTATAATTTTTGACATTATTATCCTTATTATTAAAATATTATTTTAATTTTCTTTTATTATCATCAGTACTTTTTGTTTGTTTGCTTTTTTGTTCTTTTTTTTTTTTTGTATAATTAAAACCTGTAAATTAAAAAAATAGTTGTTTTTAATGTATGTTCTATGCGCTTTAATTTATATGTTCATGGTTCATGTGTTTCATATTATTATTATCCATGTGTTGATATTAAAATTCTATGTTAATTTTCTTTCCGTTATTACTACAATTATTATCAATACTTTTTTTTGTTTATTTTTCTTCTTTTTTTCAGAATTATAACCTGCAAATTCTGATTTCTACATGTTTGTTAATCATGTATGTGCTATGTGCTTTAACCTATGTCACTTACGGTCGATGAGTGTCAATGTATATCTTTGCTTTTAATTACTTATATTATATTTAAAAATTGGTATCCCTCCTTTGATCAGATTTCTATATGAGTGACGCCATCCTAATAAATCATTAACTTATTATTATAAATAAATGTATGCTTATAACTACCATTATTAGGACTGATTTTTTTAAATTGATCAAATACTAGAATGTTATAAATAATTAGAAAGTGCTAAAATACAGTACTTTAAAGTTGAAAAAATTATTAAAATTGGACAATTCCATATAAAGTTATGACACTTTTAGTTGCGAATTTTTTATATATGGATTTCATGACAGAACTGTGGTTAAAAAAGAAAAGTTTTACATTAATTGTTATAACTTGCCTATTCATGTTCAAACATTTAAAATTTGCTGTCAAATGATAGATATAAAAATGGACAATAATTTTAAACTAGTTTCTAGATAAAGGGTACATCGAGGAATCCGCAAGGGGTGCTAATTCACCACCTACACTTAACAAAAATACACTTTTTTTTCATACAAGAGTGTTTTTCTTTATGAAATTGGTTATTGATATATTAATTATTTATATACAACAAGTTATTGTTATTTTATTCTACATCACTAGCCAATTAGAATAAATAATTAGAATAAATTCTGGAGACTTTGAGAAAAGTATTAATTTTATAATTAAAGTTGAAATTTGCTACAATACTAGATAACGTGAAGTTACTCACAAATATTGTGGTACTATGTACGATATCATGGTACATAGTATGATATCATATGATATAAAGTTTCTGTTTGGGTAATATAGTTTAAATTTTTTTTTCAAATAGTGTTTGTCACACAAAAACAGTACAACAAACTATAGGCAGCAATGTTGTCCTCATTGGGCATTTTTGTATGTGAATTCTCAATCTTATACTTAATAATAAGTTTGTAAAAAAAGTAAATTAAACAAAATGTTTGCATCCAAACGCTAAAAATGTAAATCAAATATAATTATTTTAATATTTATTGGCCCCCGTCCCCCTCAGACCAATATCTAGTTACGGAATCCAGGAAAATAGAACTTAGGTACTAAAAGTGCAACACCTTGTAGGTCGCACTATATATATATATATATATATATATATATATATATATATATATATATATATATATATATATATATATATATATATATATATATATATATATATATATATATATATATATATATATATATATATATATATATATATATAAATATATATATATATATATATATATATATATATATATATATATATATATATATATATACACACATATATATATATATATATATATATATATATATATATATATATATATATATATATATATATATATATATATATGTACTTTATATATATATATATTTATATATATATATATATATATATATATATATATATATATATATATATATATATATATATATATATATAATATTAACACATGTATAACACGTTTTTATTTGTTTCTCGCTTTCCATTAAAGCAACGGTTGCGCGAGTAACAGTGTAAAAGCATAAAATTAATATTTGAATGAATGAAAGTTTTATTACCTTTTTTTAGAAACGAAACAGAAAGTTTTGTTCTTCTTCGTCTTAAATGATAATATAATTAAGGATTACAATTTTAATAATAAAATTTTTAGTTTTATAAGTTTTTTATTTTAATTTTTATTGAGTTTTTGTTGTTTTTTAACTTCAAAATTTTTAGGTTAATAAAAATCGTTAGTAAAAATAATTTATATAATGTACGCACACTTTTTAATAATATATATTTTTTAATTATTAGGTAACCCGTAATTATCTCTTTTATTTAAAAGCCGCCTGCTCTGCCCTGTAAAAACTATTAACTTTTAGTAAAAGTCGAATAAACAGAATTGCCAATATTTAAATTCAAAAAAAATTGAAATAATGGTAAATATGCTTATTAAATGCTCATGTTTTGTATTTGAATATTTATTGTCTATATAAATCATATTATATTAAATATAGACAATAACTATTCGAATAAAAGAGAAATAAAAAAAACTTAGGTGTTTAATAAGTGTAATCACTATTATTTTAATTTTGCAAGTACTACGCTATTTTTAATTATAGATTAAAAAATGTTTTAAGTGTTTTAACCCTAACACTTAAAAACATTTTTACTTGACTCGTAAACCAATTAACGGCGACTCCTGCTTCACTAATCAACCTGTATTACAAAACAATTTATGTAGTTATGTCATATACTGCCCATATTCTAAATTTCTAATTTTTATTTTAGCCTTGTAATATTTATCATCTCACGATATCAGATGGACACACAAAATATTCAAAACTGAATTTATACTTTAATTGGCTTTCTCATTACTTTAAAAACACTATATTTATATAAAAATAAACTTTTTTGTAAAAAGAAGAGCTTAGTAAACATTTTATGACTTCATTGATTATTACTAAATCATTACTTAGCGAACAATGATACAGGTACTTTTTGGGTTAATAACTGAGACCCATTTAGGATGGCCTCCAAAGTCCTGTCTATTTTTGACTGGGATTTCCATCTGGGACTCAAATGAGTTAGCCTGCCGGGTATTCTGAATAGGTCCTGAAGAAACGCATTACTATAAATCTATAAGTTTCCCGCATTGATTTGCAACTAGAACCTATATGTGAAACCTTCCTGAAATCTGTTGGATTTTAGCTGCGGTTTACATGCGGAACCATAAGGTTTAACCCGTACGCAATATATATATATATATATATATATATATATATATATATATATATATATATATATATATATATATATATATATATATATATATATATATATATATATATATATATATATATATATATATATAATAATTTCATTTGTATACTTAAAATAAAATCTTTATTGTTTAAAAAAAAAATTTTTTGATCTAGTTATTTATTTATAACTATATATTTATATTAATTATTATTTTTAATAATAATAATTATTATTAGATCAATTTAACTATTTATTTAATAGATTTATTCAAAGACTTATCGATCATTGTCTGTCTTCACAGTTGTCTTGCAAATTAAAAGCTTTTAAATTGTTGTTAAAATTAATTCTCATTTCGGTATTAGCTATAAAAAATATAAAGTCAGATTATTAGTGTTAAATTTTACAGGCATCACATTTTGTTTATATTTTAAGATATAAAATTTTAATTAGTTTTGGCCAATATTCATCAGAAAAAAAGCATTTGTCACAATATTCTAGTTGGGTTTAATTATTAGAGAGATTATCTTCGCAAACCGTTATATTTCTAATTTTTTAAAAGCTCCCGTACATGATTCACTGAATATTTAAAGTTTCCATACATGAGTTACTAAGTATTTAATGTTTCCTAACATAAGTCACTTGAGTATTTAAAGTTTCCGTACACGAGTCATTGAGTTTTATAATTATTTTTAATGTTATATTTACAACTTATCATTATTATTAATTCTTAAAATATAATATTTATTAAAACTGCAGACATATTATGATTGTTGAAGTTTTAAAGTCAATTTAATTCATCAGTATCCAAATGACAGTCCGTGTGCAACTATTGCAAGTTATGAGAAATATTTTTAAAAATATGCTACAAAATAAAATTTTTTTAAAAATTTATAACTATGATACATATAATATAAGAATAGTGTTTTCGCCTACTAACTTGGAGTTTAACGTATAAAAATCGTCAAACCTTTTGGGTTAGAAGATTTTTAATTAAATAGTTTCTTTATTTGAATAATATATACTATTAAATTTATTGGTTATATTTAGTAACTTTTTATAACTCGATGACTCTGGTCAAGAGTTAATACAAAAAATTTAGAGTTGGAACGTTGGCAATAAAGCAAAAGGGTATAGGGTATAGGAGCTGGAGAAAACTATTGTTTATAAATTTTAGAAGCAATTGGTTCATAAGAGATGTAGTGGTATGAAAGTTTCTTTTTTGATTGTTGGTTTTAGGTGTACAAAATATACTTTTGGTTAATAAATAAAAATGAAATAAAATGTTGAAAAAAATGAAATAGTGGAAAAAAGATAGAGTACATTGATCTTGTTATCTTGGAGATGCGTTTGACTGGTGTTGCAATCAGCTGGTATTGCAAACATGCTGGTGTAGCAGAAGAAGCCTTATTCGAAGAAAAATAGGTATTAGCTTCATGGCAAGAAAAAAAAGTCTGGGCAAAGTTTAGAGAACTATTTCCATTTCTAACATCAAGAGTTACATCATTAAAGATTAAATCAAAGAAAAGATTGACCTTGATAAGACATCCAAGCATGTTTAGCTTATGCAACTACAGGTACATGTGTGCAAGTGTGTAATGTACAGGTACATGTGTGCAAGTGTGTAATGTACAGGTACATGTGTGCAAGTGTGTAATGTACAGGTACATGTGTGCAAGTGTGTAATGTACAGGTACATGTGTGCAAGTGTGTAATGTACAGGTACATGTGTGCAAGTGTGTAATGTACAGGTACATGTGTGCAAGTGTGTAATGTACAGGTACATGTGTGCAAGTGTGTAATGTACAGGTACATGTGTGCAAGTGTGTAATGTACAGGTACATGTGTGCAAGTGTGTAATGTACAGGTACATGTGTGCAAGTGTGTTATGTACAGGTACATGTGTGCAAGTGTGTAATGTACATGTGTGCAAAAATAATGATCATCATACTCTGATTTTATTGCTAGAGTTTTCGGACAAGACCAATGAAACATTGTATTCTCTACTATGTTCAGTTGACCCAGATGCATCCTTTTAACCTTTTAAATAGTTTTTTTGATGCTCAGGGCATCTTGTTAAAATATTCTTTTTGGTTTCGCCCATGTAAAAACTGCCGCAAGCTCATGTGAGTCAGTAGACATTGGAACTGGGAGCTAGGTTTGACTTGTTGTTGCATAAGACGTTTTTTAACGTAGGTGGTATAGTAAGTATTATTCTGACGTTGTAAGGTTTAAGTTCTTCTCTAAGGTTTTGATTTATACTTGAGAGCCATGGAAGGTTAACTGTATATTTACTTGTTTGTGTTTTAACATAATTTATTTTAGAAAAATTGTTTTTTTTCTAAATATAGTTTTTGGCAGTTGTTTCAAACTTTAATCAATTGTGTCTATTTTTTGTGTCTTCTGCAATTTTATTTATTTATGCAATCTTATAGTTATTAGTGTTGGTTACAATTATATCCAAGAAGTTTAATTATTTTTTATTTTATTATTTTTCCGAAGTATATTACTGGATCTTGTTTATTTTGTAACTCCAGAAATTTATCATGGTTTTGTATTGAGTCAAATCTATTATGACTGTCATCTACATACCTTCTGTAAATCTTTGGCAAAACATTTACAACCTCAACAATAAAAATTTTCAAACGATGCAAAACACCTCGGCAACTACGATCATAAAGGACAGTCCAATAGGTCCCAAATTCGGTATTGATTGTATTTTGTTTTAATATAAAAAATAACATTATTTGAGGCAGAGTTCAATTATCCCATGTATATCACTACAAATGTTGTTGTTTAAAATAACAATAATCATAGGAATTGTTCTTTCAATTGGAATGGAGTGATACAAAGCCACAACATCAAAAGAGACTTTGATTTCACTAAGATCAATTAACTAAGGTTTCACTTTGTTGACAAACGAGGAGGAGTTTAATAAACTTGGTTTATTTTGTTTACGGTTAGTTATATAATTTTTACGAGATACTCTGATGATCCATATGGGTGGATACGTATGGTAGAAACAACTGGTCACATTAGATAATTCTTTTCTGGTTTGTAAGCTTTTATGACTCCATGTAACAGTGGAGGGACGCAGGGTTAGTGTTAGGGTTAGGGTTATAGTTATATATATATATATATAGGTTCAAGGTGTCCATTGGTGGATAACCATTCTCATGCAGTAGGTTTTAGGTTTGATCCTTTGTCTAGCATTTTCCATTCAATTATTTGCAGACGAACTCTGTAATCATGGAAATGAGCAGCCCGTTTAGTCAGTGTTAGCTTTTCAGGGACAACAATATCTTTGCACAGTGCTTCAGGATATTTTAAATATCTAATGTTTAAAGAAAGATTTTTTTAAATATAAAGACCTTTAAAAAATATATCTTACGATGCTAGGAGCAGTTTGAATGTTAAAAAAAATTTGATTTGGCTCAGCTAATCTTGATAAATTTGTTTATGTTTAAAAAAGAATAAATCTTTATTTGGCTAATGAGTCTGTTGATGTCTATTATATAATTCTTTGAAAGCATTGACTGAGGATTCTGCATTTTTTTTGTCTAATGCCCAGTAGTCCATAAGTGTTTCGGATATCTCCTCATACTTTTTGACGGAGTTAAAAAACAATGCTTTTCGTTTGCCAAATATTGCTGAAGTGGAGTCACATCCACTCCAAGCAAGAACAAAAAGCAAATGATCCTTGACGTCCGCTACTTCTAATTGACTTTTTTTAATGCTCCAATATTTCTTGACGTGTACCTGAAAAAAGAAAACATCGCATAACTTCTTATTCCAGTGGTAAAGAAGCATTACAGCTGCATCTGTGTCATCAGCCACAACTGTTGTTGGAAAATCTTTTGAAACCTTGAGAGCCGTAGAAACATTTTTTGTGTCAGCATCTCCTTCACATACATGAACCGTATGACCATCCTTGGTGAGGTGTGCTGTTAGGAACAATATCAATTGCTCCCTTATTATGTGCGTTACATAAAAAAATGTTATTTGGAGTATGAAACATTGTAGGTCACATATCCAGAAAACATGTTGCTAAACTTTGTTCCTTTAACCCAGTGCAAACAATGCGATAAAGCACCTCCATCAAGAACATAGGTGTAATTTACCAATTTTTCTATTGAGCAAATCCATTCTTCTGTTAGAAGTAGTTTCCTAACTGCTTTATCAGGTTTCCGCATAAGATTGTTTTTAAACAAAGCTTGTGGAAATGGGGTGGTATCGTAATCAAAGTAACTTTCAACATCATTTTTCTCTCTGTTCATTTGCAGCTAATCTTGTAAATAGTTTGATTGATTTGATAAAAATTAAGTTTTTATTGTCAATTTTAGCGCACTTCGTTTCAAATGTTAAAAGTTTTTTGCTTCTGTAAAACTGATGCTGTCAAGATTTTTTTGAATTGCTAGTCCAATGGCTTCTGGATTTTCCCAATTAACATTGTCTTTTTCAATTTCTTAAAAGGCTCAACTTGATAACGAGTAAAGGTGAGTATCTTCGTATTCAAAAAAATTTCTCGTTTCGAACCAGCCATAAAACTTTTGGAAATCTTCATAATCGTTTAATCTAAACTTGAACCTCATTTCTAGATGCGATTATACCCATTCCTTAAAAAGTGTTTTTTACAGTTAGAGTGCATGTGTTATGGTCAACAAGCCATATTGTTGCAAACGATTAATTAATGTCCACTCCAATCCCAAAAGGAATCGATGCAATCATTGATTTTGGTCTAGAGCATTAAGCAATGCACTGACCGATACTGACTTGCTTCAGTTCTGATGAAATCAAGTACTTTAAAAAGTTGAGAAGGCTTGTTGGAACCCAGTTTTGGACATAATTTAAATCGCCCATTCGATTAATTATAGGATAGTTAGATTTATCAGAAGAAAGTTCTTTGATGTCGTTCTTTATAATTTTTGCTGCGGCTGCGATGATGTTGTCGGATGTTTGTTTGTCTTTTTTTATTTTTAATTTTCCATAATGAATCAAGTCATGTCTTTAAAACAAATAAAAGTTTTTCGAACTGGTGCGTAACCGTAATATTCTACAAGCTTATTTTTCAAATGTTTAATGGAGAACACGGAGAGTCTTTACTAAGTTCTAACATTTTATTGTGCATCTCGTTTAATGTGCAAAGTTGATGATCGGCATCTCTTTCTAACCAATCAAAGACTTTGTAAAAGTTAAGAAGCATCAAATCATCTGTCGGACGACCTTTTTTATTTCCAGTCAGTAAATTAAGTCTGAATTTGTTCATACAAGAAATGTGATAAACTGCTCCTTCTGCAACAAGATCATTACAACTTGATAAACGACCTAAAACTTCTCTTCACCATTTATCAGCTCTACTTTTAGATTGGTTAAGTAGATTATTTCAAAGTGGTAACGTTTTTATTTGAGTTACAGTACTGTTTTTACCGTCAGCTAATTTAGTACAAAAGAAACAGCAGAATTTCCACTTGAAACGTACATCTATAATTGAAGATGATCGTAGTTTCTTAATTGAGAAAACCTATATTTGTATTGTGGGACGACTTCTATGGTTGTATTCCTTGTATCAACAAATCTTCTTCTGCAATCATGATGCACAAGAGCAGCCCCGATTGAGTTTTCTTTTAACTTTTGATCTAAATAAAAGTAATTCCATACAATTTTAATGTAAACTTGTCATATAGTTTAAATCTGTTTATCAATAGCATTTGATTCTGTTTTATCCTATATATTTAAATATACCTATTCAAATCATATAATCCTCTTTTATTGCAGATTCTCTTGAAAGTTTAGAGTCCTTTCTTTTTCATTGAAGCTAATAAAGACTTTTCAAAGCTACCGTTACACAACAAACAAGTTTCATTCATCTCTTTATACACTTTCTATTTATATTTGTACTGAATTAAATGTACGAAATTTAATTTAGTCTTATACCTATATATAATATTAGTATATATAAATCTAATATATATGAATATAATATAATAGAATAATATATTATTTTATATATTGGAATAAAATTAAACTTGTTCTAAAATTAATATTATCATTACAATGTGTTTTATTCAACACAGTTTATTCGAAAAGTTTCTCTCAAGAACAAAAACTTTTCATTCAAATTTATCATTCAAATAAATTTTATTACATGTACAGTTTGACAAATTTTTTACTCAGCATTAAATTATATTTTTAAAGGTTGATGCTTAAGATTTGATGAAATGTGCTTACGATTGATGCTTACGATTTTAAAGAAAAAACATTTTTTCAAAAACAATGAGGTCATAATTTCCAATATAAACGGCCATAACTCACGAACCATACATTTTTTAAACTTTGCGTAAGCTAACTTTTTACTCAGCATTAAATTGTCTTTTAAATGATATATAAAACTTATAACTTTGGCAAAATAAAAAATTTGGTCATTTTGTCCAAACTTTGATTGACTAAAACGTCATTTCCTGTTCTCAAAAACACGGGGCTTTTTTTTTGGTCATTGCTGACACGCTAACTAACCTATGTGCAAAATCCTAACTTTATATGATTATCTTTCCGGGTTTGGAGGTGTTTTCAGCTAATTCCACCATACTATTTTCTCATCGTTGTTTACAATAGGTGTCACAATTTTGCACATAGCATTTTTACCTTTTAGGTAGGCATATGGCCCAGTTCTGTTCGAAAAAAAGTGAAGTAGTTGTTTTTTTTTTGTTTTTTTTTTTGTTTTTGTAAATTTATTTACTAAAACAAAAAAAACAAAAGTAAAATTATTTGCCTTCAATAAAAAAAAAATTACACTTACAGAATAGCTTTATTACAAACATAATCAGCAGGACTTCCAGAAGATCATACGATTTTATCATGGAGCCCTTTACAATATCAAGTATAATCTCAAATTAACCAATAAAAAAAATCAACATAAACTATATATAACTGTGCATTAAAAATATAAATATACTGGATAAAATATATGAAACAAAAGAACTCAAAACAAGAAAAAGTATTTTCTGCTGAAAAAATAACTTCTTTTAATTTTCGTTTGAAAGTTAAAGTCCATTTCAAAAACAAACCAAAATTTGTCAAAACTGTTTTATTCCATAAATAAGCACTGCGATAAGAAATAATTAGTTGTTCAAATTTAGTCTGGCAGAAAGGTTTTTGTAGATTTTTTCCATTGCGAAGATTGTACTTGTTTATGGGTTTTACATAATAAAGGTTTATAAATACACCAGGAAATAATTAATTTTTACATTTAAACATGAAACATAAAATATTATAAACATTTAGCTCGTATTCATTTAATGTTTTCATTTCTCTCAGAAGTGCTTTTGAGTTTGAAAAACGATTTATAAAATTAATTAAGCGAACTGCGTGTTTCTGATGCTGATAAAGAGATTTAAGTTTAGTTTTGTGCGCACTTTCCCATACAACATTTACATAATTTAAATGGCAGTGGATAAACGAATAATACAGTTGTTTTAAATTTTGTTTATTTAAAATATGATGAACTTTATATATATTTTCAATACTTTTAGTAACTTTTGAGAAAATATTATCGATTTGTTGTTTCCACACGTGTGGAAATTTTTACTAATTTTAAATAGTTTTAAAAAATTTTTAAATTTTAAATAATACAATACTAAAAAGGAAAAAAGTTACAAAATTTCTCGGAGTTTCATTGATTCAGGATAAATTTTCGTCTACAAGAACTCCGAGAAGTTTTGTAACTTTTTTTCCTTTTTAGTATTGTATTATCAATAAAGAGGTAGGGCATCGTATTTGGTAAACATTTTTTTCTGAATATTGGGTAAATAGGGCAGTCAAATTAGATTTTGACCTGGAAAAAATTAGCAGCAAGCTGAAAATTGCTGGGAATGTTCTTTATGCACTCCTGATTCATATTAGAAAAATTGGCCTAAATCGGAGTGGAGCTTTATCTAAAATCCATGATGGCATTCAAGATGGCATCCAAATAACAGTTTGTAATAGCTGAGCTTGTTGATCACTTAGAAACATGATTCTTGTGTGAATGGCGGCAAAAATTAAAATGTTTAATATTTCTGCTTGTCGATCAAATTGAATTAAAATTTTTGCGTCAAGTGTTATGTTTTTCATGTCAAGCAATTCATTTTTCACAATTTTCTTTTAGTGAAATAAAAATTACTGTAAATATTTAAGATGGCTGCCCAAACAGCAATCAAACTTAAATATGAAAGTTTGTATATCACTTTTAAAAACAATTTTTGTATCTTGTAATTTGTCATTGAGGATACAAAGATATAGCATTTTGATTCTGAATTTTTAAAAAATGTTTTATACATATCAGTATACAAAGTATATTTTGTATACCGATATGTATAAAACAATTATTGAAAATTCAGATTCGGCATGCTACATCTTTGTTTCCTTACATGTTACATCTTAGTTTCAATTATTAGTAATTGTTCATAGTAAACCCACGGTAATACAAGTCTTTGAGAAATTTGCTTGGAAAAAAATACTATTGTGTACATAAATAATTAATAAAGAAATTGGAAACTTTAAACTATATCACATCGTATTTTGAACAATAGTTTAACTACCGGTATTTCAAAATGTTTCAAAATTATCATAGTTATATTATATCAAACTTTAATATATTTGATTGTAAATTATTCATATTGATCTTCATCTGAATATTCGATACCTCCATTTGTGTCATTGTCATAATCTTTATCCTCATCAGATGTGTCAGCATCATTTATCTTTGCGGGATTTGAGCAATCCTTTCCGTGGCATTACCCACGCATTAATGAGCAATTTAAACCACCTAAATACAAATAAATAAATATTAAAGGCCGTTTTCAATTATTGCAAATCAACTACTAGAGGAATGCATTATTTTAGTAAAAAGTTTTGTGCTATTTTAATCACTATTATCATTATATTATTCATATGACTACTTATGCCTTTTTTACATTCGCAATTCCTAATGCATCTAGTTAACAAGTTTTTTAAAAAAATTGCATACAGCTTACAAGAAGCAAAAAATTGGAGCTGGTGGGTAAAGATTTGATGATGGTAAGAGATTTGATGCTATTATTTTCCAACCCCATTCCAGTAGATTCAACTTATGACTGACCCATTGCTGTACTTGGACCCATTGCTGTACTTGATGGTTGACACAAAATAAATGTTGCTTTGCTCCAGAAATTGTTGGAGATAATACAGCTAAATCGAATGTTTTGTTAACTAGGTTTGATGCTACTCTGCGAAGATACTAAAAATAACGATGTTTATCAAGTGAAATTGACTTTTTTGATCCATATAGTGCTAGGTAAACTTTTTCTCCGGCATGAGCAATTTCATCGTGTTTGGCTTTTGGCGTGTTAAATAAATCAACAACTTTGCATATATTCACATTGTTATGCAACAATTTAAAGATTTTTTTTTTTTTTGCCTTGCTGTACGGAAATGATGTTGAATCGCATCCAGACATTGCATGTAAAAATAAAATTAGCTTGTTCGCACTGTAAATTTTGTCTTGATTAGTATCTTAGGCAAGCTTCATTATGAAAATATAGGTAGTTGAATCTCTTAGAGCCTCATGCAATCTGTGTCTTCTCTTATAATTAGAACAGGTTCGTTGAAACCATATCTTGACAAATTAGTTGCTGTATTGACAATAAGAGTATTCGCATCTCCTGGTGCTTGTTTAACATGAATTCCAGAATCTGTAAGGCGCAATAAATCTAGTTTTATTGCAAGGATCAAAATAAAATTTGCCTGGGTTGAATAAACTGTTATTAATTCGTCAAAAATAAGATCTGCTGAAACTATTTTGGACTTGCGTTGTCTGTGTTCTTCTGATTTGGTATTAGGTAGACTATCAGAATAGCCGTCAAAAACAACCCAACAGTTTTTCCCATATTGATGTAGCACATATGATACATAACATTTATATACATCTTTATATGTTGCTGGTCTCATCCATACAATATGGTGAAGTAGATACCCTCCATCGATGACAAATTTTGAGACAAAGTGTTGTTTCGTCACATAGCACAATTGATTCTATTGTATCACATAAAACTGCTTATGAACTTTTTTGCATTAAAAGCGACTTCAAAACTAAAAAAATCAAAACGTGCTGGAGGTGTTGGTGCCAACTTGTACTTAAAACATGCTGCATGTTCTTTATCCGTCCGTTTTAAACAAATGTTGGCAAAATTTATTCTAAATATTATGTTCAAAGCATTTATGTCAGTCTTAACTGCTCTATCACAGTAAATTTTATTATCACCCACTGATAAAAGTGAGATCAGTTCAAGTCAGGTGCACAAAATGGTTCATTGGCTTTTATCCATCTAATAAAGATGAAAGAGAAAGTACGCTGTTGGTTAAACCTCTTCTACGTGTAAGCCTACCTAATATCTTCATTGATCTCATAAGGACCTGTTCTATGGTCATATCGGTCCAAATGCTGGCCCAAAATTTATATGCTCGGCGAATGGTGAAATACCTGTTATTTGTAATTTTTTAGTATTCTTCTGGAGACATTCTGGACTTAAGCGACAACATCTGTTGTAAAAATAAATAAGTAATTAACGGTTTATGTTGCAACAACAACTTTATATACGTGAGTTTGGAGCCTCAAAGGAATAACAATTGAGAAATAATAACTTATTAGCGTGCTATGAACCGCGTGTTCTAAGCCGCATCGGAACTGACGTTACAGGGTAAACTGGGGTAAAGTGAACTGTTTTTGATATTTAAAGGAAATATTTTCAAAATAAAAGCCAAAAAATTTTGTAGTTTTCAAAATTTATACCATTTAAAGTATTAGGTACAATATACTATAAAACAAAATACTAAGATTTAAACTAAAAAACTTATTATTGCAATATTAAATATATATTCAAAAAAACATGTCCACTAGTTCACTTTACCCCCACATTGGGGTAAAGTGAACTACTTCATCTTTAACTCTTTTGCGTTTGTTATTTCTGATAAATTAGTTTTTTTATTTTGTATTTTGCCTTGCTGCTTGATCTTTCTTTTAAAGCATTCATTTTCTTCATTGTTTAATCTTTTAAATGCATCTTTTGATGTAAGACACACCTTCATAGCGTCTTTTAATTTTTTTTTGTAGGTCGTTTGTTGTATGAACGTGTGGCCATTAACTGTTCTTTCACTATTTCTCTTATGATTTTATTTCCAGTAAAACAATCGTTTGATATTGATAGTTGATTTATTTTTTCATTAAGTGTTTTCCTATTGATATTATAGTTTTTTGTGAATTGTATTTATTTGTTGATTCAATAAAAAAAAATTTACAAAATCGTTCTTATCATTGACATTGGTGTCTAAAGTGATGTTTTGAGGAACGTTATTATTATAATTATTTGTTTTCTGAGAAAAAGGGTGTTCAAAGATTTCAGAAAGATTTAACTTGTCAGATGCTATAGCAGATGGATCAAAGGGAAAAACTCCAGTTTTGGCAAACAATTGTACTAAATGAACTGGCTTAAAGAAGGTATCATAAAGTTTTTTTAATAAAGATGGAAAAACAGATTTCCCAACCACCTTCAGCCTTGACTCGGTATACCAATTGGCCAGAATTTCACGCCATATATGTTTAACTTGGCGAAAGACTCCTACATCAAGTAACTGAAGCAAATGCGAACAGTGTGCTGGCAAACACAAAATAGTTATATGATTTTCAACTGCTTTTTTAACAATTTCTAAAGAAATATGACTCATGTGACCATCAAAGATAAGCAATAGAGGCTTGGATGTGTCTTTCAACCATAAAAAAAGATTAAAGTACTTAGTGAAAACTTGTGTTTCCATCCAACCGTTTTTTGTCACCCCATATAAGGAACCCTTTGGTCCACCAGTCATCCATTCTTTAAACAAATTCTTCCCAGCAAATAAAATAAATGGAGGAAAATTTCTTCCTGCAGCTGATATTGTTACTAGTACACTGTTCTTTTCCTGATCCAGGAGTTACAGGGTTTTTAATACCTCTTTTTTTATTTATTGGGTTAGTGCAAAACCCGCTTTCATCACAGTTTAGTATTTGGGCAGATTTATTTATAATGTCACATTTTTCCAATGTAGCTTTAAGTAATGAAAACCAAGCATCAATTACAGTTTTGTCACAAGCTAAGGCTCTTGTTAATGTCAAAAGCTCTGGAGTTTTTATAGATATTTCTTTCTGCCAACGATTTAAAAAATTACAAAACCAGTGATCACCAGCAACACCATTCACAAATTTTTTCTGAAACCCGTTTATTTCAATATACGTTTGAACATACGTTTATAAATTTTCAATATACGTTTCATAAATTGTTTTTTATCTAATCTAAATCCAAAATCAGAAAATGAAGATAAAAGTGAAACAAGATCTTTTTCAGCATCAGCAGATAATCAGTTTGGTCGCCCATCACCAACTTTTGAGCATTTTATGCCTAGAAGATGTCTTGCAATTGTACTTCTTGGAACACCATATTCTTTTGATGCAGCATACGAAGACATTTCTTTATTTTTAACTTTCGAAATGACATTTTGCAACAAATTAGGTGCGTATATATATCTAGTTTCTTGGCATTATTTCAATATATTATATTTCTGAAAATAATTTTAAGTATATTAAAAAAAAAAAGAAAATACTTATTCTAAGAGTAAACAATTTAGTTAAGTAATTACGATGTATATAATCAGTTCTACTAAAAATATTTGATGAAAAAACATAACAAAAAGATTAGTTCACTTTACCCCCAATAGGCAGAAAAATAAGGGGTAAAGTGAACTAAATTGATTTACAAACTAAAAGATTAGCTTTTTTATATTATGATAAAAACTAAAATTTTTTTTAAGCAGCATTATATTATCTTTAAAATGAATATGAATTATATAACTGCATTAATAACAACAAATCATGAATTTACTAAAACCTATCACAAAGTTTGAAATTGTAATAGTAAAACTTCCGCCAAACTCGCTTTTTAAAATGGCTATTACATCAAAACAAAGGCTATATTTTATTAATTTTTTTATTTAAAAATTTTAAAATGTTTTAAGCAAAATGTATTAAGCAAAAATAATGCTGAATTACTTAACAAAACGTTTTTAAAACCTGATAACTTTTTAGATTAAAAAAATAGTTTACTTTACCCCAGTTTACCCTAATATAGTTTACGTTATAATTTGTTTCAGATTCACAGTCAGTTGGTGAGAAATATAATAAGTTAAAAGAGAAAAGTTTCTTTAGTGTCACTGAGAAACACGAATAAGTTTTTCACAATTGTAACTAATATGATTATTTATAAATTAACTTAATTTAGATTTCAGTTTAGAAACGTAGAGTTCATCAGAGAACAAACTTCACGCATTAAACAGTTAAAAATTGCTACATTAAATCTTCTACATTAATAATATAACAAATAATTTCAAATTTCAAATGAATATGAGCTGACACACACAACATTCTATATGTATTAAAAAACGTAAGTGTATATATATATATATATATATATATATATATATATATATATATATATATATATATATATATATATATATATATATATATATATATATACATATATATATATATATATATATATATATATATATATATATATATATATATATATATATATATATATATATATATATATATATATATTTGCCGATTAAATGAACAAAAACTTCAATGATGTGGGGGTCTCACCCACATCCCCCCACCCCACCCCCCACCCCTCATCCTTCGCGCCGGTCTTGTTTATAAGTTTTTATTTATAGTCAATTTTTAATTTTTTTTTATTACTTTTTAATGAATAACTTTTAGTGCCTTCTTTATTAAAAGGCATTTTGCAATCAATGTATTTATTAGTTATTTATAATGTTGAAAATAAATGCGTCATTTTTGTGTTGATTGGTTTTTTAAATTAAGTTATTAAACCTTTCTCATTTATTGGTAAATATACGCCAGGTGCACTTTCTATGCCTTATCTTAACATTTAATCGAAAGCATTCAGTTTTATAACTCTAATGGTTTTGTACTGACAAAACTAAACTATTGTTTTAATACCGCGAAGAAATAAGCTTTTAACAAATCAAGTTATTAATAGTTTATAAACGTAGATGTTTAAACAGATTTCTCTAATATCAATTGATTATTCTTTTACTATGCTTTTTCATTAAAGATGATGTACTTTTTTTCAAAATATCATTTTTTTTAAAAACTCAACTACAAAATAAAGAAAAAAATATTTGAACTAATGTTTCTTTTTCATGAAATAAAAATTCAAAAACTTGAAATGTAAAAATATATCTATATCAGATCTATATCGATACATATATCTATATTATATATATGTATTGATGGAATAATTATAATACATAATATAAATTGAATATTTGTTTTTACTGATAACTTTGAATTGAAAATTAATTTATGTTTTTTAATCAATAATGCGTGTTTTCAACAATTGCATTGTAATAGTTTTTTTTTTTCAAAACAAGTTTTTCAAGGAGAAGCCAATGCCACAATTTTACAAGCCAGTAAATCAATATATTTTCTCCTTATAGTTAATGCTGTCAATAGCTCTATTTATTAATTATTACTTTATTTATTGAGATGTAATAAGTATTTTTATTAATTTTTGGATTGAAATAAAAAGTAACTTCTATTTTATTATTATTATATATATATATATATATATATATATATATATATATATATATATATATATATATATATATATATAATCATAATACAAGATGCAAGAATCATATTTCTTAATCATCTACAGGCTGAGACATTACAAATATTATTTTGGACGCCATCTTGGATATCAGACAAAGCTCCAGTCTGAATTTGGCTGATTTTATCCAAAATTAATAAGGAGTACATGCAAGTACATGCTGAACATTTCCATTAATTTTCAACTTGCTCCTAATTTTTTCTAGGTAACATTTTTTTGCTAATTTTACTGAGCTAAAAAGAGTGTCCATTTTGTTTTATCAATATTGAGGGACAATTTGTTTTTCTTAAACTAATATGAGATTTTATTTAATTCTTGTGTCATTATTATTAAGTGTATTTATGTTTTCATGTGATTGGAATGTTTTCATGAGGCTTTGTTGAGGTCATTTATATATATATATATATATATATATATATATATATATATATATGTATATATATATATATATATATATATATATATATATATATATATATATATATATATATATGTATATATATATATATATATATATATATATATATATATATATATATATATATATATATATATATGTATATATATGTATATATATATATATATATATATATATATATATATATATATATATATATATATATATATATATATATATATATATATATATATATATATATTTATATATGTATATATATATATATATATATAATAGATGCCCAACTATGGTTTCCTATGGGACACCACACGTTACATTCATTAATCAAGGTAAAGAAGAGTCTTGGATATTAACAAACTGCTTACGTTTACAAAGATAGATTTTGAACCAGTTTAGAGATTTATTTTTAATTCCATAGAATTCTAATTTTTTAAATAGAATGTGGTGATCAACAGTATCAAAAACTTTAAACAAATCGATGAATAATCTAGGGTATAATGAGAATTTACTTAGTTGTATTAATTGGAGAACGGTGTGTTTAGTAGAATAATTTCTTTTGAAGCCAAATTGATTACTATATAAAAGTTTAGTATCGACAAAATAATTGTAGACTGTTATTTTGTATTCTTTCTAGTTTTTTAGAGAAAACTGGAAGAACTGAAATAGGACGATAATTTGCAATGTTACAATGGTCACCTGATTTATAAATATGAGTAATTTTTACTACTTTTAGAAAATCTGATCCTTGAGCAATAGAGGCTTTACAAATTTTAAAGAGTATATATTTCGAAACATCAAAGGAGTTTATCATAACATTTCCGTTTTATACATTCTTATACATAATTTAGGGTAACTTTGCATAATTTTGCTCATCACTCAACCTCGCCCACAATCTTTAATTGCTTATATGCCAATTAATTTACATGCTGCACCATTAACACCATCAAAACAACTTTGACCTCAAAAGAATCGTAAATTAAAAAGCATCTCTTAAAAAACTTTTTTTATGGTTGTTGGTAAATTTTTTGTTATTTAATTTTTCCGAGTTCAAACCAGCTAATGCAACTTTAACAAGTTAATTATTTATTGAGATTTTAAATTATAATTTAATTTTGTTTTCCACTGTTTATTCTCTGATTGTATTAACATTTACAATCGTTTGAAATGGTAGAATATGCATAAAATTGTTTTCTGCCCAGCCTAATAAATGAACTCAATCTCACCCACAGAATAAATATATTGTCCCCAATGCATTTAATCTTCCAGGGTGGGCGAGAATAAACGCAGCATGTTATATAAGACTTACGCTACCAGCAGTTTTAACAAAAAAAACCTTTCGCCGTGAACGCCATTATTTTTTTAATAAATTGGGATGACATATTTAAAAAATAATTAAAATTCAAAATCATAAATTTTCGTAAGGATACATAATGTTTTGAATGCTCACAAAGAAGTATATTTTATTTATAATTTTATTCTATAAATTATTGAGGAAATTATTCCACAAATTAATTACCTTTAATTCAACATCCTTAGCATTAGCGTAAAATTGAACCCCAAATTTATTTGATAATTCTTTGACAAAAATTGATGATATCCACGTTGATGTATTTTTGATCGCCTTCAAAACAATACGCATCCTCTTGGAATTGAAATTAAGGAATCAAATTAAAAAATAAATTGCTAATTATAGTACTAAGGCCCTGCGTGAGTATTGAGTCATTGTATAAAAAGCTCCTGTTTATCAAAATAAAATGAATTAGCAAGAAGAACAAAGAAAATGTGCAAAATGCAACATTTAGCGTATTATTCAGCAAGATATTATATCCGGTTTACCTTTATTAATAGCGTTGAAAAAAACTATTAGACTAATACATAAACAAGACTTGACTCTCAACTCGAAATAAATTACAAAACAATTTTTTTATTCTAAGAAACAATGCATATCACCATCAAAAAATATATTCATTACAAATTGACGTTTTACAAAAAAAAAATTGATTTATAGAAACATTTTAATTTAGTGTTATTTACTCCACCCCTTCCCATACAAATTAAAAAACACGTGAAAATAAATAATTTACATAAATTAACAGTTACAAAAATCGCTACAATTTATTAGTGCGCCAGTGTGACCATACACAAACAACATAAAGCGATCGTTTCTGCGTGTAAAAAAACAAGATAAAGTATTAAAAAATTAAAAATATACATATATATATACAACCCTCGCAATTTAGGTCGACATTCGGTAATGCAGACCTAACTGCCGACCTAACAACGTTTGAAATCAACAATTTTTCCTGACCTCGTACCTATGTTGTTGTGATGTAAATATTTTCGAGGTAAGCTACTGATCATAAAAACAATGCGACAAAGCGTTACTTTTTTTAACCTATTTAAATGATATCGTTAAGTTAAAAGTTACAGTTGTTATGTTTTGCCATAAACTTTCGTTTTAAAACGTTTTAAAGGTTTTCACTCATTTTTTATGGTAAGTCCAATTAATAGTTTTAAAACGATTAACAAGGAAAACTTATTCATCACGCAAAATTTATTTATTTGATTCAAAAAATTTCAACCTAAAAATTATAATAAAAAGAGTTATTAAAGGATTAGAAGCCAAAAAAGTTTTGCTTAGTGACGTCAGCCTGTGGCAAAAATTCTTATTTTAGGTCGAGATTGCTTTTGCATTTATCTTATATTTTTTGATTAATTTTAAATAGGGTGTACAATTGCACAAAAAGATGTAAAAGTGGTACAGATATATTATTTCAAGGATAAGAGTTTGTATTTATCACATTAGTAATTAATAAATAGTTTTAAAGAAATGACATAATAATTACTAAATTTAGTCTTTATTAGAATATATCCCAAAAGAATTTTTCTAAAAAATTTAATAAAATTTTAATTCTAGTTTGTTTTTTCTAGTTTTTTTGCCACAAAGTGACGTCCGTTCGCTAAAAGATTTTGGCTTCAACGATTTACGAAAACGCCGTGTCTATCATTTTTAATGTTCCGAGAAACTTAATGATTTGGTTTAAAATAGTGTCTCTTTATAGGAATTCTAGGAATTTTTAAAATAGAAGAATTTCATTATGGGTGTAACTAAAGCAGCGTACGCTACCTTAGTTAAGCTAAATATAAAATTTTTTATTTAGAACAATTATTTTTAAGATTTTAATAAGCTTTAGGTTTCAAATATTACATCTATAAATAATGTTACGCAAAAGGGTGAAGAGGAGGTCAAGATAACAAAGGGAAAAAGAGAAAAGAGGGGGATACGATACATACAACAAAGTTTAAAATTAACTAACTTAAAAAATGTTAACTTTTATACAAAAGTTAACATTTTTTAAGTTATTTCCAAACTTAGTCGTATATATCTGTAGTAAATGTAGCTTATTTATGTATATGTATATGTATATATATATATATATATATATATATATATATATATATATATATATATATATATTATATGTATATATATATATATATATATATATATATATATATATATATATATATATATATATATATATATATATATATATATATATATATATATATATATATATATATATATGTATATATATATATATATATATATATATATATGTATATATATATATATATGTATATATATATATATGTATATATATATATATATATATATATATATATATATATATATATATATATATATATATATATATATATATTTAAATGTCTTAACTACTGTAAATTTTAGAATTGATTACTTTTTGCTTTTTTTGAAAATATTATTTAAAAGGGGGGATTTAATGTAACTATTTTTATTTTATTTTAATTCACGTCCCCAAGGCCAAGAAGGCCACTACAGACAAGGGGCTACTTAATTTTGGTTATAACCATCTCTCAACTCTATAACTTCGAAACACGATCCTTGACGAACAAGGCCGCTGCGCGGCAATGCGCAATGCGCAATATATATATATATATATATATATATATATATATATATATATATATATATATATATATATATATATATATATATATATATATATATATATATATATATATACATATATATATGTATATATATATATATATATACATATATATATATATATATATACATACATATATATATATATATATATATATATATATATATATATATATATATATATATATATATATATATATATATATATATGTATATATATATATATATATATATACATATATATATATATATATATATATATATATATATATATATATATATATATATATATATATATATATATATATATATATATATATATATATATATATATGTATATATGTGTATATATATAACACACACGTGTTATGTACATTAATTAATAGATTAATAGAATACCTATTGGCAGACAGGATAAATGTTTCCATTTGGAGCTTGATAAAGGTTTATAGGGGTCTTCCCATCCGTGATTAATGTACTTTTTATACCAAGTCCTTGCAACATATTCATCTGAAAAAAAGGTTCTTATGACATTCTCTATCAAGTATAATTCTATTGTATACAGAATTTAGAAATAGAATACCTTTGCAACCATACCAGCATCTGCAATGATGCGGACAACATCTGATCCAATAACATTTATCATAGCTGACGACTTTTGTGTCTAAAAGAAAAACAGTAAAAATAAATAAAAACAAGTATTCATGTAAAATATTCCAATCAAATTCTTCATAATATGTACCTCAATATCAGCAAGTGATTTGGCTTTTTCAATTTCCATCTGGTTTACAGTCTTTATATAATCAATTTCAGCTTTTCGTTGCTAAAATTAAAAGTCAGAAAGTTATAATAAAATAACAAATCAAAAACTAAAATTATGAAGAAAATGAAAGAATATGAATTTCTTCATTCTTCGTATAATGAAGATAATTACAAACAATTGAATAGAAGCAAGACTGTAACAAATGTAGATGAAATCACAATGTAACAAATATATTTTGATGAAGAGCTACCTGCTCAAGCGAATGGAGTTTAGCTTCAGCTTCTATTGATTCTGCTTCTGTTCGTAGCTTAGCAACTAAAAACATTTTTTGTAAGTGTTTTTGAAAAATTAAAGTGCCGTAAAAAAAAAAGCTGATTTTACTTTTTTTAACATAAAACTTTTAAATAAAAAAAATACCTTCGATTGCGGTCTTTCCTTCAATTAAAGCTCTTTCTGCTAGCGCCTTAAAATATCAAATCAATAACTTTAAATAATATACTATTTTATGTGAAAACACAATGTTAAATTGAATTAAATTGAACAACCTTGCATAAGTCTATTTTTTTCAAACAATAATTTTATATCATAAAAAATAAAACGAAATTTTATATCCAACATGTTTTAAGAAAAAATATATTATTACTTTAGCTTCAGCAATAGCTTGACCACTTGACTCAACAGCTGCTGTTACTGCTCTAAGTTCATACAACCTTCTGCGTTCTTCTTCAGCTGCCTATTAAGAAAACCGTAATGTTCGTAATCTTACCAAAATGTTTGTACTAATAAATTCAACTAAATCTTATTTTTATTTATTTTTATTCCTTTATTATTAAATAATTTTTTGAGTTTAATGAATTAGCAAGTGAAATAAAATACTTCACACCTTTTCATTGAATAAACGGTTCTTATCTAAGTTTCCTTTTGCTGTTTGTTCATGTCTCGCTGCTTCATGTACAGCTGATCGTTCAATAGATCTGTTAGAAAATATAACATTTATACAGTTTACCAGCTTTGCTTCTAATATAATTGTAAAATCATAATTCATTCTAACTTTTAATAAAATACTGATGATCTATAGGTAAACCGTACTGAGTAGAGATCTCAATTGCTAACTGTACAGACTTCAATAAACTATCCCGCATGTGAGCATCCACCGGCTCAATACTTTGAACATCAATGTTTGTAACTTTCTGTAATGTAAAAAAAAATTTTATTGCAAAATCAGGTAACTTAAACTTTTAATAAAGTTCACAATGTAAACATACCAGTCCATTTTCACTAAAGTAAAGTGCATGACGCACATTCCCTTCATCGTCAAAACCAAAAACTGCTTCTTTAACGATTCTTGTTGAATAACGATGAAACTCATCAAATGAAGTTCGAGCTACTTGACCTCGAATACGACTTGCTAATATAGTAAAAAAATAATTTCATTAACATTTCTCAATCAAAAAATTTTATAATCATCAAACACTTTTTTAATATACCGTAAAAATGACCTTATCCTAGATCCAGAGCATTTCCATAAATGATAAAAAAAAAATCAAAAATTATCATAACTTATTAGAATATCAGATGATGAACAAGTAAAAAAAATTATACCATGTCTACAAAAATTATCAAGGAAAAAAATTTAAATGAATAAAATTCTTGTTCCTCACTTTAAATTTCGAAAACTAAAGGTTGCTAACTGCTACTATATATATATATATATATATATATATATATATATATATATATATATATATATATATATATATATATATATATATATATATATATATATATATATATATATATATATATATATATATATATATATATATATATATATATATATATATATATATATATATATATATATATATATATATATATATATATATATATATATATATATATATATATATATATATATATATATATATATATATATATATATAATGCTATAGAAACTATTTAAGTTTTGTGAGTCAAATCTACATAGTGTTGACTATACCAGCCTTTAAATAAAAGATTTTGTTAATAAAAATAGTTTAGGAAAATAATTTGGTACCAAAAGTTCGGAACTTTGTCTATTCTATTTTTAAAAATGTTTTTGTTTGAAGAATCAATTCTATCTTGTGACAAGAATTTCCAATCGTCTACGACTCTATTTGTTAAATATTAAAACCTGCATATTTTTTTAGTGAACTCTCGATGAAGCCTTTAATTGTGACAATTTCTGGACATGTGGCTGTAAAATCTCAAAGGCTCCCTAGATCTAATATATTAAGTTGAATTTAATATTTTAAATATTTCTATCATATCACCCTTTTTTCTCCTTTCTTGTAACATTGGTAAACCTAATATTTTTCTCCTTTCTTCATAACAAATGCCTTTCAGTGTTTCAATCATAGTTTCAGTGCTTTAATCCTGCATTTTATTAATATTATTTCAATTATAATAACAACATTAACAGCAACATTAAAAATGATAGTTATTGTTCCTTAAGGTCATTTTAAATTCATTTAATATATAACTATAATTATATTTATAATTCAATTATTATTTATTGATATAATAAATTAATATATTCCTTGATAACCTGATGTTCTATTTTAATAATAACATAAAATATTAGGTTAATAAAATAAACACTAATTTATTCTATAAATATTTAATTTTCAATAAATAATTATAAAACAAAATAACTTCAGCTGCTAATTGTTGAAAATAATTTTCAATCTTAGAGGTTAGAAGTCTTTGCACTGCAAAAACACTGCAAAGTTTTTAGCTTGAATTTGAGTTTGTTGCATTAGGCAGATTTCTCAATTTTTTTAAATTAGAGTCATTCTTTTCATATGCGCAAACACACTTTGTCTCTGATTAGTTTTGAAATACTTTACAGCATTATCATTCATACCAAAATTTTGAATATCAAAATAGTTAAATTCTCTAAATATTCCTAAATAGTCCTTTTTTAAAAATTGCTTTCTGATTTTAGTGACATTATTTAGTGGCATTTTTCCATTTTAGAAAGCTTTGCAATGTTCAGCCAATGATGCTGTTTCATTCTGGTATCAACCTGCCTGTTTCACCTATATTCTATAATTTGCATTCACATGAAACAAAATAAATACCAAGACAAGAAACACTTTGTTTTGTAACTTTGATTATTTACAAGAGCAAAGAATTTACATTAGATTAGAATTAAATATTGACTTCAGATTAGTTGTAAAATTTTTTTTGTTTTTTTATTTTTCAAAAGTTTAAAATTTAAAAAGGTTCAAGTTTTTTTATTTTGAAAGTTTTCAAAAGATTGTTTTTAATTTTATACTTAGGCTTTATATTAGGTATCCAAATGAAAGTAATAATTAAAATAATAAGTTATAGTTGTTATAAACATCCTGTAAAATCCTGTAAATTTCTAATTTATTAAGCCATTTAACAGTAAATGTTTAATAACTTGATTAATCTAAAAAATATTTTAACATTGGTTTTTTTATCGCCATACAATAATAACTTTTTGAAACTAAAAAACATTTATATTTATCAATCTGAAAACAGTTTTAATAGTTAAAAGTGTTTATAATAAATAATGCATAAATATATATGCATAATTATGTATGCTGCACATGTAAATAAATAAGTTGCATAAATATTGTTTTAGTAAATATTAAATAAATAATGAACTAATACCAATTGATTTAGTTGCAAAACCAATGTAGTCAGGTACTGAAAATATTTTCGCTTCTGATACTTTGTTACCAATTTCAACCTGTATATATATATATATATATATATATATAAATATATATATATATATATATATATATATATATATATATATATATATATATATAACATGCACAACATATAAAAACACATAGTAAAATATAATTACACATAATGTACTCTTATACGCATATAAAAACACATGCACGCATTACATAGACACATGCTATATATATATATATATATATATATATATATATACATATATATATATATATATATATATATATTTATATATATATATATATATATATATATATATATATATATATATATATATATATATATATATATATATATATATATATATACATATACATATATATATATATATATTTGTATATATATATATATATATATATATATATATATATATATATTTATATATATATATATATATATATATATATATATATATATATATATATATATATATATATATATATATATATATATATATATATATATATATATATATATATATATATATATATATATATATATATATATGTATGCACACACACACACATGTCTATCTATATATAATCAGTAAACTCTTATTTTTTCCAACCTCAAAGGGACAAAGAAATTTGAGTTAGAGAATGTTTAAGTTATTAGAATTCTTAAAAAAAGGTTTCAAATTTTTTCGAATATTCAAAATTCAAAATAGTTTGAGCTATTGAGGGTTCGAGATATCGGAAGTTTACTGTATATAAAAAGTATCAATAAAATTAATCTAAAAAGTTTTTTTTTTTTTAAATATGATTTTTACAATTGTAAAACTTTTATTTAAAAATTTAGCACTTTCATAGTTTGATCAGTAATGTTATTACAATAGTGTACAAAACAAAATAACTAAAACAACAACAACATGCAACTTTAGTGAATTTGAGTCATAAAAATAACAATAAATTACTATAATAATTACAATATATGTGTTAATTGTTATTTAAACATTGTCATGTTTTGTAAATAAAACTTATTGACATTAGTGTTCTACTTGGATAAAAAAATCCTTATGTAAAAAAAAGGGTAGAGACTCAAATAGCATCAGTAGTTATATATTAAAGTAGCTAAAGTCAGCATAAAAATGATAGCAACCCCTATAAAAAACAAAATGGTATGCAACATCAAGTACACAAAACAACAACTAGAACAAAAACGTCATTTGAAAATTTACATTACTAAATTAATAACATTTTTACTTGTCAACAAATATCACAAACAAAAATAGTGTGATATTTGATTTTTATTTGTAAATTTAAATATGGCTCTTAATTTAGAACTCTATTGAAATCTTATAAATTTATATAAATCTTATAAATTTATAAGACTCAGAATAAGAATATTGCAAGAATAAGTTTGTAAACTTAAAATTTAAAAAATAAAATATGTTCAGTATGCATTTAGTATAAAAGAATGTCTTTTAACAAAGTTTTCACCTCAAATTTATTATTAGCAGCATACTTTATGGATAAACGAGCATGATCTAATGTCTCCACCTATTAAAAGATTTAGAATATTTATAAACCACACACAAAGACAGTGAAATAGTAATAACAACAATAACTTGCCTCAATAACATCGGTAATATAATCAGGTCCAAGCATAATAGCAAGAGATTTTAATGCCCCTTCTTTTTTTGGCTTTCCAGCTTGAAAAAATAAAATCTTTTTAAATTTGTAAAATAATTCAACAATTTAATAATGTTAGAATATATGTTTCTTATAAATGTTTTTTATTATATATGCTTTATTATATATATTTTTTTATTATATATGCTTTATTTATATTTTATTATATATATGCGTTTTGTAATCGATTTTTGTTTTACATTTCTTTTCAGTATTTATAAATAACTTTTTTTTTTAACTCTTTTAATTCTTATTTTAATTTTTATTTTAATTATTTTAATTATTGTTCTTTATGAAATTAAACTTGGGGATAACATTTTAGATTTCGTAAAAAAAACACAAAAAACACAAAAAACACAAAAAACCTTTTACTATTTGGGTTTATTTTACAATAATTTGAAAATGATTGTTTTTCTATGTATTTCTAAATTGTATTATTTCTAAAAGAGCACACTGTCTCACTGAAATGTTCAGAAAAAATATTTTAAAAATAATATTTTTTTTTTTTTGATAAACAATTGATTAGAATTATTCATTTGATTTAAATATACTGTTTGGTCAATTTATAAATTATGTTACATCAAAAGAATTTTTTAAAATTTTAAATGAAAAAAAAAATTTTAATAAAAACTTTTTTTTATTTTTAAAATAAACGTAATTGAACCACTCACCACTTAAATTTAAAATATTGAAGTCCTCTGAAGGTTCCAAAACAACCTGTTAGAAATTAAAATAACAAAGAAAATTATGTTTTGTATATTTGTTACTCAAAAATTATTTATTGAGATAAAAAAATATTTAAATGACTTACAAGATTTGGACCAAACACCACACGAGCTGTTTGTTTTTGGTGATCAAAAACCTGTCAAAAATGTAGATTAGTTTAAAAAACAATGCACATCCTGTAAAATTTGAAACCAATCTCTTTTGCAAATAACATGGTATTTTTGTTTTTGTTTTAATTTAAATTCCACTAAAGTTTCAATTCAGATAATGTTAACCCTGAACTTTGTACAGTGTCATGTAATTTAAGCTCAAACTATACATTTTATAAGTCTAACCATATAAATAAATAGTGGCACCTAAGTTAAAACACAATACAATTAAAGTTTTTGTTTCATGTTGTTTCTGTCACTCATATACTGTATATGCTTATCTATTAAAGTTTTATTGTAGTTAATATGTACATTTATATAGAATATAATTAATTGTTGTAAAGCTGTATATAGCTAAATCAAAAACATTAAAGCCTCATATTTTTGTTCAGTGTCAAACTCATGCACAGTCTAGTTTGCTTTCTAACATTACCTGTACTGCAGCATTTGGAGGAACTCGATAAGTTACTATTCTTGTTTTGTCTCGCTAAAATGCAAAGTAAAAAAAAAACAGTAGCAAATTATTTTTTGTATTTTTTAAAATTACTTTATAATTTTATTAAAAACTACCTTTTCATTAGCATACACTGGGTCTACTGAAGACTCAAAGTACGCCAGTTTCCGAATATCTTCATCCCCCCAACAACCGCCATTCCTTAAAACATTCCAAGAAAAAGAATGTTTATATAGTTTTTTTTTATTATTATTTTTATCAATTTGATATAACTAAAATTAAAAAATTAAACTTATCAACTTACGCTAACATTTTGACAGTCAGAGGTGACAATTCTTTAGCCCATAAAGTCTCTGTTTCGGTTAATAAATATGAAATAGGGCCCAGGACAGTAAATACCTAAAGCAAAAAATAAAAAAGGAAAGAGTAACAAAAACAAATGACAAATTTGTATTTTAACAACTGAATAGATCTAAAAACTTTAAAACAAAAAAATCGTTACGCTTAAATGTTAAAAAAAACAACGTTGCCTAGTAAGAACTTTAAAAATGTATTTAATATTATATTCTAAACAATAATTTGAAAACATAAACCTTTCCATTCTTCTGATCCTGAACATAAACACCTTCATTCTTTGCAAGTGCAATAGGTGTTCTAAATAATTAGAGACACATTATCATTAATTAAATTAATTTTAAATATATACTCTAAAATTTTAAAAATATACTCTAAAATTTTAAAAATATACTCTAAAATTTAAAAAATATACTCTAAAATTTAAAAAAAATACTCTAAAATTAAAAAAAAATACTCTAAAATTAAAAAAAAATACTCTAAAATTAAAAAAAAATACTCTAAAATTAAAAAAAAATACTCTAAAATTAAAAAAAAATACTCTAAATTTTAAAAATTTAAAATTGCATAACAAAAAAATAAGTAGAAAGCATATAAAACCTTTTGAGCTTAACATCTACTTCAACTGGTGGAATGTAAACTTGGGATCCACGTATCATCCATAAATCTCCAGGTTTGCGTTGGATGGGAGCTGTATAATTAAGAAAATACATTTTTTAATGTTTAAAATTACTTAAATTTATTACTTTATAACTCTCTCTCATCTTCATGTTTTCCTGACTCATACAACTTTCAACTTTTGAACCTTCAACTTGTCAATCCTTTTCTTCTCTTTAATTTTTTTTTTTTTTTTTCTAGTAACTTCTAACTTAATAGGGGTTGCTCGCAGCCTTGTTGGGAGTGAATCAGAATTTTTAAAAAACAAAAACGAAAAAAATATATATCCAAACATCCATTAACATTAAAATACATACATTAACATCAGCACTGATTCAGTTTTTTAGCCATGTCAATGAAAGTAAACTTTTTTTCTTGTTTTTACTGTTTAAAACATGTTCTTGTAAGTAAAATGCTTAACTGCCCGTACAGTGGTAGTGTCACAGGGTTGAGAGAAGATTGGTAACACATTAATGTCATCATCATCATCATCATCATCATCATCATCATCATCATCATCATCATCATCATCATCATTATTATTATCATCATCACATCATCATCATTATTATCACCATTATCATCATTATCATCGTCATTATCAATCGTCATCATTATCATTCCTCAGCTTTACCATGTCTATACATATTAATACCAAAAATACCTACAAAAAAAAACTAACCTACAAAAATACAAGTCTTAACTAGTAATGCCTGCCAATTTAAATTTTTAACAAAGACAGTCTTTTATAAAAAAGCCAAATTTAGCCAGGGCCAATACATACAAACCAGTTAACTATTTAATGACATGCAAAAAAAAAGCTGCTAATGACGGAATAGAAAAAATTTTAAATTTTATTATATTATAGTTACAAACAAAACTTACGATTAACAGATAAGTCTTCAAATTCTGCAGCAGCAGACAAAATAAGTGCTTCATCATATTCAAGTAGATATGCATTTTGAATACCATTTTCAAGTTCCTCTCCTAATTATTTAAGAAATTTACCATTTTGACTATGAAATATATCTAGCTTTCAAGCTTATTACACAATTATATATATATATATATATATATATATATATATATATATATATATATATATATATATATATATATATATAATATATATATATATATATATATATATATATCTATGTATATATATATGTATATATATATATATAATATATATATATATATATATATATATATATATATATATATCTATGTATATATATATATGTATATATATATATATATATATATATATATATATATATATATATATATATATATATATATATATATATATATATATATATATA
This sequence comes from Hydra vulgaris, assembly GCF_022113875.1. NCBI lineage: Eukaryota > Metazoa > Cnidaria > Hydrozoa > Anthoathecata > Hydridae > Hydra > Hydra vulgaris. The sequence goes on along the minus strand of NC_061170.1, from coordinate 33,804,120 downwards.
TATATATATATATATATATATATATATATATATATATATATATATATATATGACAAGGGCTTGACTCCAAAAGTATCATTTACCTCTGCATTAACTCAGAAATACTTTAAAATTGAATTAAAGTTTTGCATTTTTTTTTTTTTAATAAATTATTTTCTTGAATGAAATTGAATGAAAAATGGTTTTTATTACATAAGATTATATTTGGTTTTAGAAATGATTTCTTTTGAAGTTTTTTTACTAGCCTTCTTTTCTAAAAGTTTTTTAATAACTTTTTTTACCAAATCTATATTAGTTAATTACTACAAGAGTATAATTTTTCAAATTATATTCTTTCAAATTAATTTCTAAAATATAACCTCTACATTTTTCAAATGGCAGTTTATCAAAATACAACAAAGCCCTCAACATATGCCGAGTGCCAAAGTTAATTTTGTACACTATATATATATATATATATATATATATATATATATATATATATATATATATATATATATATATATATATATATATATATATATATATATATATATATATATATATATATATATACACAAACATAAAATGTCATAATAAACAACCTTTTCACTTTTCAGTTAAAAATTGTTGTTTTTTTGTATATAAAATTTTTATTTGAAATTATAAGCAATTTTTATTTGAAACTATTATCATTTCTGAAATCTCTATAAAATTCTGAAAATTCTGAAATTCTGAAATTCTGGTCTTTTGAGACCCATGAATTTTAAAATCACTATAAAATTCTGGTTCTTTTGAGACCCAGGTTGACATACTTTTAAAGAAAATAAAAATTCAACACCTAACTTAAAAGTTAACACCCTAATATATATATATATATATATATATATATATATATATATATATATATATATATATATATATATATATATATATATATATACATATATATATATATATATATATATATATATATATATATATATATATATATATGTATATATATATATATATATATACATATATACATATATACATATATACATATATACATATATACATATATATATATACATATATATATATATATATATATATATATATATATATATATATATATATATATATATATATATATATATATACACACACTCAACTATAAATGCGTGTTTAAATATGCACTGTGACGTCACCCTGAAATAGCTTGCTGTCAAGGGCTTCAGTACATACATCTACTGACAAATAGCCTGATTTTCAACAGAGTGCTGCTACATTGACTGAGGGTTTGGGATGGGGCAGTAATCTTTTCTTTCATTATTCTTCATATTTTTATTCTTTTTCTGAAAATGTTGTATGCTATAAAGATAAGCAAAACTAGTGAGCAAATGCTTACCTAAACCAGCTATAGAATATATACATATACAAACACACATTTTTTCTTAAACTGTAGTTTAAAATTTAAAATCAACTGTCTAAAACTATTGTTAAAAGAAATTTTGAAACTATTGTTAAAAGAAATTTTGAGTAAAGATTATTTGAACCAAATAAATTTGACGTAAAGTGAGTAAAGTTTTTTGAAATTTGAACAGCTGTTTTTTCTTTTAATTAATTGAAAAAGTAAGTAAAATTTGAGGGCAAGTTATTGCAACATTTTAAACAAAACATAACCATATTTTTGTTTCAAAAGAATCTTTGAAAATATATATATGACTTAAGTAAAAAAACCTTTAGACTTTAAAAATACTTTTTTGTCGCATACACATCTGCAAAAATTAGGTTGCATCACTGATCTTAAAGGTAAAAAAAAATATCACTATGAAATTAGGTTTTTAAGGGATTACCAAGTCCCAAGACATGTTGTGTTCATATTAAAGAGAATGTTAAAAAAAAACGTCTGAGCAAATTTTTTTTGATTAAAACTAATTAATAAATGTATACCAAGAAAAACAAATCTTGTTGTTTTAGTCGAAGCTTGACTAAAACAAGTCAAGCTTAACTAAGCGAAATAAAGTTCTAGAGTATTCTGTTGAATTGTTTTAGAAATTGTATTATTTACCATTTGATGCGTTTTGAGATAACAAGCATAAATTTTTTTAAGAATATATTATCAAATGAACTATTACTTTAGTATTATGGCTCATTCTCGGAGCCACATCTGTAAAGCCGTAAAACTTTTAAACTATAATATTTGTTTACAAAAAAAAATGTTTTATAATATATATTTTTTAAATTGTCAAAATTTTGAAAGTTAATTACAAATTATATATTTTATTAGTATATTCTTAATTTTTATATCTTTTCTTAGTGCTTGGTTTGATTAATTGTTCGTTAGATTTGTAAAAAACTAACGAACAATTAATAAAATAAACTTTTAATAAAATAAGTAACTATAGTTAGCTATTTGAGTAAAATTTAATAGTAAAATTATTAAAGAATTTCTAAAATGTTTCCAATGACGTCATGCACTAAAACTCCTATGAATTAAACGCGCTTGAATAAATTATTAAGTCTGTATAATGCGCCTGGAAAATCGCGTTTATTTTACATACTCAAAATACCAGAGAAAACGGAGAAGACGAGCTTCGACTAAAACAACAAGATGTGTTTTTCTTGGTATACATTTATTAATTAGTTTTAATCAAAAAAAATTTGCTCAGATGTTTTTTTTTAACATTCCCTTTAATATGAACACAACATGTCTCGAGACTTGGTAGTCCCTTTAAGGCAAGGTTTTTTTTAGAAATTCTATATTATAATGTGAATATGCTATCAATATTCAAAAAAAAAGTTTAAAAAGCATTATATTAACTTATAATTATAGTTGAAAAGCTGTTGCATCACTGATCCCATCAACAGGATAATTAGTGTTTTAAAAAATAGCATGGTAAGGAAGTCAAAATATTATCCAAATGTTCAGATTTCACAGTGGGTTTTGGTCAAATAAATTATGCATTTTAGTATTGTGAAGAGCAGTAAATATGAGTAAATTATTGGATTTATGTTGACATTTTCTTATAAAATTGTATATTTTTAAAAAATAGAATCAAAATTAGATGTAAGAAAAGAATGTTATGCAAAATACAAACTAACTATGTTTCTTGGAATCCTAATAAAAAGAAAGAAACGTCTAAAGTAAGATCTAAGAGTTATCGAGAAAAATTAAAAGCCGATCCTCATAAAAAATACAGCTTATAATGCTAAAGCAAAATTAAGAGCTGTAAAAAGATGTGCTCTAAAAAGAAAACTTATTAAAATCAATTATGAAAATTATTATCTCAAAGACTAAGCTCATTTTTTAAAAACATTCGACAAAGAGGAAAAGCATTGAAAAAAGTTTTAAAAGCACTACCAAATAAAAAGAAAAAAAAACAAGCTGAAATTTTTTCTATTCTTTCAAATAGCTCTGTTTGTGAAGAAAATCCGGGTCTACCATGTTCAAAGCTGTATGATCTTTCTGAAAGTGATGTTTTAGCAGTTGTAAACTTTTATGAGGTTAAGTTTCCCAAATATTACTGAACAAAAAAGATGTCACTCGGATTCAATTATCTGATGGAAAAGCAAACAATATTCCGGTATGTCATTTAAATTATACGCTAAAAGAAGCTTTTGAGTTATTCAAGGAAAAGCATCAGCACATCAAAATTGGACTTTGTGACCTTGTCTAATCAATGTAAAATCTGTTACAAAATTTACCACATAATGTTTATGTTTGAAGTTTGCATGAAATTATGTGATTTGCCTTAGATACATTAACAAAATCAGTTCAAGCGTCTTTAATCAAAGTTGGATCTGAAATGATAAAAATTTGTTTGTGAACTGTACACATACAATTGCATCTATAATAAATGGATTGCATGATAATAAACAATTGCACCTATAATAAATGGGTTGCATGAAGCAGTTTGATAAATTTGCAAACTGTTGATACATTTGGTTTTGAAGTATCCTAGGATGAATGAAGGAAGCCTGAAACTAAAACATATGCAAACATTGACAAAATTTTAAGAAAGTCTACTGTAACAGAACTAATCCAACAAATATCAGCGATGCATTCATTAAACACGCATTTAAAAAACAAAAAAAACAATCAACAAATTTTAAGTAACAGAAGGAAGTTTCAATGAATATTCTTAAATTGCGGTAGTCCAAGTTGACTAGGCTAAAAACGCTAGGTATTTCTATCAATACAATATAAGACAACAAAAAAATGAACTTGGATTCAGTTTAATTTAAAAGTTAGTCAAGAAAAATCAAATACATATCAAAATCAAAAGATTTTAAAGTTCCAAATGATAAATTTGTTCCCATGCTATTTTCACTTAAGTATAATTAAATTTTTTTACAAAATAACACAACTTTTTAAATATGATTTTAACTCCATCTTTTTGTTTTGTCACGGAATGTTGCGCTACTGAACTGATAATTTTTTTCTGTAGAATAAATCGGTATGAAAACTTTGTTGTTTGTGGATTTTTCTATGACTGCCTTATTGCCAAATGAATAAATTACAGCAGCAAAATCTAATTAATTTAGCAAGAATTAAAGTTTCAGAGAAAAATTTAATCCATTTAAAAAAATGCTGATAAAAAAAAGCACTTTTACCTGCATTGCCTCACTGAACTCATGTTTTCATTTTTGTCTTGTTTCAGTGTTATGTCAATATCAAAAGTGTTTAACTAATATTAAAAAATTTTAATACTAGATTGATTTAGAGTAACCAAAAATAATTTTTGAGTTATAGAAAAATTTTCATTAAAAGAAATTTCTCTGCATAATGCGTCACTGAACTATGGAATTGGCCATAATTAATAATTTTTGTTTTATTAGTTTAGGGATTGTCTATATACTATGCAACGTTAAACTTATTTTTAAAATAAAGTAGACTCTTTAAAGCTCTATTACGCAGTGATTCTTGTTAAACGAAATTTGCTATTTTGATTTTTTATTTAACTTATGGGAAAACTTTTGATCTTTTTTGTTTTGTTTATTATTAAATTTAGCATTTCATAATTTATGGACTATCTCTTAAATGATTTTTAAAGCAGTTTAAAATTAAATTTATTTACATTGCGGTACATTAAAATACACTAACGACGCAATTTAACTTTTAATGATGTAAATATTAATCTCCCTAGAAATTAGTCTAACATTCAGCAATGCTGACAACTATATATATTATATATATATATGTATATATATATATATATATATATATATATATATATATATATATATATATATATATATATATATATATATATATATATATATATTTATGTCAGCATTATATATACTGCGATTTTTTGCCAACTTTGTTTCTGTGGTTATTATAAAACCTTTGTGTTAAAAATTCAGTGCCAACATTGTACTGATAAAAATAGTTTAATGACAGCATTTTAATGCTGACTTTTTTTTTTAATTCTGAGGGTTGTATTTATTAAATGTAACATTATACTAGTAACTAAGGTTAAATACCTGGCTGAAGAAAAAAAGAAGTCTGCCCTTTTCTTAACTGTCTTTTACCAAAACACTGTTTTCCATTTTCAACTGGGTTTAAAACAACACAAAATTGGTCTTTAGATAGCACTGTACGTGAGATTTGCTTTACAATATCCTAAGTAAATTCAGAATTACAAAATAAAGTCTTTGTTACATGAAGTCTTTATTGTTAAGCTATAATTTTTTTTATAATATTAAAAAATTTTTATGTTATTCAAAAGTTCAATTATTTGAATTAACTAAATAAAAAATTACTTCTCCAACTTCAGGAATATATAGAGGTGTTTCTTCTGATGTTACCAACCATTCCTCTCCAGCAACTCTTAAGTAAAACAAAAATTTTCTTTAGTTAAAAAAAAGAAAACACCACTAAAACTAATTTTTTTAGCATAATAAATAAAAATAATAAAAATATAACTAATCAGATGGAACAATTATATTGAAAAAAAATATACATGATTACATTTTCAATAAGTTCTATATTTAATATGAAAAGGTGAGTTTTATGAAAGATTGATATTAATAAAGATTTTAGTAAGCATTATTGCTTGTTTTAGACAAATTGTTCTAGACTCTTTAAAAGGTAAGTGACAAACAAAAAAAATCTACCTAGGTGTGAGTAATCCATCAACAAGATTAATGCTAGCACACATATGAAGAGCATCATTCAGTGTAAGAGTGTAACCGCTTTCAAGTTTAACAACTCTTTCATATACACCAGGTAAATAAGCACCAGGTTTCTTAACCAACCATTCCTCACCTTAGATTAATCAAACAAAATCATGTAACAAAATAAATAATATAAATCAAGTAATAAATTAATAAATAATTTTAATCAAAAAAATATTTAAAAAAAATTGAAGTTAATGAATATGAAAAATAAACAAAAAAAGAATAAACTCTTAATCTTTTAGAATTTAACACAGATTATGTTTAAATAATTTTTATTTTAACATAGATAAAGTTTGGTATTAAACATAATTTTTGAATAGGCAATCTTCTATTATTTAATACTAGTCATTATTGTTCTTGGTTTTTTAACCTCTTATTTGTCTACTTTTTATTTGTCTACTTTTTATTTTCTGCTGCTTGATTTTCTATTTATTCATCTGTTAAATATATCAAATATTTTAAAATTTTAGAAACTGAATTTTTTTTTTTTTTTGTTTATTTGTTTAAAATTATTCTTTTTTTTTTTTTTAAACATTTTAATCTTCTAACTCTAATAATCCAATCCTTACTTTTTATCTTCTTTTTATCTTCTTTACTTTTTTATAACTTTTGTTACAAAATTTACAAAACTATTTTCTGAAATCTAGTTATATAAAAATATATCTATGTTCATATAATATATGTTCGTATGTGCTTTATGAATTTATCATTTATCCAAACCTGATCAAATTTAGCACTAGCATTGTATAGAATCATGGTAAAAAAAAAAATAAACAATTATCTTTGATGCATCTTGCATCATTCTTTGCATCTTGCGCCATTTATTTTTGATGTATCATTCACTTTTTTTGCAGGGCTCGAAGTGTATTACGATCGAAAGTCTGGCTTTTCGCACTTTTGCCTTTTTTTTTTAATATTTTAATGATTTGTTTTTTTGTTTCTTTCTTTTTCTTTTCTAAGTTAAAAATTTTTTTTTGGTCATTCTAAAAAATATAGAATATTTTTGTCTTGAGTTTTTATTAGCGGTTATCCATAAAGTTCATTTCAACATCACACTATGGCATTTCATTTCAACATCACACTAAATTTAACTTTTAAATAGAAGTATGATCATTTGCTCTCTTGCACAAGAATTTTCATTCAACTCAAAGTGCTTTAAATTGCTGCGTGGAAACCAATAAAAATCATTTATTTTAAAATTAAATTTAGTTTGATTTACTTTATGGATAAAGTACATCACAGTAAATATACCTTAACTAAATCAAGACAACCAATTTAGTTACTACAGTTAAATTACTGAACTACAAAATATACTTAATATGCTCAAAATTAGCCAGAAACATTTTTTATAAATATGCATTTTTGTTTTTAGGAATTCATTTTAAAATGAAATCTATTTGAACAAGATAATTTTAGTCTTCTAAAATTCATTTAATAATTAAGTTTTTTTTGTTTCTTGAAAGTAGTTTAAAAAGCAGAAGCATTTTATTAAAAACAAGTGAAATAAAAACTAAATTATAAAAAATTTAGATTTAAAAAAATAAATTATTCTAATTCTGTTTAAAAATTATTTTCAAAAAAAAAAATTTAACATATACTTAGACTTATGGGAATCTAATTTGACTTATTAAACCAAATTCTTTTTTTTCTCGCTTTATTTGCTTACAAAACATATATATATATATATATATATATATATATATATATATATATATATATATATATATATATATATATATATATATATATATATATATATTATATATATATACATATTATATTTATATATGAAATACATATATATATATTTTACATATATTATTCCAATATGTATATATATTATATCTGTGCATGCGTGTAAAAACACGTAATAGTATTTTAACCCATTCTGCCCGTAGTACCCATGGATGCCTCGAAAATACAACTTTCATAAATATATATTTTTAAATATCTTTTTCTTTTTTTTAAATATCATTTTCTTTTTTTCCTTATGGAGTCCAATCTTTTGACAACATTATCGTTCAAATAAGATGATCAAGACATTTATATCCATTTCTTTGAATTGAAAAGAAAGTCACTTATAGTGAACAAAATATCATTTAAGCAAATATTTTATTTTAAAGCAAATAAATGCCACCATTTAATATTTATTGACAATATTGAATATTTTAATGGTCAAAATTACAAAATTAACATAAGTTGTAATAAAAAATATAGTTGACTAAGTTTATACAGCCAGTAAAACCACTGGTAGCCATATGGCTACTATGAGCGTTAAAGAGTTAAAAAGAGTTAATAAACTATTATATCCATTACCAAATTTTACCACAATAAAAAACAATGACAACACAATATACAATATACAAACAATATAAAAACAACAGATATAATCTCAAACATGGCATAACAAGATAATGCAATAACAAACATAGCGCTATAAGAGGATGTGATAACAAATATGACATATCAAAAGAATCTGATAATAAATATTTATGATAACACAATGAAAGTATATATACCAAAATAAACATAATTATACTTAACAAACATGATCTGACAGTCTAAAAATATTAAATAAAGACCTGTCACTCTAAACTTTCCATTTTTGTCAATTAAATCTCTTTGAGCTTGTAAACGCAAAGCCATGCCATAGTTAATAACAATTGATTTAACAGTATCCTTTTCTTTACATTCAGGGCGTGGGTAATATGTACATGGTCCTTCAACATGCCATTCTTCTCCAGCTGCTCTTTGAATTTTTCCATCATGAAAATCAACAAGTGCTTGCACTTTTAATGCAGTACCGTGTAAAACTACAGGCAATTTCTTAATGCAAGCTCTGTAATCTAAAAGTAATCAACTGACATAATTGAAATAAATCAAGTAAATATTCAAAATAAACATATATAACAATCCTAATTTAGTGCATATATATATATATATATATATATATATATATATATATATGTATATATATATATATATATATATATATATATATATTATATATATATATATATATATATATATATATATATATATATATATATATGTATATATATATATATATATATATATATATATATATATATATATATATATATATATATATATATATATATATATATATATGTATATGTATATATATATATATATATATATATATATATATATATATATATATATATATATATACATACTGTTGCATAAGAGCCGTGCAGTCACACGCTTTATATGACCAAGTTCATAATACTTTGTTTTTACCATTTGGCCACATATTGGCTTTGCAAGTTTCAACAATTAGCAGTTTTAAAAAATGTGCTAAAAAAACAAAGCAAACGTAACTGCGGTTTTTAACTTAATTGATTCCATAACTATAATTAAACTACTACAAAACTTCCATTGCAATGCAATTAAAATTGCAATTAAAACTGATCATTGAAAAAAATATTGAGATTAGAGTTTAAGGCAAAATGAGTAGAGATGCTATCAAAAAATCATTACGAACGGTTTTATCATGGAAATATAATTTCTAGTTAAAAAAATTATTTATTAATACATAAATATATTTTACAAAAAGATTTTTTTAAATTTCAGACATAGCTGTTTCATTTTTTGGCTTGCATCGAATATTGTTGCTGAAAAAAGCACCCTACGTATAAGATAACAAAATAATTTCAATAATCTTGAAACAATTACATCTGCAAACTGTTTTTTAACTATATCAAAGCATGACAGTTGTTTTTTTTTATGAAGGTTGATGTACATATCTTTAATTATTGACAAACGTCTAATTTAAGAGATTTATGTTTAAATGGGAATTTTATTTCAAATAAACTATATTTTAGTTAATAAGTTATTAAATATATCAATGATGCTTGGTAAACTTAATCAACTTTTATTTTTTCAAAACTTTTATTAATGCTTTTGCATAGTGTGTGAAAATAATGATAATTAATATGCAACGACCTAATGTTTGTAAACTGTTATCCATTGATATAAAATAGTGAATTTTTCTAATTTTAGTTGTTAAATTTATTTAATAATAAAAAAACTTATAAACATCAAGAAACTAAAATAAAAGAAACTTAAAACAAAATAAAAGTTGTTTTGATCGTGTCAGATAGTTAGACCTACAAAAATTTCAACCTAATTAGTTGTTTTACAAAAAGAACATCTACTAAAAAGTGAAACTAAATTTTAGATCAACCGATTATAGTCTTTTTTATTTTCAACCAATTTATGACATTTTAGTTTTTGACCAATTTATTTTATGACCTATTTTATAGATTTTCATTTTCAACCGATTTGAGATAAATCAATTTTCAACCATTTATCTGGTCTGTGTTTTTAACATTGTTTTTTTTTTAAATTACGATTTTTATTTTTTTTTTAATTAACAAATAATAAGTTTTCCAAGCATTCATTGAACCTTATACCTTCCGATTCTGAAGAATGCGCTTCAACCACTACGCCAAGGCTAATCAAATTTGGCTCATATTCAAATCAACAACAAAATATACAAAATACATACTTGAAAGGCGTAGTTATAAAATTAAAAATACAGTAGGTTGAATATTCAGTAGGTTGAAAATTCAGTAGGTCAAAAATACAGTAGGTCAACGATTTAGTAGGTTGAAAAATTAGTACATGTTTTAATTAGGTGTAAATATAAAAATGAAAAATTGTTGATTTAAAATCGTCATATTCTATGATTAACGAAATTTCAAAATTAGGTTGAGTTATAGGCCACAGTTTTGATATTTCTTTTTTAAAACCTTTAAAAATAACAATACCATATTAAGTACTTGATAATAAGTTAATAAAAATATATTATTGGTGTTGTTAAATACACATTAAAAAATAAAAACTACAATAAACATAATAATTCTATATACTTTATTAGGTTTTAATGTAAAAACAAACATTATTTTACTTTAAAGAAAATAAGAAAAAAAAAAAATTAAGCATGCTAAATTTTATTTAAAATCAATGCATTTGTTTTGAACTTTTAATGTAATAGCTAATTACTTTATAATTGATTTAAAGGAAACAATACTTTTGATTACAATTGCATTACAATTGCTTTCTTCAATAAAAGAAAGCAATCATAATTTTTAAGCATGTTTTTTTTTTTTGAAGTAATAACAAAGCATTTAAATAAAATCTCCACTTTAAATCATTCACTTTAAATAAAATTTTGCATGCTTTTGTAAACGCATGCAAAAACCATGTTAAAACATAATTACTTTCTTCAATAGTGTACTGTTCTTTTTCTGATTCACTCCCAACAAGGCTGCAAGCAACCACTATTGGGAGTTACTAAAAAAAAAGAATAGAGTTATAGAGCAAGGAAACAGTTGATTTGAAAAGTCTTGAAAAGGTGTAGATTGTATGAGTCAGGAAAACAAGAAGATAAAAGATGGATGGAAAGACAGATGGAAAACATGACAATGAACTTTAAAGGAAATAATATTTAAACATTATGATTGCTTTCTTCAATAAAAGAAAGAAAACTTTGTTGAAAGTCTTGGATATGTCAAGAGCAATAGCCCAAGCCTCTTCGCCTTCATCTAATGCACGATAAAATCTTTTAGTCTCAGCAGTCAGTGGTAGAGCAAGAGGATCAAAAACCCTATTGATTGACTGACAGCAAGTTATATGACTCAAGATGGGATAAGAGAAATTTGTTTATCAAAGACTCAAAGACCTTGCTAATAACAGAAAAAAGACTTATAGAATGATAATGGAAGGGGTCAGAATATTCACCAGAGTTTTTGAAAATTGGAACAACAGATGCTATTTTCCAGGAGACAGGAAAGCAAGACTCAGGCAAGAACTTATTAAATAGTTTAGAGAGAATTGAAGATAGTTCTGGGGAACAATTTTGTAAGACTATGACTGGAATGTTGTCTGGGGCACAAGCCCTAGAAGAGTTTTATTGAGATATGACTTTAGCAACAGAAGCTTGAGTGACTTGGATGTTTAACAATGAGTTAACCTGTTTAAATGGAATGGAAGGAAGAAAGATTTGAGAATCAAATTAGAAGAATAGTTCTTTGCAAATAGTTCTGTCTAATCCTTGGGAGACATAATAAGATCAGTCCGATAAATGAGAGATGGAATGTTAGACCTACCTTTGTTAACAACGCTGTGGAAGATTTTCTACAAGTCTCTAGAGCCTAACTTCTGAGATAAGATACAAGATTAAGTGAGCTAAGATTAATGAAGCTTAGCATCTGACAACACCTTTTTACATCAATTTTTTTGCAATATTAAACAGCCGTTTGTTCTCAAGAGAGTTTTTCTTTTAAAAAAGATGAAAAAATAATTAAATTTGATATAGCAGCTGCACTAGAGAGTGAAAACCGTGGAGTAGAAGGAGGCTTGACTTGGAACTAAGGAGAAGGAATAAAAGTTTCCATTCCTGCCTGAATCCAGGAGTTTATGTAGGAGGCACATTTTTCAGCTGAGAGGTAAAAGACAACAACCCAAGAACCATCACAAAGAAAATCCCAGTCAGCGTTATGGAAGTACAAGATAAAAGATTTAAAGAGATCAGAACCACTTAAAGGAGAAAAAGCAGAAATAGAACACAAGCTACAATCAGAGACCAGACATAAATCAAGGAAGTTAAGAGAAAAAATTTATCAATCTTTATCATTTTCTCCCATGAATAAATAAGCTAATACAAGGGCAGATATATAGTGAGAAGAGGGCCACGAGGGTGTCTGCTTCCCCCCCCCCCCCCATTACACACACTTCCCTTCAGATTTTTTATTTATTTTTTCAGAAATCAATACATTTAACACAACATGATGTTCAAAAATGTAAGTAAATATGCGTGGTCATATAAGGCATGCAACTGTATGCCTCTTCCGCAAAGGCTTGACATATATATATACACACACACACACACACACACACACACACACACATGTGTCTGCCTGAATATATATAAATATAAATATATATATATATATATATATATATATATATATATATATATATATATATATATATATATATATATATATTTATATATATTCAGGCAGACACATACATACACATACAGACACATACATACACATATATATATATGTGTGTGTGTGTGTGTGTGTGTGTGTGTGTGTGTGTGTGTGTGTGTGTGTGTGTGTGTGTGTGTGTGTGTGTGTGTGTTCTATATATTAACATAATATTTGAGTTACAAAATCTTAAAAAAAAAATATTTTTAGGGGTAGCTATAATCTCTTAAACATCAGACGGACCCCTAATATTATCAAGAAAAAAAGTTCTTCATTTTATATAAAGATTACTAGTTTAAATTTTATGGCTTAAGAATATAGCTACCCCTAAAAAGATTTTTTTTACGAAGTTTTTTTAACTCCAGTATTATGTTATTATATAGAACACATTTAGGGTTGTGGAGTCTGCATTTTAAATAATGTGTAAAATTTGGATCACCCTAATAAATATATATATACACATATATATATATATATATATATATATATATATATATATATATATATATATATATATATATATATATATATATATATATACATATATATATATATACATACATATATATATATATATATATATATATATATATATATATATATATATATATATATGTGTGTGTGTATATATATATATATATATATATATATATATATATATATATATATATATATATATATATATATATATATATATATATATATTTACAGACAAACACACACTACTCATTATTTTTTTTTTTTTTTATTAAATTTGATTTGATATATATTTCTTCTTTTTTCAAAAAAACCATATTAAAAAAGTAACAATGAAAAAAGTATAAAAGTATACACTATAGTAGACAAACTAATAAAAATTAACATATAAAAATTAGGAAATAATTACAAACAGTTGGGTTAAGAAGAAAGTAGAACAGAAATCAAGAAAACTGTTTTGTTAATGTTTTCAGTATATTTATAATATCAAGGAGTACTCAAAGTTAACAGTAATTCACAAAATAAATCATTTCAAACAAAATACATTTTTCCTTTAAATATATTTCTATGACGCATTATCAGAAAATTGAAGTTCAAAAGCATTTAAGAAACTAAAACAATTTCATGAAAAATATTGCAAATAATTTAAAAAATCAGTCTGAAACATTTGAAGAGGGCACTTTTTTTAAAAGGATCACTATAGTCAAGTAGTATCTCCCTCTGGAGCTACTCATTATTTTATTTTATTTTAAATTTGATTTGAAACTCTCTTATAACCCTAAACTTTAAAACACGACCCATGTTAAACATTGGCCAAGTGTTCATTCACTACTGCAAACTTTAAGGACTAATGAATTAGTCAGTAACTAGTATTGATGTGTATACCTTTTTTAGAAAAGATAAAGGTGTTGGCAAAGATAGAAGAGAGTACAAAAGAATAGAAAAGTACAAAGATAGAAGAGAATGCAAAAAAAATAAATGCATATGAAATTTTAGTAAAGTATTTAAATGATACAAATATCAAACAAACCTGGAATGTAATTGAGTTACAAAACATGTTGTACAGAACCAAAATGCAAGTAACTGTTTTAATGAATTTATCAAACAAATCCTAATTTTAATTTCCATGTAACTAAGTGGACAGAAAAATACTATAGCAAACTAACTAGTGAGTCTGACATGCAAGCTGAAAGGTTTTTAGACTGTTTAGAATTGTTAAATGCATCAGAATATGCTGAAACAAAAATTTAAAATAATATCTGGGTTGAGCGAACGCACTTTGATTATAACTAAAAACAAAAACAGAGAGTCCACCATTGGGAAGTATTAACTATGGTCATCACATAATTAAATTTAGTTATAATCATGCAAAGTGTATTGAAAAAATTGATTTTTAAAAAAGAAAATTTAATAATAGTGTTTTTTTCAATAGTTAATATTAGGGTAAGCATAAAAAGCAAAAAATTTAAAAACTCATTGATTTTACCTGCTTTGTTAGCGCCCTTTAGCTCTTCACCAGGATATAGTGGAAATGGTTCCTTAAATAGAAAAGAATTTAAAAAAAACCTTTCCTAAATGCTTTAAAGATGTGTACACAAGATATTGTGTACATTTTCTTAATTCATCTTCTTAATTTATTAATTGATTTGTACTGTCTAAATTAAAACATTAGATTTAAAAAACTGCCCTTAAACGATTTTTAGGAAACTTTGCTTCTTTCAAACATTACTGGCACAATGTAAATTTATTGTACAATTGCAAAACCAGGTTTACAAATAATACTATAACCCGAGCAATACTTTCTTTTTAATTTTAGTTTTAGCAGTTTTTATATATTATTTAGCGCCAAATGTTCACTTGAGAAAATTATGGATAGATTAAATATAAAATAGGTTCCACCACATTTTAATTTTTCATTTCCAAATTGTTTTAATGTTTATTAAAAGCCTAGAAACAAAGTTGGTATAATGTTAGTTAAAAACGCCTCAGAACAAAGTTGTTTTAATGTTCATTAAAGGAAATGATTTATTAACTTTATATTTTGTGTCTTTCACTTTTATAGATATTTTAAAATTTAAAATTTTTTGGCATTGAAGCAAACCAAAGCTGTTACTATGACATTTCACTTTTAGAGTCTTTATCTTTAATTCTTTGTCTTAGCTCCTAAATAATTTAGTATTTTTATTCAATGGATACAAGATAATTATCACCCTGGTTATGATGCTAAACTGATCCTATACTGGTGCAGATGAGGCTTCTTAACCACAATCAATGTAACTTATATAGATGGAAAACTCTGATAAAAAACCTGCTCAATACACAATAAGTTAAAATTGGTAACTCATATTCCATGAACCAAAATGTAAAATACAGAGCATCACAAGGTACAGTCCTGGGTCCAAAACTCTTTAATATCTGTATGAGACCACTTAACAAAAATCTGAACATAATCAATATTAAAACTTTTGGATACACAGATGATCATCAAACTCTAAAAGCATTCCTTCCTTTATCTCAATATAATACACTTGTGTTAGATATACCAAAATGTCTTGAATACATATCTAAATGGATGAGTGAATCATTCTTATGTATTAACCAATCGAAAATAAAAATATTAATTATGGCACCACCTAGCATTCAAAAATATACTAGGTGATATAAAGGTACTTTTACTAACAAAGAATGCATTAGATTTGTTGACTCAGTAAAAAGTTTAGGGAGGATACTTGACAATGAACTATCTTTAAAAACACAAATAAGATTGTTAAAAACTGCTACAATATATTGAGCAAAATATCCAAAATAAAACAATTTACATAGCTAGATTATTGCAACTCCCTCTACTTTGGAATAGAAAAGTCACTATTAAAAAAACTGCAGTCTGTTCAAAATTGTGCGCAAGAATGGTATTTAAAACTAGAATAATGCACAAATCTATTATTCTGGAAGCACCAATGTCAATATGCAATTTAATTCACTACTCAATGTCAGAAAAAACACTAAAATTAAAGGAAACAAAATGCAGCAATTATTTTGGTAATCAAGTTTTATCCCACTATGGTCCTAAACTTTGGAATATACTTCCAAATATCATCCATGACAAAAACACAACTATTTACAAGAAAAAACTAAAATCTTATTTAATGATTAATGGTGAACCACCACCACCAAAAAACTCTTGAATGTTAAATTAAAATCTCTTGAACATTAATATTAAAAATTTTACTTATATAGTAATTTGTTGCACAGCTGAGCAAGTGTTTTGCCAAACTTATCCACTATTCTGGCAAAACACAGTAGCTGTAAGTAAACATACGTATTCTGTTGTGGATAAGCTCTACAACTTTGTATAGTAATCTTCCTAGTAGTTGCAATAAAAATACTCCTGGTTTGCAAAACAGGTTAACAGTGGTAAAAAAACACTTTATAATGTTATGTTTAAATAAGAATGTCTTTACATACATTACATAATTTTACTTCAGTATATAATACAGTACAAAGTATATAATTTTCCTTCATGTTTATGAATGTTTATAGAATTTGTACACGTTAGCTTGTGTAGAGCTAGGTAATTCCAAGAAAAAAAAGTACCAAAAAAATTTTTTTTGCTATCAATGAAAAAAATGCAAAACTTAAGCTTTTAACTCTTCAAAAGTTCAAATGGTTCAAATGTTATGATGTTCATAACAAATGTTATGATGTTCATAACAAATGTTGATGTTCATAACAAAATGTTATGATGTTCATAACAAAATGTATAGTAAAAGCAAACTCAAATGTTTACAACACACATAGTCAAGAATCAGAAGAGAATGAGATGGAGATAAAAATTATGCTGAAGTCAACATGATTATTGCTTAATAGTTTGTTGTGTGAGCTTGAAATGTCCTCTCTAAAATTCAATTTATGTAGAACCTCTAACAAGTTTTCACTCAAAAAATAAAAAAGAAGTTAAAGTAGTTTTTGAAAAATTTGCAACTGCTCTGGATGACACTGATGAACCTGATTGGATGCACCAACATTAAAGTTCTAAAGGAGTTCCAAATCAAAGCTAACAATCTTCCTTGTTGAATGTATAAACGAAAAACTTTAAATTTATAACAGCAGGAAGCAACTTTAAATTTTGAATTTGACTCCAAAATCATTGTCTACCAGAAAAGCACCAAAAGAGTTTTTGGTTTTCAAAAATGAAATTCAAAGACAAAGTTGTTACGCAACCATAAAGGCATCCAAATTCCTGATTTTACTAAAAAGAGTAAGAAGATTGATCTGACCATAGTTAGGAGGGTCAGCGCAAAAGAAAAGCAGATTAAATTCACAACAAGAAAAAAGTATTAACAATTCAGATAAGCACATGTTGAATAGTTTTGAAAAGAGTTATGTAAAACACGCTTACAATACTGTGACAAGAATGTTGCCCAGACAACAAGCTGCAGAAAATTTTAGGAGAGAAATAACTTTTTTTGATTTAAAACTGACAAGAAAAAAAACTTCCATGCCTGGCTGATTCAAAGAAGATATATAAGCGATAGAATGTTCAAAGAGACAAAATAAATCAGCCTAAAGACAATCACTAAGAAAATGACAGAATCTGAATTTCCAGAATCTGAATTTCCAGAAAGTCAGAATCTGAATTTCCAGTCAGATACAAAGATAGGTACATAGCATTAGATACAAAGGTCTTACCATAAGATCTTTGTATCTAATGCTATGTACCTATCAGGCTGAGGTTAGCCAACCCTAATTTTGAGGGCTGCTAATTACTGTGATAATATTGATTTGCCATTTGCTTTTTATAATCAAGATGGATATAAAAAAGATCCAGGGATTGATTCCCCTCAGTCTAAAAGATATTTTATATGCTAGTAATATACTAGCACTTTTAAATAGTAGTCTTTAGAGATAACTTAAATAATTAAAGTTACTTTGTGTAAAAATATTGAAAAACCACAATTATATACTTGAAAAAAATTATTGAAACAAAAATATAATGACTATTTTATGTATGAAAGATATCTTTTTTTTTTTTCACCTGGTGTAATCGAACCTCTTCCTGTGCAAATTTTAATTCTGCTTGTTTTCCATAGATAACAGGATGTCTACAAATGAAAGTTAAAAGTAAAATAAAGTTTACTCTTTTAATGAAAAATATAATAAAATCAAAACTATTGATAAATAACTTCAAGCATACATTTAACTTCAAACCTAAAGTTTACTTCCAACATAAATTTAACTTCAAACCTAAAGTTTACTTACAATATTAAAGTTAACTTCAAGCCTAAAGATAACATTAGGCATGAATTTAAAGTTAGTTTCAAGAACCAAGTAAACATTAAGCATAAAATTAACTTCAATTTACTGTTTAGGAAATAAAAGTTAGCAGAAACAAATGTGAACAAATAATGTATATTACATTTGTCAATGAGTATTTTGCTAATAATAATAAAAAAATTTCATACCAAGCCTTGTTTTAAAGTGTTAAGCTGCCGGCAATTTACGTACGCGTTAAGCAAAATAACGTACACCTTGAGCGATTTCCGTTAAGCAACTTTTTATTGTTTTTTAACATTTATATTATTCTATAAGCGGTAAAATAAAAGAAGTAATTAGTTTTACAAAAACCACTTGATTGATGAATATGTGAAAAAGTTTGTTACAAAAGTTTGAGTGAAAATTAACTTAGATATAAACGCTATTTACTAATAAAAACTTTATCTCTATTAAGCTAATTATATTTTATCAAAATATTTAGGAGCAGAAAACAAAATTGTTTATAGTTGACAACAATATTTTTTTTTTGTATACAAAGTTGTTAAACTAAACCTTGAAAAAAACCATAAAAAAAATATATAAAATAAAAACTTTTATTTATCATCTTGCAAGTACAAAATATTTATACAATTTTTGATTGCAATAAAAATAGTTTACTTAAATTTCTATTTGATAATAAAAAATGACATTAGGCAGTTTAGTTTTAATAAATGGTGTTTGGAAAAATAATTTTCGCTTTCACAACATAATTGCTAATAGAATAATAAACTTTTAATAAATAAAGTAAATAAATTAACGTAATTTTTGTATTTGTTACTCTCTAATTTTTTTAAAATAAAAAATCATTTTTAGTTGCAAAGCCGCAATTAGAAATTTAAGAAATAATCATTTTAAAAAATTTAACATATTAGTATTCATTTATACAAATGTTGAGAAAAAAAAGAAATTTGTTTATATCAAACATTTTTAAAAATGTAATATTAAATTTAATTATTTAATATAAATAAAAAATTGAAAGAAAATAAACATTCCCTAATAGTAATAATAAAAAACGAGTTAAATAATAATTAACTTGTTTTGCGGAAATTTAAAAAAAATTAAAGTTTTTAAAAAATAAAGAGAATTTTATGACATCAAATTCACATGAGGCAAAGGCATTAACCATTTTTTACTTTAAAACTAGGCCTGCAATACACAGTATGATGACAGTATAAAAATTTAAACATTTAATTTTTACACAGCTATAACTATTTCAAAACATTGAGATTTCTTTTTTGCTTATTCACCACTTCAAAGCTTGAGGGGGTTACTACAGTTGAGGAGACAAATTATATATTTCTTTAAATTTGATTTGAAACTCTTAAGGTCCAAAACCTTATTAAACAAAGCAGTTATGTAAAAAAACAGGTTGAGCACAATAATTGCATAGATGAATTTAAACCTTGAACCTTTTTGTGAGTGGAGTGATAACTAGACTTGCATAAACTAGTAGATATGGGAAACTATGTTCATTTACCTAATTTTTGATTTGATGCTTTTTAAAGTCATCAATTTAATGATGTATAAATTTATTAACACATATAAATTATTTAAAAATTTTTGGCATTACACTGGTAATGTGACATAACCCTTCCTTCATAAGCAAGAGGTACAGAGTTAAAACCCACTACATCCCTGGCATAGCCACATTTAACTTGCTGCCTTGTTTCTGAACTTTAGGGTTGTAAGATGTTTGTAATTTATATAAAAAATAAAAATGTCTCCTAAACGTTAGTATTCTTTTGAACCTTGGAAAAGTAATTATGTAAAGAAAAAGGTCAAAAAATATATATGCAGGCTTTTACAGGAAGATGTGCGATTTCATGTCTTTATATGACCACACAAGTTACATTTTGCTATGACAGTTTGATCGCGGCTAATTCAAAAAACATTTTAGAAACGCGCTAAATAAAAAATATTCTAAAAAAGTGAAATTAATTACATCAAAACTTCTTAACAAATGTTTTTATATTAGCGAAACGATTTTAAATAAAGTAACAATTTACTGAAAAAAAGTTTTGTTTTTTAAAAATAATTGACAGTTGAACATATTTTTTTAATTTAAAACATAAATTGTTTAAGTGTTCATTTTTAAAATAAATCTTATAAAAAAATTAAAAACTGTTTTGTTTTTATAAACAATGACATTCTACGACTACGAAAGTCTCTTTAACGAATTTAAATATAAGAATGATTAAAGTTAATGCATTTCAAAAGATAAACAAAATTTCGTTAAAAAAAAAAAGGTTTAAAAAACCGTTACAATTGAATAAGTTTGTTCTTAAATGCTTTTATATTATCGAAACGCTTTTAATGAAGTAAAAAAAACAACACTTCTAATTAATTTTAAAAAAAGTATTTATGAAATGTTTTTTAATTTTATTTATATAACTATGTATTTTTTATGAGAAATATTTAACTTTTGAACATATTAAACAAATAAAAAATATATAAAAATGTTGAAACAAATATTGAAAAGGTTTTTTAATGAGTAAATTAAATAGACTAAGCATTTTAGTTTGATGAGTTTTGTTTTAGTTGCGTTATATATATATATATATATATATATATATATATATATATATATATATATATATATATATATATATATATATATATATATATATATATATATATATATATATATATATACATATTTATTTTTTTGTGTTTTGCTTTAACTAAGTATTTTTTTTTATTTTCTCTTTCGTTAATATTTATTATTTTTTTAAATTTTTTTTTCAGATAAGTTTAGGTAAGTTTTTGTAGCACGTTTTTAAATTAGGTCAGGTCAGGTTTTCCTGCTACTGGTAACATGTAACCCAGTACAACCTGCTCCATGTCCTGCTGCCTTGTAGGATACGCTTTTTTAGGCAAAGGCTAGGAGAAGTTAACTCCGAATTAAAACACCCCCTGCCTTGGGGCTCTTGGTTGAGTAAAGGCTAGAGATGGTGTCTCGATAAAAATACTCATCTTGGGCAGATGTTACATGCATCCAGCTGCAGTCTTGTAGAAGGCCTCCTAGGCAAAGACTTAAGGGGTAAACAGATTCTATCTGTTGACCAGCCTCGCACCCCTTCCTCATCTATTAGGCTGGCGCAGATGTATTTTTAATACATTGTTTCCAGTTTAGGATGTTGAACGCTGGATCTTCTTGACTCAATGCGTGGGTATTGCTTGTGTCTCTATTTTTATGACTGGGCAACTCATTCTATTATCTCCTAATGAGGGTACAGCTCTAAAACTCAGTTTTATGGTTCTGAGGCCGGCTGGTAGTCAGGTTTCCCGAACTCTGTGGTAGCTCTCAGAGAGGCTGATTCCATCAACAGCCGAAAAATATCAGAGTACTAACAGTGCCATGTTGCACATGGATGGTGTCCCTGTTTGTACTTTTGGTGTGCATTGCAGAGGCCACATTTGGAGCCCTTTGTTACGGCTTAGGGTTTATTAATAGTAATGAGGCTATTGCTTAGTTGTTAAATAGTGTACTGAGTACTATCTACACTTGAGTCAAGTTCTTTATAAATTTAAAATGACTAAAGTACCTAAAACTAAAAAACACAAAAAACCATTGTCATCACCAAGTTCTCTAAACCTATCATTTACTAATATTCGTGGTCTTCGAAGTAACTTTTCTTCTGTTGAGTCTTATCTCTTGCAAAGTTCACCAGACCTACTTGCTCTTTGTGAGACTAATTTGAGTTTGGCTGTCCCATCTTGTGATCTTAGTGTTGATGGTTATCTTCCTTTAATTCGTAAAGACTCCAATAATCACATGCTTGGCCTGGGCATCTACATCTGGGCATCTATTCGTAAGAACTCACCCATTTGTCGTGAAACTAGGTTTGAATCTACAGACTATTCATTTATGTGCTTTCGTTTAGCACAACTTCACTCTATCGCCTTTCTCTTTGTTCTATATCGCTCTCCTTCATCCCAAGACTGCACTATTCTTGATGTTATTTCTGATCAAATTGACCAAGCCCTCTCTCTTTATCCATCGGCCAATATCGTCGTTGTTGGTGACTTTAATGCCCATCACACCGATTGGCTTGGCTCTAGTGTCAGTGACTCTGCTGGCATTAAGACCCTCAACTTTTGCCTTTCTCAATCTCTAACTCAAATAGTCAACTTTCCAACTCGTTTTTCAGACAACCCTAATCATTTACCTTCTCTACTCGACTTATGTCTTGTTTTGGATCCTAGTCAGTGCTCAATTTCTCCACATTCACCCTTAGGTACTTCTGATCACGGTTTGATCTCTCTAAAACTATTATCAAATTCTTCTACTTCATCAGAATCCCCCTATCATCGTACCACATACAACTACCTTAAAGCTGACTGGGACTCTTTCCGTGATTTTCTTCGTGATGGCCCTTGGGTAGAAATCTTTCGTCTTCCTGCTGACAAATGTGCTTCTTACATAACTTCGTGGATTCAGGCTGGCATGGAATCTTTTATTCCCTCTCGACGATTCCAGGTCAAACCTCACTTTTCTCCTTGGTTTTCCTCACATTGCGCTGCAGCAATTTCTAATCGAAACCGTTATTTCCATATCTATCAGCAAAACAATTCTCCAGAAAACAGACATCTGTTCACTATCGCCAGAAACCATTGTAAAAAGGTTTTGTCTGACGCCAAAGCTCGCTATTCCCAGGTCATTAAATCTCGTATCTCATCACAAAAATTAGGCTCTCGAGACTTCTGGAGAATCTTTAACAGTATCAATAATAAGGGCAAATCTGTTATTCCTTCTCTCTTGTATGGTTCAGACTTTGTCACCTCACCTAAAGACAAAGCTGAATTGTTTGCTAAGAACTTTTCATCAATATCATCTCTTGATTCCACTAGTTGCGTTTTACCTGACATAGCCGTCAAACAGGTTGATCCCTTGCTTGACATTCGCATCACTTCAGCTTCTGTATCTAAAGTAATTTCCTGCTTAGACTCTTCAACAGCTTGTGGTCCTGACAACATTCCTGTTGTAGTTTTGCAGAGGTGTTCTCCGGAGCTTTCCTCCATACTTTCTAAACTATTTAACAAGTGCTTATCAGAGTCTTGTTTTCCATCATGCTGGAAAGCAGCATCTGTTATCCCTATTTTCAAAAATTCCGGAGAGCGATCTGATTCATCTAACTACCGTCCCATTAGTCTTCTTCCTGTCATAAGCAAGGTTTTTGAATCTTTAATCAACAAACACTTAATCTCTCATCTTGAATCAAATAACTTACTTTCTGATCATCAATATGGATTTCGGTCTTCTTGTTCTACAGCTGATGTGCTAACAGTAATAACCGATAGGTTTTACCATGCATTAGATAGAGGTGGAGAGGTTAAGGCTATCGCACTTGACATTTCTAAAGCTTTTGATAAAGTTTGGCATGCTGGTCTTCTCCATAAGCTTTCTTCTTATGGTGTAGCTGGTAACGTCTTTAAGATTATTGAGTCCTTTCTTTCCAATCGTAGTATAAAAGTTGTCCTCGATGGACAACACTCTTCTTCACATCCTGTAACTTCAGGGGTTCCTCAAGGTTCAATCCTTGGCCCTATACTCTTTTTAATTTACATTAACGATCTTCCAGATATTCTCACATCTAAGGTGGCATTATTCGCTGACGACACTACCATTTACTCTTGTCATGATAAGAAGCCTACACTCTCTGATTGCTTGGAGGGGGTATCTGAGCTTGAAAAGGATCTCACTTCTGCTACAGCATGGGGCTCACAGTGGCTGGTGAACTTTAATTCAGATAAAACTCAATTTTATTCGGCCAATCGTTATCGTAATAATTTAGATCTTCCTATATTTATGAATGGTAATGTACTAGATGAGTCATCTACCATTCATCTTCTAGGATTAACTCTTACTTCTGATCTTTCTTTTAAACCGTATATCAAATCCATTGCAAAATTAGCATCTGCTAAGGTTGCATCTCTTTATCGAGCTCGACACTTTCTTACTCCAGATTCTATTCTCTATCTCTATAAATCTCAAATCCGTCCCTGTATGGAATACTGTTGCCACATCTGGGGCGGATCTTCTAATGATGCTCTTTCTCTTTTAGACAAGGTGCAAAAACGAATTGTAAACATAGTTGGACCTGCTCTTGCAGCCAATCTCCAACCTTTGTCACATCGTCGTAATGTTGCTTCTCTTTCTCTTTTCTACAAATACTATAATGGGCACTGCTCTAAAGAGCTAGCGTCCCTTGTGCCATCTACTAAAATTCACTCTCGTGTTACTCGCCATTCAATTAAGTCTCATCCTTTTTCTGTGACTGTTCCTAAGTGCTTCAAAAACTCTTATTCTTCTAGTTTTTTTCCTCGAACATCAGTTCTTTGGAATTCGCTTCCTTCATCTTGCTTTCCTGATTCATATAATTTGCAATCTTTTAAGTCATCAGTCAATCGTTATCTTGCTCTACAGATTTAGTCTCTTCTCTTCCAGTAACTTCCAACTCTTATAGTGGTTGCTTGCAGCCTTGTTGGAAGTGAAGATGTTAAAAAAAAAAAAAAAAAAAAAAAAAATTTAAAAAATATGCTGTGGTCAAATCGTTAAAACATTTTTTTTTTGCGTGGTCATATAAAGACATGAAATCGCATGTCTTCCTGTGAAAGCCTGATATGTACCAAATATTCATGATACCATATGAGTAATTTAGAACTTAGGATACTACCTACTTAAAAATCAAAAAATATTAGAGAAGACCTAAATACATTTTTAAAAATAAAATAACTGAGATTCATAAAATAAATTTGTTTCTTTTTTTAGTTTACTTTTTAAACTAAATTCAACACAAAAAAAAAGTAACTTTAATTTAGTAACATTACTAAATTAAGGTTACTTAATAATATTTGGTAATTGGAAACATTAATTAAATAACTTACTTCACTGGATTTACAACTACACAATAATGGCCAGGAGGAATAACAACAAAGGAGGCCGGGCCAAAAACAACAACTTGATTTTCTTGTAAAATAAGTGATGATGGACCTATCTCAACATATGTAATGTTGGAATTCTGAAATTATTCAATCAAAAAAATCTACATTCAAACCAATATTGTATTTCATATTACTATAATATAATTTTGAATATATTATAAAAGCAATTTCTAATAATATATTATATATTTTTGTATAATATATCAATATAAACTATTTTTTTATGAATAAGAATAACCTAATACATAATTACTTTTTTATATCATTCATTTTAAGAATAAATTAACATACAATATATTTACAAATATTAAAGCACTATACTGGTACTGGTATATATAAATAAAATATATTGAAGATAAACTAAATAATGATAAAAAATAATTAGATGTTGACAATTTCAAAATGATCAAAAATATATTTTTATCTAGATGGCAGAGGTGCAGAAATTAATTGTGTGCACCTTCTAAAACTTTTAAAATTTCATAGTACTTAGAAGAAAGAAAAAAAGAGTTTAAAAAAATATATACATATAACTATGGTAACAATGTATAGCAATCTTAATTTAACTATAAATTTATTTTAAACTAAAAATTAAATTAATGTACAAAGGCTTGAAATTTCTTCTAAAGCTAAGTTCGCTGATTCATTAATTTCTGCAAGTGATGTAAACAAATTTTAAAAAATGTATGTTGTTTTAGTAACACTGTTGTCTTGAGTAATGGACTAAACTGTTGTGACACAGACTGTGCATATGAAATGATTCATAAACTGTGCATATGAAATGATTCGTAAACTGTGCATATGAAATGACTCGTAAACTGTGTATATGTAATGACTAAAAAACTGTGCATATGAAATGACTCGTAAACTGTGCATATAAAATGGCCCTTCAACCAACTATACCACGCAAAAACTTTGAAGTTATTGTAAGTATGGATATGTTTACTATTTTAAATAAAGTATTGAGTTTAACAACATAATAATTAGCAATAATAATAAATAACAATAATTTGTGTAACATGTTTTTAACTTAGTTTCCAACTAATCTATTGTAAATTTAGCTTTAAATCAATAAGCATAATATATTATATACAATAACTATATATTATATACAATAACTATATATTATATGCAATAACTATATATTATATACAATAACTGCTTAGGTAAAGAGCTACAAGATCAATGATGTTAAAATGATGAAATGTAACAAAAATGGCGCTAGTGGACGCCAAATTGAATTCATAAAATGTATTATAATTCCTGTGCGTGAAAAATGTACTAATATCCTGAAAGATACTAAATCAATTAACACTAAGCATCGTCAAGAGGTTTTAGAAATAAAGCAAATCGGTGTTGATAGCAAGAAAGACAGAAATTCATTAGTTCATGTGATGAAATACAAGAGTAAAATAGGACCCTTTTTTTAATCGAACCACCAATGATGAAAATCACCTCACTTTTACTTGATCATTTCTCTGGAAATTATCCAACACATGTGATAATAGAAAATGGTAAAGGTAGTACTATGGCTTTAGCAACATTAAATGTGCTTTCTGAATAAGATAGTGTTGAAAGCATAAAAGCGATTGTTCTTGACAATACAAGTTCTAACACTGGCGTAGATAATAGTTTAGTTGTCAAATTAGAAAAGCTTTTGAATCGTAACATTCATTTAGTTGGATGTTTGCTTCACCAAGTTGAGCTACCTCTTCATCGGGTTATATCTGAAATAGATGGACAAACTAATGACCCTAAAAAATATAAAAGCTCTTTTGGTATACAAGCATCTAATATATTCATGCATGAACAAACTTTGATTCAGTTTATTCCTATAGATTCCAAGATAGAGTTTTATGTCAATCCTGACATTGTTTGCGATCTGAGTACAGACAACGTAAACTTTATGAGTATTGTATTGGAATAGCTAAAGGTTCCATATCTATATCATATAAGGAATCATATATATATATATATATATATATATATATATATATATATATATATATATATATATATATATATATATATATATATATATATATATATATATATATATATATATATATATATATATATATATAAATATAAATATAAATATATATATATATATATATATATATATATATATATATATATATATATATATATATATATATATATATATAATTTTTTACTAAATCAAAATATTTTTTGTAATTTAGTAAAAAATTATACAAATATTTGATTTTCTGATTGTAAAGTAAAAAAAATTATAAAGAAAAATATATATATATATATATATATATATATATATATTTATCTTTATAATTTTTTTTACTTGTTTTATTATTGTTTTATGTTTATTATTTATTTATGTTGTAGAAGCTAGCCAAAATCATGACACAATTATACATGTTTTGTGATTATTAGAGTTCGCAGGCAGAGAAAAAACAAAGGCAATATGATGCGGTTTTTCGTTTTATATTTAGATTATATGGTTCAATAGAGTTGTTTGTTTAATGTTTAATTTACATTTAGTTATGGTTTAACTCTTCCACTACCGCAAGCTACTGGTAGTGGCTATCGAGTATACTTTACAATTTAGTACATAAATTTCTATTCTAGACTCATAGAATTTGTTTGTTCTGAAGGTTTAATTAATTCTCTACGTAATCAAGAAAAAATAAGAACTATAATTGTGTAATTATAAAAAAAATATCACAAAGTTAAAAAATCTTGAATAATCCTTTATAAAAAAAACTTTAAATTTAGTTATAAAATAAAACAGCGTTAACACTGTAAAATCAACTTGTAGAAGTGTTAAGTATTTAGTTAAGTAATTACCAAAGTATTTTGAAGAAAAAATATTATTTTTATTTATTAAATGAGGTTTGTTTTGGACTTATTGATGTTTTATTATGATGTTTTAGTTATTACTTACAAAAACGATAGTTTTAAGCATTTTGCATTTCTTATTGTTTAATGAAGCGTGTTAAAAACTTTATTATTATCGAATTTCAATTAATTGTCAACATTATGCTATTCAAACGTTATTTAAAAATAATATGTGCTGTTGCTACAAAAAGATTTTTGTTTAAAGATTTTTGTTCGGCTGGTAGCGAACAATTTAATGCGATTCTTTGTTTTTATATTTATATTATAACTATTTCTTGTATATTTTAGTACAAATATTTGTTTTAACTTTAATTTAGTTTGATTTGAACGGTTATTTGTAAAATAAGTTGTTTAATATTAATTTTCTACTTAGTTCAGTTTATGTTTTATTCAATTCGCTCAATTTTTTTTCAGTTTACAGTTTAAATTAATTTATACGCTTTAAAAAAATTATTCTTTTAGTACCTAGTTTATATTTAGTTAAAAACCAGTACGTTTTTACTATAAATATTCGTTATATATTAAATTTTTATTTTTATGAATTTAATTTTTAATTGTATCATAAACCTTTTTTCGGATTTAGTAAAAAGTAATACAATTAACATGATTTGGTTATTATGGCAAAAAACGACATTTTGAAAAAAAAAATTTATATGATGACGTCATATACCGAAACTATTATGAATTAACACGCATGGAATAAATTATCAAGCCTGCAGATTAGGGCTAACATTATACAGACTCCGAGAACCAAAAAAAAATGAAGACGGCGAGCTTCGACTAAAACATGAATTTTAAATTTAATGGTGTGCATTCATTATAAAGTTTTAATAAAAAAAACTCAGCCCAAATGTTTTTTTAAAACATTTTCTTTAATATGAACAAAACTTGTCTCGGCAGTTGGGGATTCCTTTAAAGAACTTTTTGTTAACAATCAAGTTCAAAACTAGAAAATCCAATTTTCTAGTTTTGAACTAATATTGAATAGAACTTTTCTTAATATTGAATAGAACTTTTCATAAACATCTGCGACGAAAACTTTTTATGAACCTTTGTTTCTACTCAGGCCTTGTTATGAAATTTTGGTGCGTAACAGAACAGCGCAACCTGAATTAATGTAACTTTATTAAAAAAAGATATTTACATCGTTAAAAGTTTAATTGCATCAGTTGCGTATTTTAAAATACCTTATTGTAATTCAATTCAATAACACATTGGAAATTATTGTAAGTCTTTTAAATAAAATATTTTTAAATTAAACAATATTGTTATAAAAAAAAAGATATTAAATTAAATTTAAATGTTGATTAAAAAATAATTTCCTTGTTTTAAAATCTTATACTTATTTACAGTTTCAGTTTTAAACTTAATTTTTTTTTCTTTAAAACATTCTTTTTACAGTTATTTTTTTTAAATGAGTGGACACTTGTTTATGGTTGATTTTCTTAAAGGGATTAAAGCGTACTTCTACACACTTAGATTGGGTTTTCCCCTTTTTATAAAACCTTTGCGTTTACTGGCTTTTGATTAAATTAAAAATGGTAAATAAACGAAGTTTACCCCTTTTCGGCTTTGTTTTTTTTTTATTCCCATTAAAATATTTTATTTTTATGCACCGTGAAACCTAAAGTATTTTTACTATTTCTTATTAAATCTAAAAAGAAAAATAGTATTTTCAGTTATAAGATGTTATTAGCAGAACTTGTTTTTAACAATTATCAATATAATTTTAAAATTTACGTATCTTATATCTATAGCACAAGTATTAGTTTAGTTTTTAAAACAAAATAAAAATAAGTTGGGCTTTTAAAGAGTTTATTTATTGATTGCATTATTTTAAATGGTTTAAAGTTTGGTTCGTTTTATAAAAAAAATTCTACTGCATAAAATTTAACGGCAAAGGAAAAACCCAAACAACATTTAAACTCGAGTTTGAAAGAATTTTTTTGTATGACGTTATTTATTAACTACAAAAGCGCAATATTTAGACCAGTATTTGGAACTCAAACTTACCTGAAACTTAACTGAAATTAAAATGAAGTTATATGTAATGCGAACATTTTAAAGTTACTTGAATTAAATTTATTAATTTTTTTTTACTTTAACATAAATTTTGGAAATTTTATCAGTAAAAAAATTGTAAAACGAACGTTTTTAAATTTTTAAAAGAATTTTAATTAAATTTCATCAAATAAATTACTAAAACTATGAATATTAATAAAATTAACTCAAATTTAATAAAATAAATTATAAATTTTCATTATTTTCTACTTTCCTTTTTTTTTTTTAAAATGGATAATATAATTATTTGTAGGAAATTAATATTCTTATAATAGTGATTATAATTAGTGTAAATAATTGCATTATATATAAACTATTATTGCGTTGTGTCAGAAGGAATGTTGTGGGCGCATCGTATATTATATTGTATATAATGTTTATAATGTTTATTATACCCTTGGGGGAATTTGCAAGTGTATATATATTGAGTAAAGATATTCATAAGGACAGTAAGAAAAAACAAATATAGGTTTATTATTACAAGCTAATTTGGCAATGAGTATCGTGATAAAGTTTGCGGATTTGGTGTTGCAGTACAATTGTTGTGGTAACTTTTCAGAATGGTTAAAAATAAACATAAACTAAACCGCTAAAAACCAATCTTATTTGTATTTTGTTGATAAAAAAAAATTCAAAAAGCCACATTTTAATTTTTCTTTTTTTCTTATATCATATCATTTTTTTATTATTGGTATTGTGTGGTATCAAACGGATACTGATGGTATCAACATATATATAGGCCATATCATAGGATAAGAGACCATCCATATTGGTATTGACTTTGATGAGACCATTCTTCTGGGTATAGATTTACAAAATACCAATTATCTAGTGTCTAAAGACCATTACAGTTGAGGAGGCTTCTTCATTGTGGTTACAATTCTTTTTCAATTCTTTAAATCCGAAATACAAACCTTGGACAAACAAAGCCACTGTGCAAAGAAACAAGCACTGCCAGGGACATGGTAGAGACTAAATTCGGAACTTCTTATTTATGAAGCAAGTGCTCTACCATTACACTATTACCTCAACTAAATTAAACTAAATTTAGATGTAGTACTACAACTAAATTTAAACCAGTACAATAAGAATAAATTACAAAATAACTTTTATTTTGTAACTAAGAACAATGAGACAAAAAAAGTCCTAGAAATTATATAGCTTGATTTAGAAAAATGTCAAGGTCATGTTAAGCATTTTGTACCATAAATTATTTTTTGTGTCCTAAATTGTTTTGTAACTTAAAGAGTATTTTTAAAATGAAAATTTCTTTGATGAAAGGTTAAAAATTTATATAAAAAACTCTAGATTATGACAAATTTTTGTAATCTGAATTTTCTTTTTGAAAAGCAATAATTGATCTGGTCTGGTATTTTTCATAGCAGAACATAAAATTATCTTTCTTAAAAAAACAAACATGCTATTTAAAAATAAAATTAAATTAAATAAAAAAAAGTAAGAATAATAAACTTACCAAATCTAATATATGAGCAAATTCTAAGGGTTTTAATCTTAAAATATTAGCAGCCATTGTAGATTTTGTAATTTAAACTTAATTTTTATTACAAGTTTATTTTGTTTGTTACTACTTTTGACATTCGGCACACCTATGCAGTTTTTATTTAAAAATCAATAAGCTTTGTTGTTATGACGTAATGAATTTTACGTTGAGGCAGGAAACACGGTTATTTTTTTTTAATATGCCCATCAGAAAACCGTTTTACAATAAAATAGTTGAAATAAAAATTAGTTACACAACAAGAAATAATTAAAATATAAAATAAGTATACAAGTATAAAAAAAAAAAAAAAAAAAAAGACGCGGATACTTGTAATGAGAATCGCTCGTAAATAACAAACCCTCAAAAAAATATCGCAAATTATTAAGCGTTTAAAAATATAAAAATATATCATCAAGAGACAAAATAATTTCTTTAGGCTTTTTCTTAAAAGAGATATAGCTCCATTCAAGAAAAAAATCAAAATGTTGTAAAATGATTTTTTTAAAAGAAAAGTTCCACAAAATGAAATTCTTAATTTTTCAAAATTAGTTTTGAAAAATGGTTTCCAAGTTTAACTTTAAACTTCAACAGCTTCTAAGGCTAGTATTATTGTTTTTTGCTACATATCTAAATGGATGAATTTATAAATTAAATGCATAGCTTATGAAATGGATGCAGGAGGGAAACTTTGCAAAAAAAAATTAGTTTTGAAAAATGGTTTCCAAGTTTAACTTTAAACTTCAAAAGCTAGTTATATTGTTTTTTGCAACATACCTGCTACATACCTAAATGGATGAATTCATAAAATAAATTCATAGCTCATAAAATGGATGCAGGAGGGAAACTTTGCCTTTAAAAGAGTACAATTTAGTTATTTTAACTGCAATACGTATTCTTGATAGATAATGTCGTTGTATTTTTTATATAAGTATAAATATTTTTTGTCCTAAATATTTTATGGGAAAGCTTAGCTATGCTTACCTATAAAATACTTTTAACTAAAAATTAAGAAACCTTTTACAATATTTTTTTCAACATAAACGCTGACCACAAATCGAATATGCATGGAGAAGTAACAATAAAAAAAAAAACGTGTTTTGTAACAAACTTAAATTTATTTAAAGAGCTTTTAAATCAAAACATTGTCTATGACAGTTTTTTTTTTAACTTTTTGTAAAATCTGCTACACAAACGTAGTCTAACTCAATTATATTTATCATTTATCCATAGCTATTTAAAAATTGCGAACATTCTATGGTTTTTTTTTCAATAAATCTAAAATTTAGAATCTTTATCGTCAATAGAAGCATGTTGCTGCTCTTATCAATTTTACTCATGCCAAGCCTCTTTTATTTAAAATGAAAATTTCTACTGAATGTTTTGAACATACTTTGAATTATGTTCAAATTTTAAAAAAATCACTCCAGGTTTCTTTCCCAAATTTATACTGATTCAAAAACAAATATTTATATTATTATAACATTATATTAATATAATATTATATTATTATATATTGTAAAGGGTTTCGTAATTTTTATTTAAAAATATTTTTGACAAAAAATCAATGTTTATTTTATAAGATAAACACTACTCAACGCAAAATTTTATAGAGTAAGGCTTTTTATTTTTTTTATTATTATATTTGGCAGTTTACGGAAAAGGTTTTCTTTTTATGCTTTTTTTCGGAAATACATTTTTTTTTTAGTATCATTTGCTTTAAATCGTTCAAATACTGTTTAACTGACTAAATAAGTGACTAAATAAGTGCGAAATAGGGTGACTAAATAAGTGCGAATTTTGTAAGTACGAACTGGCATAAGTGCGAAGCAGTTGCAAAAACTGGTATAAGTACAAACTGGCGTAAGTACAAATTGACATAAGTGCACCAAAAGAATTTTCAAACATTGGTATAAGTGCGAATTGGCTTAAGTGTCATACATGTCAAACATGTCATTATTAGCTGTCATATATTTCAAACTGTCATACATGTCGAATATGTCATTACAAATCAGTTGCAAAAATTGGCAAAAGTTGCAAACTGGCAAAAGTGCTCTAAAAGAATTGAGAAACATTAGCGTAAGTGTGAATTAGCATAAATGTGAACTGGCATAAATGTAAAGCAGTTGTAAAAACTGACATAAGTAGGAATTGGCATAAGAGCAAACTAGCATAAGTGAGCCAAAAGAAATTGCAAACATTTGCATAAGGCCGCAAGCATTATGCCAATATTTGCAATTTTGTTCGGCACACATTACGCCAATTTGCAGTTATGCCAGATTGCACTTATGAAATTTGCACTTATGCCAATGTTTGCCATTTCTTTTAATGCACTTATGCCAATTCGCACTTATGCCAGTTCGTACTTTTGCCAGTTTGCACATACCAGTTTTTATGCACTTATGAAATTCACTCGTGACAAACCAATTAAGGCTCCCTTAGAAAATAGGCGTTCAACCGGAGCAGAAGATAGAACAGTTGCATTAATACCTCTGAAAAGTTTCTTAACAACTGGATATTGTTCCAAACAGGCTAATAAAGATGTTTATAAACCATCTTCAAGATATTGTAAACACTCGATAGTGACTGCTGACTGATTAGCTTGTATGCAACTTGTTTTTGGTGATCTAGTGAGCTGTAACTCCCATATAGCTCCTTTTTAAACAGCTATATGTCTGCTGTAGTACATATTTGTATTATAATCTTCTGACTCCATTTTTTAAATATATATTATCAATATGCTTATATATATATATAAAACTGATGAATAAAAAAACAGTTGTTTTTACTCGTTCTTAAATTAACTGCTCAGCTTTACACGAATAAATTTTTTAACGATTTTGCTCAAAATTTTAATTATGTAAAGCTAAGCAATTACTCAGTGTTTTTGGAATTAACTGTTCAGCTTTAAGGGAATAAAAGTTTCAGTAAAATCGGCTAAAATCTTATTCACGTAAAACTGAGCAATGACTCTTAAAACGCTGAGTGAAAACAATTGCCTTTTTTCGCCTGGCCTAAAATCAGCTCTGCTTTATATATTATTAGCTAAAAGAATTTTAAATTAAAAAATTATAATATATTTCGTATTTTGAAAAAACACTGAAAATACAAAATACATCTAAAGTTGTATTTTAAATACAAATACAAAATACAAATACTTCAAAAGTATTTGAAATACAAAATACAAATACTTCAAAAGTATTTAAAATAGGTATTTAAAATACTAGTAATTAAAATACTTTACAACACTCTAACCTATAGTAACGCTTCTAAATATCCGTATTATATAAGCAACAGCATTTTAACATTTAAGACAATTTTAAGATGTTAAGAAGCGAAAAAAAGAATTAAAAAAAATAAAAAATCAAAATATAGAAACAAAAAAGACAAAAATTTTGGGTTACAAACAGTACGTAATTCGAAATTATTAAAATAAATAAAAACTGTTGCAATATCATAAAGTATATTAGGGCAAACTGACCAATTAATGGCCACATCTTTTTTTAAAGGCACTCTGTAGACAGTAATTTTGTCAGATTTAAATTTTTCTTGCTATATTTAATAATGGACATGCTTTCAATTTATTTTGAGTAATTGTTACCAAAATATTAAAAAAAAAAAAAACCAATATAAACAATTCATTTGAACATAAATTTTGAATAAACACCAATTAATGGCCGGGTTGACTAAATAAGAGCCAGTTTGCTTTTTAATGGAAAATTAGATTCCACTAACTTTGCCACATGTTAAAATATCATGAAAATAACTTAATTTTCATAAGATTTAAACGAATTAAAAAAAATATATTTTAAATTAAAATAATGAACTAGTTAAATATTGATTGATATTCAATAAAAACTAGTTAAGACATAAGTAACCCCTCCAAATATAGGCAAAATAGCTTAAAAAGAAAACAAATTATTTTTAAAACTGAATCTATAAAATTGTATATTGATTCAAAGAAATTTCAACTATCAAAACTCAAGAAATACGTCAAAAAGTATTAACAAAATTTGATTAAAAAAAAAATTAACTGTTCACTTCTTAATAAAAAATCAATATGTTTTGATTGCTTTTTTATTTCTCTATCCTGTTGAAGTTTTAATCTATTTTCTTTTATCTCAAGTTGCTTCAATTTTTTTATTTTTGAAGCTTCAACCTTTTTATCTTTCTTTTTTAGATCATTTAACTTGGCTTGCATAGCTTCAGGAGAAGTTAGAACAAAATACTTTTGTTTAGTATTTCTATTGTTTTTTGACTTATCGACATAAAAATTTGGGTAAGAGAGAACATCATGATCATTGTCAAAAGTACTTTTCAATGAACTTGTTATTGGACTAGAAGAATCAACAACACTAGTACTTGGTATAGAGACAGAGTGAATAACAGTTTCTTGAGATAAAGGAATTGTTTCAGCAATTTCTCTTTATGAGAGATTAAAAGAAACATCACTGATTGCATTTTGGTTTATACGAAAGTCTTTGTATGCTAAATACAAATTGTCAGAAATATCAAAACCATTTTGATAACAGAAGTTAAAAGTAGATGCTCTGAAGTTAAGCAACTATTCCATAACACTAATGCTGTGTCATTATTCAATTGATATAAATCTACATTCAAAATTGCTGATCCAGACAAGATGCCTATAGTTTCAGTTGTATCAACATTATTTGCAAAAGTACAATTTGAACTGGGATCATCCTCTTTTTTAAAAGTTGTGTTTAGTAATATTCCAGATTGATAATTCATAATATCATTTTTTTAGGAATCAAAACTTGATTTAAGCAAGTTTTTATTCCCTAATAACTCGTCAGAGTAAAGTGAATTAGGCAAGTAGGCCTCATATGGAATTGCAGAAGG
>NC_061170.1:33554414-33764414 GCF_022113875.1 Hydra vulgaris | reverse complement strand
TATCATAAAGTAGGGCTGTGAAATGAATGGATCAGATTTTTCATAACATTTTGCCATCATCAAAATGGCGCAATCAAAGATCATGGTCAAAATTTTTATCGATTTTAGGTCATATATATATATATATTTTTAATAAAATAAATAAATTCCAATCCATTCATTTCACAGAGTATAATATGATGAACACTTCCTGAAACTTTCATACAAAAATGTAATACGGTTCTCCAGATAATTTGGCCGGCGTGCACAAATTTCTATTTTGAGAAAAAGACAATTTAAGTTAAAATTTTTGAAAACAATACAATTTTTTTCATAAAAACTGTTGAAAAATAAAAAAAGTTTTCAAAATCCACCAGGAACATACAAGTCACCTTCTTTTTCAATTATTTTCTCCTTCTTCTTCAGTTTCTTGGCACGTAATACTTGCCTTCTTAACTTTTTAACAGGGTTCATTCTAATTTCTGCTTTTTGTAATCTTTCATTATTTAATGATTTGCATCTTGCAATCATATGAAAGCCTGGTTCCATGTCCAGTTGCTTCAAAATATCAATAGATGCTTTTGCTCCAATATTAAAATTGGCAACAGCATCATATACACCAATTGTTAATTGGGTAAGTGATACAAATGTTTGTTTTGGTATACGCTTCCAAATCATTCCATAAAAAGACTCATTGGCATTTTGTGTCTTACCGTGCAAGCATTTTTGTAACTCAATGTCTTTCCTTAAATTCTTAAAAATAGTTCTTACTTTCATTATGACATCCATTGGTAAACCTGGTTCCGGCTTATAGGTTGATGTCTTATTTATTTTATTGGCATTGTATTTGCACCAGCTGTCTGCACCAGTGAGGCAGTGTGGGAAATGTAAGCTATTATTTTTTGAGGAAGCAACATGAAATAGTGATGCCAACACCAGTTGGATCAGATTTTTGGAGGCTTTGAGTTAAATTACAACCTTTACAATATCTGGACATGATTTCAACATTTAAAATTTTGCCACTAGCAGTAGAGATGGCAGAAAAGACTCCGTTGAGTGATGAGTATCCTTGTTTTTGCCATGTTCCATCGCAAGATAAACAAATATCGGTTACTTTAAAAGCTGTATTTTGCAATTTTTTAGCAGCATTTAACATTGTTCGTTCTGCTACATTTTTAACAGCTTTTGAAATTACTTTTATCAGTTTTTCAAAATTGTTTTTGGTTATTGGCTTAGGTAGATTCATAATGGTACAAAATTTTTTGATGCCTGCATATCCATGACCCAATAATCGCATACAATAAATTACTTGTTTATTGATATCAAATCCTTTTAAATTTGTCATAGTTAGAAGTGTAGAACTTTTGAAAATAGTTACAAGCTCTTTTCATACACTTCAGATATAGTAAGGATGATAAACCACGTTGTTGAGTATATCTCCCACTTAGTGAGAGTGTTGAACAACCACATTCTAGACACAGAACAAAACTTAAAATAGACAGTAAAACAGCAACATAAATTATACGATAACCAGATATGGCAGGTTTTGAAATAATTTTATCTTTTAAGTTTTCGATTTTATGAGCTGAAGCTGATAAATTAGGTGGATTTTCAAAAATTGGTTCAGTAACACAAGTGATGTTAGGGGCACTTGAATTTATTGTCGGCAATTTGATATTAGTACTATCAGATACAATAACAGTATTAACAGAATTTTGAACATTTCCCATAAACCTTTTCCTTTTTTTATGAGTTTGTGTACATTTCTTAACTCGACAAGCTTTTCCCATTTTTACTAATTAAACTAACCTAATAAAATCTCAAGAACTGACTGAACTGAAGAATATTGTCGTACTTGATGTACCAAGGTATTGGTAAATTCCAGAAAAACGCATCAAGAAGTTGTTCAAGCTTATGCATTGCAAGTGTAACACTATTTTGAATGAAATTAAGGTAAAAGTATGGTGTATAAAATTGTTTAAGTGCGTTGCTATGGCGTTGCTAAGGAAATTATTTAAGAGGTGGTTAACTTAAATAGACAATTTAAGATAGTTAAAGATTAATCTGATTCATCCAAAACAAATTTTATGATTCTGCATAGTTTGAAAGAGTTAAAATTAATAAAAAAAAAAAAAATTGAAAATTTTGAAATTTTATGGGGGGATAGCCCCTTAAAGAACAGAGTATCATTACCTTGAGTAAGCTTTATACTTAGGTTACAATTCTTTGCTTCTTTAATCGTCTGAGTTTTTCAGAGATATTTTTATTATTATTTTGCTTTGCAAATCTTGTTCTTCCTACAAATAAAAGAAGCAAGTAATTGAATAACTAAATGAGTCAATTAAATAAATTTCTTATTATTATGCTTGTATCAGCACAAAAAATAACTGAGTTTACAATAAAAAAGAGTGGTGCTATACAAAGCCTTTCAAATTTCTAAAACTTTGAATATTTTTATTTGGAATTAGCATGGTTTTGTCAGCATATTATGCCCAAACAAGATCTTTAAATGTTATATATTTTTTTGCTTAAGGTTTTTATAATATTTGAAGAAACTTTTCTTTTTTATATATAGTTTTTAAAATCTTTTTACAACCCGTAATAATGTATCTAAAGAACACGATTTTGGAGTCTTTAGATCAATTTTGCTCATCGACATTAACATGAATTTAATAAGCCATATTTTGTGTTATTTTGAAATATTTAGTTTTATATATATTCTTTATGTTGTTAAACGTTATTTTATATTTTGAAATATCTGGTTAAATTTAAATTTTATTTGAAATTTATATTTTGAAATTATAAGTTTGAAATTATAAGTTGAAAAAAGTTATCTTGTCAATTGATAATATCTTTGAGTTCTTTTGAGTTTATAAACTCAAAAGAACTCAAAGATATTATCAATTGACAAGATAACTTTTTTCAACTTAAGTTTAAAAGTAAGAAAACTCCAACTTTGGAAAAAATCAAAATTTTTCAAATTTATTTTGTTCCTCAGAAGAGCTCCGCGATATTTTAAAAGAGATCTTCCAAAACTTGTATGAGAATAATGTTGATAAATAAGATTATCATTTCATAAGTCATATTTTTTTTGTTTTTGTTTTATTGCATATAAATTTTGAAAGGATATAGGGGTTAGATTTATCTTACATTTGTACATAAATAAAAGAACATTAAAAACATTTTGCTGGTATATATTAAGAACATTCATTTCCAATAAAAGAGGTCTGGCATGAGTATAACGATCTTTAAAGTTTATTAAACGTGCTATATGCTTCTGTTGCCGATATAGAGGATCTAATTGAATTTTTTTAGCACTACCCCATGCGATATTTGCATAGTTTATATGGCATTGATTTAGAGAGTGATAAAGTTAAATTAATGAATGTCTATTTACAAAATTTCTCGCTTTATACATTACTCCAATATTTTTTGAAACTTTATTGCGCAAAATTTCGATATGGTTTTTCCAAGTTAGATTTTCATCAATGAAAACACCAAGGAAATGTATAACTTTTGATTTTTTTATTTGAATATTGTCAATATATATTTGAGGCATATCATTTGGTACAAGTTTTTTATTTGGGATTTTGAATGAAATAAAGCCCATTTAGTTTTTTCCAAGTTAATTGATAGTTTATTTGACTTAAACCAATTTGAAATTTTAATTAGTTCTATGTTGATTTCATTAAATAGTGTAATGATATTTTTACCAGATAGAATATATTGTTAAACTATAATGTTCATTTCCCCTAAAAAACGTATTAATATAAAATTTTATTTAAATTTGGACGAGCGATTGTGATTTTAAGATGATTTTTTTTAAAAAAAAGATTCTACGGTCTGGGTTTTTTCGCTACAAACATTTATATTTTATGATACCGCAGAATTTATTATTTTAATTTTTTTCGTCTTTTCATAATTTACAGACCAGACCATTACACGGAAATATGTCATAGTAGTAATAGTAGTAATATTTATTGCTGTAACAATTACATATTTGTTTAAATATAAATATTTAAAAATAAAATAAATTGTGGAACGCGATGCAAGCATCGGGTTATAGACAGCCCACACAAATTAAAAAAACACAAGTTATGAAAAATGTTTATCTATTCGCGCTTTGAAAACATTCAACGATGTTGCATTAATGATTTCATTTGGTAACAAATTCCAATTTTTACAAACTCGATTGGTAAAAAAATTATATCTCGGTAAACATGATGGTACGTATTCTCTTTCTAGCCTGTATTTATTGTCCCTTACAGAAAAAGCCGGGCCTGATCTAGTCACGGATGATGCTGGTTTTGGATTTTTGTACCAATTTATTTGGTCTATATTTTGCTTGAATCTGTATTGTTGTATAAGATCTCCTCTAGCTCGTCTTTTCTCTAATGTTGTTAAACCCATTGCTTTCAGTCTTTTTTCATATGAAATCTTTTTAAGTTGTGGAACTAACTTCGTTGCTCTTCTTTGCACTTTCTCTAACTCATCAATATCCCGTTGTAAATAAGGCTGCCATGCAGGTATAGCGAACTCAAGAATCAAAACTCATAATCAACAAAATATCATATAGACGCTATAATATTTTAAAAGTGCCTTAACTACATCGAGTACCGTTTTTTTTTTTATTGGTTAAAAAATATCTCGTGTCATAATAAAATAACTAAATAAACTAGTTTTTAATTCTCACTGCTATAATATAATGTGTAGAGTCATAGTGCATTACGTGGGCGCTCCAAGTACAAATCCCACTAAAGGTAAACTTATCAAATTATTAATTTTTTTTCTATGTTTATAAAATTTTCAATGTTTTTTATGTTTTATTATATTTATCAGTCTATTTATTTAATGGAAAATCCTATTTGATTTTTTACATTTTTTTCATTTTTGTTTTTTAAAATCTAATGTTAAGTTTTCTTTATTTTACGGTATAACAAAGTTTATTTTGATAAGTGATATTATCAACCAATAAAAAAAACTTCCGGTAGGATAACTTTTATTTTTCCGCTACCGACTTTCGGTAGGCTATCCACGGCGTTTTAAATATATTTAAAAAATCTAAATCCGGCTATTTTACACTCTAAAAAATACGATATCTTCAACATAATATAAATATTCTATTTATAAAAATACGATATCTACAACATAATATAAATATTCTATTTATAAACAATAGCTAAAAATATATATTGCATATTATTTATAGTACAAATAGCTAAAGAAAAAATCCAAATATATAATCAATCTGTTTATAAAATCTTTAAAAAGAGCCCTCAAAAAAGCGGCTCTTAATAGGACGCGGCCACTAATAGGTCAGTTTGCCCTAAAGTAAATATAAGATAATTTATAAAAAAAAGTTTTTCTGTTTAAATTAAATGACTATAAACAGGGCCGACGACACGGGTTTCAAAAAAGCGGAGAGGCACAGATATCAATTTTTTAAAAAAGTCCTCTATATCTAGAATTTAAAAAATAAATAAATAAATAAAAAGGTTCTTTAGAAAAAAAGTTAGGGTACGTGCCCCTCTCCTCGCCCCCTCCCCGGTGTCGTCGGCCCTGATAAAGCAATCATTTTGTAGGTAACTTCAGAAGTAAATATTTCCAATGAAAGTCTGATAAAAGATATTGAAACTCTTGATATAAACTAATTTTATGCTTTTTTGTTAAATGGTCTAGATTAATTAATAATGCTAATTTAGTTCAATAACTTCTAAAAGATACAGACAAAATCTATTAAAACCCGTAAGTACTTAATTTCGTCTTAATTTAGACTTTAGTTTATATTAACAACATGCTGAAAACTTTTCAAGAAAATTGGACCTCGGTACTGAATACAATAAAAACATAACTTTAGATTA
The DNA here is from genome assembly GCF_022113875.1 of Hydra vulgaris. Lineage (NCBI taxonomy): Eukaryota > Metazoa > Cnidaria > Hydrozoa > Anthoathecata > Hydridae > Hydra > Hydra vulgaris. The sequence continues at coordinate 33,758,574 of NC_061170.1, read as the reverse complement.
TATTTTCGAATAATAAAACTATTTTGTGAAAACTTGGTAGGGTATTTATGGCTTACTTCTCTAAAATAAAGATAAAATATCGTTGGACACAGTCTAGCTTTATTTTTGACGCGAACTGTATGAATAGAACTTATTGCTTTTGAACATATTTATGTATGCATTAAGTTAAGTAGAAGTGGCTCGCAAGGTACTTGTTGCACAAGATGATTCTACAAGCATGTTTTTGTTTAGATTAATTTTTTTTTAACTTTGCGTGGCTCGTACTTGCCCATACAATACTGCCGTAAGTTGAATAGCTATTTATAAAGGAAAAATATAAACATTTTAAAGATTTTATGTCTAAAAATGGTTTAGCTTTATACATCATTGCAATGTTTATTGAAAGTTTTTTTTCAAGAGTGCTTATATGATTTTTCCTTGATAAATTTTCGTCTAAAATAATTCCTACAAAGTTTACAGATATTTGTCTAGTAATATTTATATCATTAATTTTATGATCAGGTAATTTTAAAGGAAGGTTTCCTGTTTAAGTTGGTTTGTAAAATGGAATATATTTAGGTTTGTTAATGTTTAGTAAGAATCTATTACATATAAACCAATCGTTTACGTTGTTTACTTCTTCATTTACTACATTATAGAGGGTTTTAATATCCCTATGAGAATAAAACAGATCGGATTTATCTGCAAACAAAATAAAGTTTAATAAGTTTGAGGTAAGAGATAAATCATTTCTATAAAGAGAAAACAGCAAGGGTCCTAAGATTGAACCTATATATCTATATCATCTACATACCATCTACATATGTTATTCTACATTTGCATCATCTACATATCATCTACATACCATCTACATATGTTGTTATACTTTTTATCGTTTTAACATTTTCATATTGAATGTATTGGTGTTTGTTTAATAAATAGCAGGGTAAAGTGGTCTAAAATGGCCCCCTATGATTAGATGGGCCCCTATCAAATCTTTTGCTTGGACAATAATTATTACAAGTTTAACAGTAAACTATTGTTCAGCTGCCTATAAATATTTGAGAAAATCATCTAAAAAATATACTTTTTTTTCATTGTTAATTGTTGGCAAAAAGAAAATTTGAAAGTACTACTTTTTAAATTAGATTGATCTAAATTTTTTTGTAGTTTGACTGTAATTGAAGTTATTGTCCATATTTTTTAACTCAGAGTGTCAAGGTTGTGTATCATCTACAAATCAGTTATAGTCAATTTTTGATTAATAATCAGGTTTTATTCAGAAATTAAATTAAGGAGCTCATTTTAGGCTACTTCCACGGAAAATGGGGTCCTAGCCTTATTTTGTTTAACTGCTGTTTCTTAACGTAAGTTATAGTTACACCTTTAATATTCAGATGCTAAGTTGTAGAGCATAAATTGAATTTCCTGAAAAAAACTTTGTTTGTAATTTTTGGTTGGCTACTGCTAATGGATTCTATCATTTTTGAAAAGGGACCCGTTTTAGGTCACTCTTCCCTAATATACTGTCTTTTATTCCGCAATGTTTAAGTTTTTTTCAAAAGAATGACATGGTTGACTGCGTCGAAAGCTTCAAGCAGATCGATGAAGTTGCTTCTTAACAATTTTTTTTTAACTCTATTTCTTTTCAATTATGTTATAATTGGAAGGAAACAGATTTTGTCACAAAACAGCTGCACTGCTACTGTGATAAAGAAACTTTGGAAAAAAAAGATACAAGATTCCATTTTTGCTTAAGCCAGCAATAACAGAATTAGTCAGAAACGACGCAAAATGTTTTGTTTTTAGGTGCTCAAAGGTTACTAATACGAAAAAAAATCGATGTGTAACAATACTAGTTACATCCGAAAAAATCGATGTGTAACTACATCCGGTTAAAATAATGAATTACTAAAAAAAAAAAAAAATTCTGGATGTAGTTACATATATAAGTTACATATATAATTTTTATATTATATAAGTGCTGCTACATCGACTGACAAATAGCCTGACTCGCAACGGAGTGCTGTTACATCGACTGAGGATTTGGTTTGGGCAGGCAGTCTATCAAATAATTAAAAAAAAAATGATAAAATTTTTTTTTAATAAGCTTAAAATAACGCATTATAATAATTTATTTTTTGGCGGTTTGACAAATGGTATTATACATTGATGAAATTTCAGATGTTGTTGGACAGATGTTATTAGACATAGCAAAAACAGATGTTGTTACCCTGACCCAGGGTTTTCATGTATGAACTAAAGACCATTTATATTAGATATCTGAAGCACTTACTGTCACTTTTTTCTTTTTAACTTTGAATTTCATCAAACTTGAAACAATGTTTTTAAAGAAAAAATATTATGATTTGTACTTATTTTAACGTATTTAATAAAAAATTTATGAAAGGTTATTTTGCGTCAACAAGGTAATTGTAATGCAAGGTAATTGTAATTTAAGTACCTAATAAAATTGTTTAAAATAAAACTGAAATAATAACATTAGTCTTAATTTTATATTCCTAAAATATATTTAACTACCAATTTCTTTATTGCCAGAATTTATGATTTTAGTTATCAGGTGTTAAAAAGTAATAAGGTTAATAAGCTTTTATTAATTTTCATATCAAAATTATATATTTCGTTTGAAACGATTGATACATCTGAATGGGCGACAATGACGTAAAAAACGTGACACAAAACACAGATTCCACTGACAAATACATAACAAAACAGTCACAACATACAGACATTTAACGCAATAGTCTTTGGAGTTATAGGACGATAAGTAAATAAACAACTCTCGAAATTATTTATGATTAACAAGGAATCTTTCCATATTTAGCATGTACTTTTGCAAGATCTACACCTTTATGACCACGGACGTGTTTGTAACGGCATTGATTCTCAAAAACACACCCAGTAGTACGCCAGAAGTAGCACTCATTTCCATTTACAGGTCCGCTAAGTTTACTTGAGTCGTTGCTAGATTCACTTATTGAAGACCTATATAATGAAATCAAAATATATATATATATATATATATATATATATATATATATATATATATATATATATATATATATATATATATATATATATATATATTAAACCAATTGAATAAATATTTACATCTTTTCACTTTTAAAAACAAAATATCTTTAATCATAGCATCAACGCGCATGTGAGTGCGCACAAGCTTCTTAAGTACAAAAAAAAGATTAAATCTTTTTTACAATTTTTGATATCACTCCATGTTTTTCTGAACGAGTTGAGAAAAACATCATAGGACAATATTTTAAAATTCAATTATATTAGATATTATAGAAATATTAAAGTGGTACACTACTAAAAAGCACTTTTTTAATAAAAAACTGGAATAAAGCAAAAAGTAATATTTTTCTGATGCGAAATATATAAAATAACTAAAATAAAACTTTTTTCCCAATTTTTTTATTTTTACATCTATAATGGCGGAAAAAGCTGTCTAAAAAGCACATTAGTAGCGTAATATCTTTGTATAAAACTGTCTAAAAAATAACTTTGTGACGTAACATCTTCCCTTTTAAATTTTCTTTCCTTCAAACTTTGTAGATTGATGCATTATAATGCTTTATTCCGGTTGACAGATAGATTTTTAATTCAAAGACTTATTTTAAATTTTATCACAAACTATTGGAATTATGCTTGAAAGTGATGTGACTGATAATGTGAAATGACTTTTTTATTAAAAAAAAATTTAACAGGAATTTGTAAAGTAGTATACTAAATATAAACTGAAAATTTCAGTTAAAACCATTGTAAAAATATGACGTTTCAAAGTTACAAAGTATTACAGTTAGTATTACAAAGGTTCCTCGGGGTTCATGGCAGTTTTAGAAATCTATTTTCCCTGATTATTCCTTGATTTTCACCTGATTTCGAGTACTTTTTCCCTGATTTCAGGTGGTAAAAAGTATATAATTTTCCTTTTTAATGTTGAAGGATATAATACTTTTGCAACTGAATCCATGTTCCCCTAATATTTTTTTCCGAATTTTTAAAGAAATTAGATACTTCTAATTAATTGAAATCTGTAAAAAGAAGATTTTTAAGTAACAAAAAGTAGTTTAGAAACAAAAAGCCATAAAAGTCAAATAAATATAAAAAATATATTTAAAAAATAACAATTTGAATCTACCATGTAATCTTTCTATGCAATTTATTGATAATTAAACCTTACTCCTTTTTTATTCTTCTATTAGAAACATAAAATAATTTTTTTTTTTTTAATATTTTGAACAAAGTAATGTGTTTTAACAAAATATGAATTTTATATAAGATCTATTCTATAAATTATTTTAGTAACTTTCTCTTTTGATCTAAGATACTAACTCTTATTTTTTAATTTCTTCATTTTTCTCATTTGTTTTTCATTTCATTATATTATGTTATTTTTATAAAGTTTTAACCCTCTCAGTTTGAGGGGTTTACAATAAAATAATGAAATTTATGATTTATAGCTTTATCAGAAAAGACTGGTGAAAGATACTTTAACCTAACCAAGTTGGTCAATAAAGATTTGACTTGTTCTCAGTATTTTCTGTAGTCATTATTCTTAATGCATTAGGGTTAAAAACCTGAGAATTGAGTACAATGTAGATTCTTATGAAGTTCACTCCATGAACTTTTCAATTATCTTTTTGGAAATTTCGGATATCAGAAATTGTTATTGAATCTTTCTTTTGCAAATAAGGTAATCTTGTTTCAGCTGCAAACCCTAGTTTGATTTGAGTTCCTTTAAGTAGATAATCTTTTTCATGAAAATCAACTTCTGGTATAGACCAATTATCAATAACTTTGATTCACAAACAAGCAAAGTATGGTAGCAACAGTCTTTCTAAGTCACTATACATGAATGGAATGATTGGCTTGTCAGTTTGGTACGCCAATAAATATGGCTCTAATATGCTGGCAACAAAGCTGGATACTTCAAATTTAAAAAAAACAAGTTTGTCTTTAACAGCTTTTTTGACAATTAAAAAGCTTTTTTATTTGGATTACTTTGAAGATGGTAACTTATCCCTTTAAAAACTCAACTAACTTGCATATATTAGGCCAGATTTTAATGCCATAATCTGCAACAGATTTGTTTTTAACCCATCTTGTTGCACAAAATAAAAAGAGGGTATTTTGTTGCGTTTCATATTCTTGATGCCTAGCCGGGCTGTCATGAAGAATTTGCCAACACTCATTCAGAGTTTCTTTAATATCCAATGTGGTTGATTCAATAGCTGTTTTAAAGGCACCATTATTATGAATTACATGCAAAGAGCAACTTCCAATATTTATATGTTGTGGCATCTCGTTGTTGTTTTTGTGTTTATTTAGATCATCTAGAAATTTTTAATTTGTAGAGTCCATCTGTGGAAACTTGAAAGATTTACTTGAATCAAATCTTGATAAGTTTTTATTAAAATGAGTAAGAAGGTCAGAAGCTGTAGAATGACCAAAAAAACCAAAAATGTACAATATCATATTTTAGCTTTGATTGACATCTCAATATTGAACAAGTAGATCTGACATGTTTGAATTATGTCATTCAAACTCTTGTTAAAAGATGTGATGTAACAATCTGATTTTGTGATTTCTGCTTTTAAGAGTGTCTTGAAGAATGGCGCTAGTCCATGGTTAACAACGTATGATACTTTTGAGGAACTCATAGTGAAACCTTCTGCTACCTTACTGTCAGGAAACATCTTTTTAAAAGAGTTGTTTAAATTTGAACATGAATTATTAGAGTAGTAGAATTATTATTTAGATTTCAGTGCTCATATGATCTCAGCATTAGTTGATAAAGATGTTTTAATTGTGAAATCAATAGTTGTTTGTCTTTTGGTGGAAAATGTCGTATTTTTTTCTTCACATCTAAGCGGCTCAACTCACAACTTTTTTCTATTAACAAAGAAACTAACAGGATTGCAGCAGATTGATGCTTTTTACCTAAAAATCTTTATAAATATGGTGTTGTACCTAAACTTCTTGAAAATAGGTCTTCTCTGAAGTCATATCTTATGTTATTATATTTAATTAAATATTAATCTAAACATATGATCACTATATTTTATAAAAGTTATAAAACCACTGTTGTGAGCAACTTTCAATAAAAATAAAAACTAAACATTAGTATGTTAAAAACATTTCAATACGAGATGGTTGTATCAAATAAAAGAGTATAAAATTAAAAAAAAAAAAAGTCAGAAAAGTCTGATTTTTGACATTTTACTCCAAAACCAGTTTTTTTATTAGTGCACCACCTTGAAAATATGAACAGCATATGAATTATTTCCTGACTACCTAACATAAGAATTAGTTCCTGCATGGCCTACTTTATTTATAAGGCTAGATATTTTGCATTTTGAAAAAAAAAATAAAAAGCCAGTTTTTAAAATTGTAATGTTTTAAAAACTTATTAGGTTTTGAATATTTGCAAAATTATTTTACTTTTTAAAGTCTACAAAATAGTATATTTTCATAAATATAGATATTAAACAAACATTAAATAAAAAGTAAATAAATAAGAGTTTTTATTTTAAAATTTAGAATTTAAGTAAACAAAATTTAAGAAACAAGAACAGTTATACAACATATTTGAATCTTTTTTTTTTTTCATTAAAATATAAAATAATTATATATAATTTATTAGGATTTCTCAAATTTTTTCTTTCAAATAATTTTACATGATCAACAGCTACTTCGCTGGTAGAGATAGTTCTATTATTGTTAAGAAAAATGTTGATAACAATTCTTCCAGCAAGTTTTATCCCAGTTTTCTTGGGACATGCTTGGGACATGCTTGGGACATGCATGGGACAAGAAAAAATCTGAAAAGAGTCATAAAAGTGATTTAACAAATATTTTAAAGCTTGTCATGCATGTAAATTAAATTTCTTTGGTTTGTTATAAGAGTAGTCAATCATAACAAAGGATGTGCAGACATAATCCAAAAGAGATGGTGAAGGAATAGTGACACCACGCCTAAATATTATTGTTAAATAAGTATAACCAGAATTGCATTCATCAATATTGACACAACATAAAAATTCTTTACAACATGTACCAAAAGATTTTTTTAGTTTCTTTGCTATATATCCAGCAATATGGGTGCATACTTCCCTACTTTCTGGTACAAGTATCATGATTTCTGGAGTGCACTAAGCTTTATCGATATCAAGAAGAAAGTTTTTCAAATCTGTTAAATAACTTCTGACTCAAGAGGCATTTTTAAACTATCATTAAAGTTAATACTTTCTTTAACTATACTTTTGATTTTTCATATTTTTTCAGACATCAAACCAACCAAAAATCTTCCACCACTTATTTGTCTATATTGTCCAAATTATCTTTCTTATGGGTCACATTAAAATCTTCCAGTTAAAACAAAAAGACAAGTAAGTGCTCAATCAATGAGGCATGACTATTAAGTATTCTTATTAGTGTTGCAGCTGTTTGAGCACTTAAAATAAACTTCTCACAGTTTAGTATCCTTTGTTATTGCCAAGCTTCAATCCAATGTACCATTTCCTTAAGAAATTTAGGTTTTTTATCTCTAGAAATGACTGTATTACCTAAAATATTACATGTTGAATACTGACAATTAGAATTTGTTAAATATTGTAAGAAAATCTGCACTACTTTTAAGATCAGGACAATATGAGTGAATTGCTGCAGATGTTTCATCAAAAACTTAAAGTGCTAAAGAAACATTTTGTTTAAAATTGCAAAGAAGGAATACTTTCATTGTTATTTTTGGTGCTTTGTGCAAACCAGCATCAAGAGCAGTGTCTATTTCATAAATATTGTTGAAGGTGCTCTATTTAATTTCTCCCCGGGGAGAAATGCAAATTACAGGATCTTTAAATCCATTAAACTGAAAATATTTAAATTTTTTTATTTGGTGATTTTCTTAATAAATAAGAAGATTTTATAAGATGAATGATATGATGAACTTTCTTCAGTTAAATTTGTGCAATAAAAAATAGATAAAAAATAGTTTGATGCATATAACAGAAGAATTACTAGGTGCCAATCATTTCTATTTACAAATTTAATCCAATTTTTTTTGAACTTTTCATTTTTTGGAAACAAAAATACTACTGTAGATATTTCACCATAATTATGACAATTCACAACTAAACTTTTGTTAACCATTTTTTTGAACTTCCAAAGCTGCTTGTTTAAGAACACTTTACAAGAAAATTGGTCTTCTTTTTTTTTCTTCAAAATATAAAATATCTGACCATATAAATAAAGTAGGCCGTGGTTCTTGACTACCTAACATAAGAATTAGTTCCTGAATAACTAACAGGCAGAATACCTGTTTTTCTTCATTTTCTTCATCTTTTATCATTTAATCTTTTAGGTGACAAATATACTATATATGTTACATTATGCAATAATGCATATAAAATACGTTTAATGTAATAGGAAACTTGAAGATATCAATAAAAAAATAAAGATGTATTATTTTTATGCCAAAAAATAAAAATCGTAAAAAACAGGGTTTACTTAAGTTATTATGTTTTCATAATTAAAAGGTGTTAATCAGCTTCACTTCATAATTTTTTTTTTTAAAGTTTTATAAAATATACTTACGGTTTATTTTTTGTCTGAGGTGTTGCTGAATTTTCTGGAACATATGAACCTGGTGGCGGATTATTAGGAAAACGTAGTAACAATTTTTGATTACCAAGCCCAACACCCTAAACATAAAATGAAAAACAAATTACTAACTTTTATATACTATGGTTTTTATAAACCAAAACTAATAAACTTTTTATTTTTATAAAAGCTGAGAATTGATAAACATAAGAATACAAATGGAAACAGTTGCATTTTCTTAACATTATTACTTTAAAGTTAACTCTACAACAACTTTTTTTTCCTGAATTAAGCTAATGGCAATTAAAAAATGAGAATCAATTTCTAATATTAAAAATTACATTATTAATATTAAAAACTAATGTTCACTACATTTATTGTATCAATTTATTTGTTATAACCAATTATATAGATATAAATGTTAACAGATTTTAAAACATGTGTCTATGGAGGTTATCAGTTTTAAAATCAAATACACACTTGTAGCTTTTCCATAGCAGTAGCAGCATCGGCTGGGTCTATAAAATTTACAAAAGCACAATATTTATGAGGGAGTATTCTGACACTAGACACTTTACCACATTTACTGAACAGCTGATTCATTTGCTTTTCTGTTACCATTTCTGGATCTACATTTCCCACCCATATAGCATTACAGCGAGGCTCAGTATTCCTGTAAAAAAAAAAAATACAAATAACTTGTTAATATTAACAATTTTATTTTTTTACTTAATGAAAAAGTCAGTGCATAATCCTTATTGCATTTATTTCCATTAAAATTTTTTTAAACACACATTTGTAATATAAAAAAAAATTATTTTTGGTATTATATTTGTATAAATAAGGTATTATTACTATCATTTTAATTTTTTTTTTTTTTGAAAAAGTTTAAAATATAAAAGTAAAACTGGAGCAAATCAATCAAAAAGGTGCCTTTTTTAATTACTTAATATTAATTTTCTTAATTTTCACATTAAATTTTGTTAATTAATGAGTTTTAATGATTACAAATTAAATGATATATAAGTAAGTCCTTTATTACTACATATAATTTGTATGAGCACTGATTTTAAGCACTGGCGTTACTTGGCATAAAATTTCATTAAATCACACTCAATTTTTCCATAAAAATCAACTCATAATAAATTGCCCAGCAATTCACTCTATAAAAAGGACAGCATCGCAATTACCTAACTAAATAGCGCATTTGTAACTAAGTGCCCCTGACTTCCATCCAAATATAGAAATTTACTTTACCAAAACTAATCAAATTGCAGTAATGCTAGTGCTTAAATTGTATACAGATATAATAAAACTTTGTGGTGTTAGTTTTGTTTCTGTTCCATTAATTTTTAAATATCAGTCTTTATAATAGTATACAGTGCTCAAAATGAGGCAGGATGCGGTGGGATGCCAACCTGAGAAAAAGAAAAAAAAAAAAAGAAAGATGAAAAAATAATTATAATAATTACAGTTTAAAAATAGTAACTGCACAAGAAGTTGAAAACCATTGAGGTAAAGAAAGACTTGACTTGAAACTGATGGGAAAAAAGAAAAACTTCCATGACCGCTTGAATCTAGGAGAGTATAAAGGAAGTGTAACATTCAGCAAAGACAAAAAACATTAGCCAAAAGACCATATTAAAGAAAATCATAAATAGAAATCAGCATTAAAGAAATAAGAAGTGCAATGAGGAGAACTAAGAGATAAACAATTTAGGAGAACTTTAGGAGAAATTTAGGAGATAAACATTTTATTAAAGCATGATTTGAACCACATAAAGGAATATAAAACTTGAGCACAAACTAGGGTCAAAGTCTGGAAAAAAAGACACAAAGTTTACTATCTAAGTAAGAGATTAAGAAAACAATAATTTTAAACATAACCAGCAAGGTCAGTTAAATTAGAGCCAAGCTATTTAGTGTGATGAACATTAAATTCATCAATAACAAAATTGGCTGATAGATAAGAAGAAAGACCTTAACTTATTTGACCAATAAAAACACGGAGAAGAGTGCAGTCTTGTGAACGAGAGTTGGAGTCTCTGCAAACCATAAGATAATAGCCATCAATGGATCCAAAGATGAAGCAGCTAAATTAAAATTATTCTCACAGTTTTATCTGGACCTTTTGCAAATATTTACAGATATATTTATGAATGATTTTTAATGTCATATTAAAAATCATTCATAAATATAGAGATAAATATAAGATAAATATATCATTCATAAATATAAGATAAATATAGAATGAAAAAGAAAATATAAGATAAATAAATCATTCATAAATATAAGATAAATATAGAATGATTTTTAATGTCATTAAAATTAAAGAAATCCCTCAATATTAATAAAGAATCATTTTAAAGAATATTTTGCTGTAAAAATAAAAGAATTTGCAGTTCATATATTGTGTAATTTAATCAATGAATGATTGGTGGAAACTAACTTATACATTCAGCCATTCAGCTTGAATAAGATAATCTTAATTATTTTTTAAAAAAAAACATTTAATGAAATGCATTTACTTTATAAAATATTTGTCTGCTTCCATAAAGTATTCAAATATTGATAATGTTTACTTTCATAAACATTCCATAATGTAAAATTGATAATGGCTTTTATTAAACACACATTTTATTAAAGCTGTTAAGTGTGTTACCTAGTAATGCGCTCAAACTTAAGGAGGTAGTGGTGTAAAGATTGATCAAACTTAGTTCATTCTCCACCATATTCCTGGTAGTACAGCGCTGAACTTATTTTTTTTTGTGAAGCAATCTTTTTCTTTAATGCCTTAATATTTTATCATCAAAAGGTTGAGAGGATAGTAAAAATAGTATTGAAAACTGGTTGATTATACAATTTAACACAGTAATTATTTTAAACAACTATATTATATGATTTCCCTCTATTTTGTTTTTCTTATGTTGATAATTCAACTACCTTCATACCTTCATGTGCTTGAATTTTAAAGCAGGGATCATCCTTTTGTCAATTCTTTTCAAAGTTAATTTTTATAAAAGTTAACAGAGAAAATAATTCTTTAGAAAAAAGATAACTTTAGTTTGGTCATTTATTTAACTTTTATCATAATACTAATACATTTTCACTTTTGAATATTTTTAAAATTGCTTGTGGCTAGGATTTTCCAATTCACCTTTAGCTAAGTCAATATATAAGAATACAGAAGGAAATATTCTATATAATATAAGAAATATCCTATATAATATATACAAGAATAAGTTAATATATAAAAATAAATGGCAGATAGAAAAATAAAAATAAAATAGTTTTTTAATAATTTTTTACTGCTCTGTTCTTAAAAAAAAATGAATTTTTATAGAATATTAGTTTGTTATATAAAAATATGTTTAAACACTGTTTCAGACTTTCAGGCTGCTATGAAATTATTATTCAAACTTTGCTGTCTTCCTAAAAATTTCATTTAAAATTTTTGCACATATCACTGTTTAAAAAATTAAAATTGTTCAGCACTGCGTCTTTCGCTCATTGGTTACTACATGTAATGTTTTAAAAACACAAACAATATTTAAAATAAAATTAAAAAAACACTAGTATTAAAAATACCTAATACTAGTTTTTTGTTGACTTTTTAAGTTGTTAATGTTGTTTTGTATAACTTGAGAATAATTGTCTTCTTTTTTGTCAACAAAATCAACATCCTGTTCTACTTCATCTGTTTCCTCATCTGACAGGTATAAGTCATCTTCATCACTTACTACATGAAAGAAATTGTGAACAAAATGATGCTAATCATAACTGAAAAAATGCAATTATTACTTTTAAACAATGTAGTTATTAAAAAAAAATGATGTCATAGTCATTTTTTTTCTTCTTCACTTTTGGTATTTCCAGAAATGGAAGATACCAATACAAGTTAAATGAAAAACTAAATCCAGAACTCTCTGGATTGAAAATTGCAAACAAAACTATTTAAAGAAAATTATACATTACTTAGATATTTTTAAAAACATTTTTAGAATAATTAAACAGTAGAACTATTATATATTTAATTTATTAAAAAATTAATTTTAACACTCTTAACATTAGACAAAATACTTAGGTCATTAGGAAAGTTTTTTTAATTTTATTTTATTAAATGTTCAAAATAATGTCCATCATTGTCTATACAAAGTTTTATCATTTCAAGCCATTTGTGATACGTTTTATTATACTCTTCTTTGGGTATACTTACAAGCAGCTTCGTTATGCAGGTTTTTTTGGCTTTTGATGTCAGTATCGTCATCAAGATTTTTTTTTATCAAGTCGAATAGCCAATAATCAGATGGAGCTAAGTCTGGTGAGTATGGTGGGTGGTGAATTATTGTAATTCCAGCTTGGCTTAGACAATTTGTAACGGTTTGAGTTACATAGGGTCAAAGGTTATCATGGAGAAATTTGAAATTGTGAGTGCCTGTTTTAGGTCTTTGCTTATTTATTTTGCATATAAGAGGTTTCAAACGAGTTTTTATATAATATTCGCTAGTAATGGTGTCTCCCTTTTCAACATAACCTAAATGAAAAACATCTGTTGTTTTGAAGAAGATGTAGAACATCCTTTTTGCCTAAAACCTATTGCATCTTACTGTAATTCTTAGACTTTCACCTTCACCGACCTAACTAGCATTAGCTAACTTGTATCCAACTTGTCTCAAATAAAACCATGACTCGTCCCCTGTAACAATATCACATAACCTCCATGGGCCGTTTCTGAAAAGGGCTAAATTTTCTTTACATGCTTTAACTCTATTCTTTTGATTTTGATCGGTTAACTCGTGGGGTATCCAATGTGATGTTAGTTTTCTTTTTTTTAAGTGCGTTGTGAATGATTTCGTTGATTGTAAAACGCTTAATCGATGTCAGGGCTTCAATTATATCATGTGTTGCATGCGGATTTTCTTTAATAATGGCTCGCACATGTTCAATATTCTCAGCTGTATATGTGGTTTGAGGTTGCCCTGAGCGAGGATCATCTTAAAGACTCTCTCTACCATCTTTAAATAAAGTAACCCACTTGGCAACTGTATATTTTGGAGCTTGGTCACCATGAACTAAAACCAATTCATCAGTTATGACTTGTGCTAAAACTCCAAGTAGAACACAGGTTTCAATATATGCTCGATATTCAAGTTTTTCCATTTTTAAATTTTTTCTTTCAAATGTATATAATAAAATTTAAATAACTTTTTTAATAAACATTCAAAATATTTCAACAAGTTGTTCATAATTAAACACAGTTAAAGATGATATATAAATATTTAATTATTTCCTGTCTTATTGTAAGTTTATAGATGAAGTTCTATGAACTTCTCTAACCACCTAAATAACTATGAACATAAATTATTATTTATGTTATATTATTGATTGAAATTCAAGAAAAAAAATATTTGTGATATTACCCAGTCTAGTAACAGAAGAATAAAATTAGTCTAGATAAACAATTTAAGCTTTAAACTTTATTTTAAACTTTTTTTATTATTATTGAATTTATAAGGAGGGAAAATAATTTAAAAAAAAATTTATCAATAACATAACTTGAAAAGCAAACATTGCAAAAACAATAAATACAAATTTATCTGTACTTACTAGCTTTATAAATTCCAAATCAATAAAAAAAAAATTAAATAATAATAAATATCAATAAAAAAAAATAATCTTTAAAAATTAAATAATTTTTTATATTTAGTTTAGTGTTATCTTGCATAGCCATGACAGGAAAATAAATAGAAATATTATGATAAATATTTAAAAGAATAATTAGAATAATATAAACATAAAAACAAATAAAAAAAACTTTAATGTAACCCTTATCTAAATATAGATAACTACAATGACTTACCTTTACCAGCAAGCAGAGCTTCAAGGGCTTGTTGTACATTCCCATAAGTACGAACAGCTTGTTCTGAAAGAGGCTGAGCAAATCCCATATCAGTAAATATTTGAACACGAACTTTTAAAAGTTCATATTGGGCATCATCACAAACTGGATCAAGCGTAAGAACATGTTGAAAAACCTGCTCAGCTTCTTGAAACCTCTAAGAAACAAGTTATTTAAAAAGCATTAATGAAAATTATTCATTTAAAAACTTGTTCAGATTTATAAAACCTCTGACAAATAAGATAATTAAAAATCATTTAAATAAAGAAAATTATTCAAATAGAAAAACATTAAAAACAGCCAATAAAAACCTTAAGTCCAGTTAGAGCACGACCTTTTCGAAAGTATCCTTTAGGCCATTCTGGTGCAAGGCGTATAGCAGCATCTCCATCCTTTAATGCACTATAACATACAGTCTATAATATAGAATACTTGTAATTAATACTGTAAAAACATTTTATTTTACAAAGTGCATAAAAAAAACAATAATAACCATTGACTGCTTTTGTTGTTTCTAACTTACTTTTCATACTGTTCTAATCTGTCATAACAATATGATCGATTACCAAAAAATCTGTGAGAAAAATTGTAAAAACATATAAATGTTATATTATAAAAAATAAAATACTGGTAAAAAAAAGAGAATTTATGCTATATTGTAAACGATGTATAGACAATTCTGTTTAGTTTATATAAAAATATGAATTTTGATTTAATTTTCTTGTAATTTTAATTGTCTAACAACAATTCTTACAGCAAAACATCTGTGTTCAAACCATCTTGATTAAAAGATAAAAAATTATGTTAAAATCTTTAATTGAAAATAATTATAATTAGGAGGAAAGAAATTATCGGGGACATGTTATTTTTGTTCCAGTTCTGTTGTTTTTTTTATACATTTTTTATTCTATTACTATCAGATTTATTTTAATTTTTATTTTATTTCTATTTTTATTTATACATATTTAAATTTATTATTTTACTATAAAAATATATTTTTTATATTAATTTTTGTTATTTTTATTTATTTATTTTATATTATAATTCATTTTTAACTACATCTATTTACAAAAACGATTAATTACAATAATATAACCAAATTTAAACCTTGCCCTAACCCTAAGCCTGACCTTGATGCCTGGCCAAACCAAACCCTCAGTCGATGTAGCTGCACTCCCATGCGAGTCAGGCTATTTGTCAGTCGATGTATGTATTTTTTGTTCTCTATAAAAGTTTCTTACGAGTACATTTTTCTACAAAAAAAATCATGCTTACGGTGACAAAAAATTAATGAGTACGAGTATTAATTAAGTGTTCATTTTTTTGTAAAATCTGTCGTGGTAAGTGCTTAACTATACGAATATATATATATATATATATATATATATATATATATATATATATATCACACACACACACACACACACACACACACACACACACACACACACACACACACACACACACACACACACACACACACACACACACATATATATATATATACATATATATATATATTTATATATATATATATATATATGAACACAAACACAAATATATACAGCCCTCAGAATTAAAAAAAATAGGACTTTGAAATATTTTTGGTCAGCAAAAGGCTGGCACAAATTTAAATAAAAAATAACTTCACTGTAATAACCTAAAAATGAGGTCGACAAAAAATCACTAACCTCAAACACTTTTAGGTCAGTAATTTATTTTTTTTAATAATGCTTTTCAAAATAAAAGACTTGCTGCTAAGCTAATATTTTTAGAAGATTCTGGATTTTTATTTTATTCAAACATACTTGTTCAACAACCTAACAGTCTCATTTCATGAATTTCTGCTGTCTTGAAAACATTTAGTTATCCTAAACCATTGAACAATTAAAATCTTTGCAGAGCAATGCAATTTTTTGCCAAACTGCAATCAGCTAACCACTCTTGTGCTTAACTGCAATCAGCTAACCACTCTTGTGCTTAACTGAAAGCTTTTGGATTTTAAGGGCTGATAATAGAGGTACAAACTTTTATTTATAATATAAAAACAATGATATTAAATACCTGTGATCATTTGGATCTAATTGAATAGCTTTTGTAAACATAGCAACAGCTCCTTGGTAATCGCATGCATGAGCCATTTGGTTGCCTTTAACAGCAACTTGACGACTTTGTAATATTATTTGTTCATTATCTACTATAACTTCAGATTTTATGTCTCTATTTATAACTATTGGAATTGCATTATTAATATTATTATTATTACTTTCTGTAGAAGTCTTTGGCTCAGATTGTTCTATATTTACTGGAGATTGTTTTTTAATTTTTTTTGATTGCTGTTGTGGCTTTACTATATTATTTTTTTTTTTGTCTTTATTATCTTCTTTATTTATAGATGTTGCTAAAGTAACACTTGTCTGAACAGAAGGTGCCTTACTTGCAGCTCGAAGAAAAAAAGCACTAGTTGTATCTATGGCATCCTAAAATAAACAAAACAAATGTTATCAATAAAAACTATTTGTTCTCAAATTTAAAAAATGATTACAAAAAATTATAATTTAAATAAAAAAAAAAAATTGTTTAATACAAACAAAAGACTGATCACAAAAGAATGATCACATAAGACTGATCACTTAAGACTTAAAAACATAATGATTACCTCATCACCCTCAGAGTCCACAGTTTTACTATTCCTAAAGATAAAAAAACATTGTATTAAAAAATAAACTAAAAAAATAGTTTGTATAACAGCGTTTACTGAAATGAAAATATCTTATATACGACATAATAAGACATTAATGCAACATATATAAGAAAAAAAAATTCTACCTGTTTTTTCTTTCTGGATTCAAAATATTATTTTTATATTGTGGCAAATTGTAAGACTTTGTAGAACCATTTATTTTTTTATTATCATGATTTTTATTTTTTTTATTACTTTGTTCGTTTTCTGTAGTTGAACTTGGAGGATTTTTCTTTTTATTCCTATGATCGTCTTCTTTCAATGAATTTAAATGATTATTTTTTTTATCGTTACGCTCTTCATCTCTTAATGAACTAAGATGATTACTTTTTTTATTACTATTTTCGTCTTCCTTTAGTGAACTAACATGACTGTTCTTATTATTACTAGATTTTTCTTCCTTTGATAAATTTGAATTATTTTTTTTATCAATAAGTTCATCCTTCTTTGAATTATGATTACTCTTTTTTTTATTACGTTCGTCTTCCTTACGTGATAATAAATTATTTTTATTGATATTTTCATTTTCTGTTGATTGATTATTATTTTTATTTTTAATGTCTTCTATAGATTCAACAGACAAACTATTAGTTGAAAAATCCATTGAAAGAATTTTATTGTCTTCTTTATTTATATGAAATTTATTAGTAGGACTATTGGTAGTGGTATCAGCTAATGACTAAAAGAGGGAAATGTAAAAAAAACATTTTTTTTTTTAATTACTGCTAATAATGCCGTTATGTCATTTTGTTAACGATACAAAATGTTTTTAGAAAATTGCAACTCAATAACATACCTTATGATTTTCTAAAATAACTTCTTGTTCTTTTTTCACTTTTTCTTTCAGCTTTTTTTTTTCTTTCTTCTTCTGAATTGAAATTTTGCATTAAAAAAAAGTAACAAATAATTAACAAAAAATTTATATAATATAAAAACCTTTCGTTTTGTTTTCTTTTTTTCCTCTCTTCTTTTTTCTAATTCTTCTTCTGCTATTAACTCCCGCGCATTCTTCAAAGCCTCTTCTTCTGTAACTCTCCATTGTGTTTGTATTGTGTCCTTTGTCATATATTTTCGTGCTTCATATTTATGCCTTAACCTGAATATCATAATAACTATATATATATATATATAACAATTTTAATAAGGTAGGGGGTTGGGGACAGGGTGGATTTGCGTTAGTACAAAATTGTATCTTTTGTACATTAGTTTGTAATTGCTACTTTTTAAACATAATTTCTCTCATATTTAAATAATATCTCATAATAATTGTTTTCACTTAGCATAATATATAAAACAGTAAAAGTAAAAATGCAAATACTACAATATTTAAATGACTTTTAACAGTTATTAACTGTTAACTAATTAACTATACAACAATTTTTAAATATTATTCAATGCTGACGATAAAATACACTTTACTTTTAAAGAGTATTTCATTTTTATTGTAGAAAGCATTATAAAACAACAGTAAAACAATACTGAAAAGTTATTTTTGTCGGTTTATAACATTGATAACATAAAATGCGATAACATAAAACAAAACAAAGTAAATAAACACAATTATTCAAGTTAATTAATTAGAATTGACGAAAACATTTTTGTCATAAAACTTTAACAAAAATGATTTTAATGTTGACAACTTGATCAAGACTGTTTACATGTTTTGATGATTTGAACATTTCAGAAATGCGCTGAAAAAAGAAATGCTAAGCTAAATTTAAAATAGGAAAAAAATTTTAAAAGACTAAAGAATAAAGAAAACAATTCTTTAGGAAAAAAAAAAAATATTAGCAAAAATTACTGTTTGTTACATTTTTAATTGTGTTTGAAATAAATTACTTTAAAACTTATCTTTTGAAACATTTTATTATAAAGTTACACATAGTTTCAAACGTTTAAATTTATCATAAAAATACATGTCTATTAAAAAAAAAATCATAAATATAGCATTTAATTTACACAAAATGTGTTTATTTTAAATGATCATCATAACTAGTTTTTTATTTAATTTAAAGCCTTCACGTAAAATAAAAACTGTTCACTAAAATCTATAAAAAAAAAAAAAAGATAAACAGTTAAAATTTATTCGTAATGTAACAAATTTTTTATTGTATTTAAATTGTTAAAACATCAAAACAGCAGTGGTCAAAAAGTTATAAGTATGGTAAGTTACAGGATACGATCACATGCCATTCCTGTCTGAGCCTGCTGTAGCATATATAGATATAGATTTATTGACTTTTTTACTTATCTAATTACAACTAAATTTTTATTTGTCAAGTTTTGCTTTTTTAAACATCTTAACTTCCAACAATTTTAAACATCAACACCAACTTCAAACAACATAACTCTAATAAACTATTAGACAACCACTATTAGAGTTAAGAGTTACTTATTTGAATGATGAGTAACACAAAAATGAATTTTAGCAGATCGTACAAATGATGCTAGCTTATTAAAGCAGCACCTGTTATACCATTCATAGAAAAGAGAAGCAACATTACAACAATGTGACAATGGTTAAAGGTTGGCTGCAAAAGAAGGTCCAACTATGTTTACATAGCATTGTTGCACATTCTTTAAAAGAGAAAGGCTATCATACGAAGATCCACTCCAGATATGGTAACAGTATTCCATACAAAGTCGGATTAGAGATTTATAGAGATAAAGAATAGAATCCAGAGTAAGAATAAACGGTAAAGAGATACAAACTTGAAATTTGATGTATGGTCCACTCCAGTTTCTGTATCACTTTAGATACAGAAACTGAAGTGATATGAATATCAAAAAAATGCATCAACCTGTTTGTCAGCTATATCAGTTAGGATGTGATTAGTGGAATCAAGAGATGAGATTGATGAAAAATTCCAAGCAAACAATTGAGCTTTGTCTTTAGGTGAGGTGACAATATTTAAATCATACAAGAGAGGTGGAATAACAGATTGACCTATATTATAGACACTGTTAAAAATTCTCTCTAAGTCTTGGATTTTTGAGATAAAATAAGAGATTTTGTGACCTGAGAATAAAGTGGGATTTGGTGTTAGACAAAACCTTTTTATAATGGTTTCTAGCAATAGTAAACAGACATATGAAAAATGAGTTGAAAGTTATTTTGATTAAAATAGTTTAATAGATAAGTGGTTCTCAGGCTTCGGCAGGAGTAAATAAATGCACAAGCTATAAATAGCTATAAAAAGACAAAAAAACAACTTGCAAAAATAAAAAAAAAAACACACCCCACAAATTGAGTTTATTCCAGATATAGTCAAACAAATAATTTGCAAGCAACGCAAAAAATGGCAGAAAAACAATTTTCGCAACCATCACATTTCTTTATTCAAGCATCTTGATGTTTTCTTAAAATTTTTTGCAATGAACATAGCAATTTTACAAGATCTATTTGAGAATTAGTTTATTGACTTAATAAAATAATGGAATAAAATATAACATTTTTTATTGCACTTCTTTAGTTGATTCATTTTTCTTGTACATTGTAAATTAAATTAAACTTTAAAAATTTAACTGTGATATCTTTAAGCTATAAAGATATGGTGACAATTATATTGAAATCTTTTTTTAAATAAACTTTGAATCAAAGACTTCTATTCTTTTACAACTTTCAACTGTTTAGACTAAAACTTTAATTATTACTATCGTTTTCGTTCAATTTACTATCACACTCATTTCTCAACTCGTAATTGATTTTATATTCTTTTCGGAAGTTAGGAGAAAATATGTTATGTTGATGTGATATTTAAGTTAAAATTTGAGGTAACCTAATTTTTAATTTCTAAGAGACTTAGTACAAACAGACATTTTAAGATTCTGGTATATATGCTTCTTAAATATATTTTTCTTATATAATATAGGCATGTATAAAAAAAAAGGGTTATATGAATTTAAACAAATCTTTTTTACATTTTTTTATGAATAGAACCAATAGAAGGGTATTAAATGCAATATTATTTTATATAACAAATTAATTGCTGTAAAATATATTTAAATGTATTAAATATAGTGCAAGTATAAAAACGAAAAAAAAAAAAATTCTGAGTCTTTGGTCTGACATGAGCATTGCCAGAAGACTAAAGGCTCATTCTACTGATGAGTTCGACCCAGATAAGCATATGAATAACTCAATAACTTTATATCAGACACTCAATTTATACTATAAAAATCGATTAGCAGTCTGTTGATTATAAATGAGATTTTTGACTTTTAATAAAAAGCTTTATATTAAATAAATATTATATTAAATAAATGTTAAATAAACTGCTGCCATTTTCAAAAAAATCCAGGAAGTTAATGCGGAAGTATATAGGGAAATATGCACTACTTTAAGCAACTTTAAAGTATGACAAACTAGTTTATCAATCAAATAACATAAATGTGCAAATAAACAAAAAAAAATTGTCTAACAGTTCTTATTGCATTAGTGTACAAACTTCCTAAGAATACTGAAAACCCAGATTATTATATTGAATTCTTTTGCAACACATGCATATTTTGTCTGCTTTTTAATATACTAATTACTTCTCTTTTAACATAACACAGAATATTACGGAACAGTTATAGCTGTTTGAAAAAACTTGTTCTGTTTTTATTTTTCATCTTTTCATCAACATATAAAAAAATTGTTTTTTTCATAATTTTTTTAGAATATCCTTTATGAAATAGTTTTGTTTTTTAACTAGTAAAACAAACAGATTTACAAAATTACATCATTTGAGAAGTTTTTAAAAGAATAACTTAATAAAAATATAAAAATATTTAATTTTATTTTTACTAAAAATTTATATTTTGCACAGACTTTATTTTGCCTGTGTAAACTGATTTGCACGGGTGTGGAGGCAGGCACGATAAAAAAAGCAGTATGAACAATTTTGATTTTGTGCTAACTTAAATACAAAACTTGAAGTTTTTAAAAAATAACAAATAACCAATAATGTGTTATTTTACAATACCGAACTTAATGCTGCAGCTGTTATTTATTTATGTGCTTTTGACACAGAACTCATGGCGGCCATCACACCCAAGAAAGAGTCACAGCACTTTTTTAATAAGAAAATGTGAACAAAAGTGTACGAAAATATTTATGTAATGTTACAAATTTATATTAAGTTTTACAGTTTTACTTTTAATTGAAAAATGCAATATCTCCTTAATTTTAATTTATAGCATTTATTTGCTAAAGTTATAGTTTTTATTAAGTTATATATTAGTTACATACTTTATAAATATTAGCGTAGTGTAAAAGTTACATATTTTATTAATATATACTATTTTATAGCTTTTTGCCTAATAAGTATTGTTAAACTGTTTGCAGCGTTTCACAGGAAGACGCGCGATTACAGGCAATTATATGACCACTCAAAAACCTTGCTTTGACAATTTGACCACGCCTTTTAACATGTTTTTAAAATTTAAAAATGTGTTAAAAAAATTTCCTCAAAATTATCTAAAAAAAAGTTTACTTCAAAAAAGAAAAAAAAATCTTAATGAAAGAGAAAATAAATCATAACGCATTAAAAAACCATTACATTCTTTGTTTTAATGTTTGTACTATGTTTTTTTAATTAAATTTGTTTCAAAATATTAACATTTATCATAAAAAATACATATTAATACAAATAAAAAAATAAAAAAACCATTTATTAATACTTAATATAAAAATTCATTAGAAGTGTCTTGTTACTTTATTAAAAAGCGTTTCAATAATATAAAAAACATTAAAGATAAAATTTATTTAATTGTAAGAAAAAAATTTGTCTTTTATTTTCAACAAAATTTTTTTTTATTTTTTTAAATAAATTTTTTTATTTTTTTAACTTCAATGATTCTTATATTAGAATTCGTTAAAAAGACTTACGCTGTCTTAGAAAGTCATTGTATATAAAAACAAAATAATTTTTTATTTTTTAATAACGTTTATTATTAAAAATGCATACTTAAATAACTTATACAATATAAATTTAAAAATTTATATACAACTGTCAATAATACTTTAAAAAAAAAATCATTATCAGTAACTTTACTTTATTTTAAAGGGTTTAGCTAACAATATAAAACATTTACAGCAAACATTTAACAAAATTAAATAAAATTTTATTTATTAATATAAGTTTATTAATAATATGACATTGTATAATAAATACAAATTAATTATGAGAAAAAATGTTAATTTAATTTAGTAAAGCATTTGCTAAAAACCATATGTATAATAATAAAAGTTTTTTATTTAGTTTCAAAAAAAATGTTTTTCTAAAAACGCTGTGTTTTGATCAGAATAGTTTGCTTATCGTTAAAAACAAAATAATCACTATTCAAATATTTTTAATTGCGTTTTTGGCAGTCGAAGTAAAACATTTAAAAAACTTGTTTTCATAATGTTAACCTAAAATGTTTTTTGGCTAAAATTTAACTAAACTTAAAAAGCTATTGTTATTAAAATTATAAATTCATTTGAGGAAAAGAAAAGTTTAAGCTTGTGAAAACATTTGCTAAAAAAGTTGTAAAAGTTCTATTAGCGTTAGCAATGAAAAAACATTGAATATGTTTTAACGAAAAGAAATCCTTATTTCATCGTTTTAATGTTTTAATGATGCGAAAACATTATGAATTTATATTTTAATTAAACTAATGAAACAATGAAAAAAATGAAAGCTTATAAATTTCTTTCAAATAAATTTGATGTAATAATAAAAAAAAATTGATTGTAGTATTAAGTTCAAGATGAAGACAATAACAAAGAAAATACATAAAAGATAAATTTATTCTTTAAAACAAGATCATTAACAACAAGGTAGAAAATAAAAACACAATCAGATGTGATCAAATAATAAATAAGTATTTAGAAAGTCGAAAGAATTTTAAACGTTTTCTCAGGCAGTGCGCTGCTAAATAATAATTTTAAAATATTTATCGTCTAAAAAACGCTGTTTAACAAATTAAAACTTAATAGAATTGTGTGGAACACCAATCCAGGCCTTGCGATAAAGCGTCGGGCGATGTGAATTTTACGTCGTCCAAGGGCGATTTTGCGTGTAGCTAGGGCTATTTGCGTCGAGCAAAAAATTTTATGTTTGAGTATATTTAAAGATATTTTTGAGCGGAATTTTAATGAAGTAATTTACGATTAAATAAAGTATTTTAAAAACCGCACGCAGTTGATCTAAAAGTTTGAATTACAAAATAATAAATATGCTCATTAGTTACAAGTAGAAAAAATTCAGATTAAAAAAAAGTTTAAATCTTTTTAAGCTAGCATTTTAATAAAATTAATCAGCAATAGCAAAGTTGTCAATAAAATTGAACAAAAATACTTTCTTTTAGTTTTAGATTTTTAACTTAAATAATTATTTTACGGGGGTTTGTTAGGTTTTAAAATTATTCCATAGATTTAAAAATATTTATTAACTGTTAGACGAATTTAAAGTATTTAAGAGTAATTTCGAGGAAACATTTTAAAAATTGGTAATAAATAAAAAAATAAAAGGATTAATATTAAAACGTATTCTACTTGATTCAATAAAAAAGTACAGTTATTAAAATTTTTGTAAAAAGGTTAGTCGAAAAAAATTACTTTATTAATAACAATTGCATTTTTGTTAAAAGTTATCGAAACTCAACGAAGCGTGCTCAAGAACAGCTGCTGAAAAATAGAACGTCAATAGTTTTTCGAATAATTTTTAATAATAATTTTTAGGAATAATTTTTTCGCTGAAATATTTCTTTTATACCTAAAAGATTTTTATTCTAACATTTTATTTTATTTACCAAAAATAAAATTTCTTGTAAACATTAAAAATCTATTCAAAACGTTCATTAAAGTTTTTTAATAATACGAGTGATTGTGCTTATCAACCGCTTTATGAAAATAAATTAAAATAAATAAATAAAAAAATATTATATAAAATCGCTAGTAAAAATATTAGCAATTGCACAGTTTTTAATCGTACATTATAAAATTTCCAGTTTATTACTCTCTGACTTATTAAAAAGAAAAAATAATTATTTGAAAAACTTATGTTTTTTATTCCTTTAGTATAGACAAAACGTGTCAAACGTCGAGAAAATAAACAAATGTTTTTACATTTTAAAAAATGAAACATTCCAAAACATTTTTAAATAATAACATTTCTACATTAATGATTTAAAGAAGTTTTGCGGTAATTAAGTAAATTGGTGCAGTTAATTTCGATAAATACGAAAAGCAAATAAAAAGAATTTAATGACGTCAAAAATCACGTCGTGCTTATGCGTCGCGCAGTTCTTATTCATCCCAAGGCCTGCCAATCCATATTATATATATCCATATATATACCAACATATGTTGGTATATCCATATATATATTAACATATCCAAAAATAAAAAGATCGCTCCCGATAACTTAATAACGAGAGTGCATAATCGCGCTCGCTAAAAAATATTTGAGTTTTACAAGTGCAAAACATTGCGCTGGACAATTTTCTTCATGCCAAGGTCTGAGATATTATATACATAACTTTATTTTTCTTCATGCCAAGGCCTGAGAAATCATATACATATACTTTCTTTTTATATAGAATATAGTAAAGATACTATATTCTATATAAAAAGAAAGAGAGAAAATTAAAAAAAAAAGCTTAAAGTTCTCAAAACATTGAGAGAAATTTGTTGCACATAATTCATGATAGAGATATTTTCGTTATTAACGCTAACCTTATTAGTTGAGTCTGCACATTTAACACACATTAAAGAGAAACCCTTTTTTTTATAGGAAAAAAGACTTTAGATTCAAACTTTTATCAAATAAATGAAAAACATTATTACAAACTTTACACGACATCTTACAAAGAGTTTATTATTTTATAATAAAAAAAAAATACTTCTTTCATAGATATAACTCTATTATTAAATTTTTTGCTTGAATTTACACTTTAAACAATATAACTTTTGCAATGTTTTCATCATTTATATTTATAAATTTTATTTTGGGAAAAAATAATAGTTTAGATTTATTAGATTAATATTTTATAATAGTTACATCAGCTTTATATAATTAACAGATATGTGCAATATCAAAAAAGTAAAAATGGAAATTTCCTTATAATTTAGAAAGAATTTTGATTTAAAAAATTTTTAAATCTAAAAAAATTAGATTTTTTTTCCCTCAGTTTTTCTTCCTCCTTTTTAATTTTTTACAAAAAATTAAATTTCTTGTAAACATGTTTAAACTTATAACACTGCATCAAAAATATTCATAAAATATACTTTAACTTTTTTGCTTTAAGGCAAGTGAAAGCACAATGGTATAAAAATTTTAAAGGGACTACCAAGTCCTGAGACATGTTGTGTTCATAATAAAGAAAATGTTAAAAAAAAACGTCTGAGCAAATTTTTTTTTGATTAAAACTAATTAATAAATGTATACCAAGAAAAACAAATCTTGTTGTTTTAGTCGAAGCTCGTCTTCTCCATTATCTGCAGTATTTTGAGTATGTAAAATAAACGCAATTTTCCAGGCGCATTATACAGACTTGATAATTTATTCAAACGCGTTTAATTCATAGGAGTTTTAGAGCATGACGTCATTGGAAACATTCTTTAAAATTTTTTAAAGAACTTCTTTAGAAATTCTTTAAAAATTTTAATATTAAATTTTACTAAAATAGCTAACTATAGTTACTTATTTTATTAAAAGTTTATTTTATTAATTGTTCGTTAGTTTTTTACAAATCTAACGAACAATTAATCAAACCAAGCACTAAGAAAAGATATAAAAATTAAGAATATACTAATAAAATATATAATTTGTAATTAACTTTCAAAATTTTGACAATTTAAAAAATATATATTATAAAACATTTATTTTTGTAAACAAATGATAATAGTTTAAAAGTTTTACGGCTTTACAGATGTGGCTCCGAGAATGAGCCATAATATTAAAGTAATAGTTCATTTGATAATATATTCTTAAAAAATTTATGCAAGATATCTCAAAACGCAACAAATGGTAAATAATACAATTCCTAAAACATTTCAACAGAACACTCTAGAACTTTATTTCGCTTAGTCAGCGTATTTTTTGAACCAATAGAATTAGTTTGTTCGCAAATTTGACGGGTTTTTAGTGTTCGCAAATATTCTTTTTATTCTTCCGCAAGATGTCTTAAGAACATCCAAGTTAATTATGTTTCCATGTATGTCTGTAAAATAAAAATTAATATATATTAATTTTTTAATTTTTAAGCCCTCGCCATAATATATATCGGATGTTATAATAATGGAAATATAAATAATGAAATAAGATCACCTCAATACCAAAAAATACATTTTTGAAAATCAGAAAAAAAATGCGTTAATAAATTTTTTTAAAATATTTACAAAGTAAATTAATAAAAGTGCATTATTATTTAGGTTAAAAATTATTTTATCTAATATTTTGAAAGAAAAACTTATAACAAAAGAAATCAAAATACACATGGTCTAGACGATTATTTTACATACTCAAAATACCGCAGAAAATGGAGAAGACAAGCTTCGACTAAAACAACAAGATTTGTTTTTCTTGGTATACATTTATTTATTAATTTTAATCAAAAAAATTTGCTCAGATGTTTTTTTTTAACATTCTCTTTAATATGAGCACAACATGTCTCGGGACTTGGTAGTCCCTTTAATAAGTGGTACAAAAAAACTTAAATTTTTGTCACAAGAAAAAAGTGCTGGTAAAGTAATTAATTTACCAATTTAAAAAAACTTATTTTATTCTTACATTTTAACAGTTTGTTTTGATTATTCACATATTCAAAACAATTTAGGATGACATTTGAACTAAACATAAAAAAAAAACAATTTAGGTTGACATTTAACTAGACTTAAGGGAAAACTTCTTTTTTTTTGTAATGTAGTTTGTTCTAAAGTAAAGAAATTCCTTCCAAATACAGTGCAAATTAACAGTAGTATTTTACAATAACATTGTCAAATTGATTTTTTTTGAAGTATTAAACTTTCACATGATCTAAAAATTGGAGCTTAAGTGTTGCAGAAGACACAAAAACTCTTCATTTACTACTTAATTTAAACATATACTGTATTTCAAACCTGTGTGCAATATCTAGAGATTCAGGTTCACTTTCATCATCAGTATATCCATAATATTCTTCATCACTATAATAATAATCACCGCCAACATCACAATCACAACAATTTATAGCATGATGAGGATATCGACAACCACCTAAAAAATTTAAAAGTTATTATATTATAATCATAACTATTTATTTATTTATGTATAATACTATTATGTATATCATTTACAATAATGTGAAAAAAATACATTCAAAAAAGAAGCATGACATTAAGAATCTCCAAATCACTACACACCATTTTGAAAGAAGATGTTAGCAAAGAGTTCCATCATTTCAGCCTATGATAAATTCAAAACAATGATGCAAACAAATGGTTTCAAATATTAAATACATTATTTAAATTATCAATCAATAAGATATTCTTTTTAATAAAAAAAAAAATTAGTTTATAAGTTAAAAATAGTATACAAGCTCTATTTTGATGGAGAGATGTTTACTGGGACTGGGGCTTAATGGAGAAATGTATACTAAGGCTTGATGGAGAAATGTATACTGGGGGACTTAATATTGAAACGAGATGTTTACTGGGGCTTAATGGAGATGCTTTCAATGGGGCCTAATGGAGAAATATATACAATGATTCCAAATAGGATTGCAATTAATAACCAGTTTATTATTTTTTTCAATAGATAAACTTTAGCAATAATAATGTTAAACACCTAACTATAGCCAGAGGCAAAAAACATTCATTGATGTTTTGTGATTACTTTCTTAAAACGAATAAGAATTAGGAAGTACCAATACCTTTTAAAAAAGCATTTATACAAAAATAGTCAGCTTTAGATAAAATAATTTTTACTCCTAAAATATATACATGTGTGTTTTCGTGTTCCACAGCAGAAAAAGTTAAAGTAATCAATTTTTAATCTCTTTTTTGTCAATCATTAACAGATGGGTATTGAAGAAGACATGAAAGTTTATTAAAAATATTTTTTAACAATAAAGTTACTTCATCATAGTTTCTATTATGGTTTTGAAAGTCATCCATTTCTAATGTCCCATGTTAAAAAATACATCATTTTAAAACTTTTCGTGAATTGAATTGCATAATCTGATTTATTTTACTCTGGAAATGATTTTCAAGTTATTGTTGGTAAAATATTTTACTTTTTTATAATGAAACATTTTCAAGTTATTGTTGGTAAAATATTTTACTTTTTTATAATGAAACATTTTCAAGTTATTGTTGGTAAAATATTTTACTTTTTTATAATGAAACATTTTCAAGTTATTGTTGGTAAAATATTTTACTTTTTTATAATGAAAAATTTTCAAGTTATTGTTGGTAAAATATTTTACTTTTTTATAATGAAACATTTTCAAGTTATTGTTGGTAAAATATTTTACTTTTTTATAATGAAACATTTTCAAGTTATTGTTGGTAAAATATTTTACTTTTTTATAATAAAAACTTCAAGAAAGTAACATAAGAACTTTTGTAATTTTCATGCAATGTGAGTTAAAAAATAAACGATAAAATTATGTTTTTCCGAAAGTTTTCTTAAAAAACCAAAAAAAATATTTTATTAATATGTGTGTTAATATTAAATCATATGTTTTTGCATTTAAAGCTTTGAATAGAGGTGCTTAATTAAAGCACATAATTTTGAATTTGTGTGATGTAAGTTAAAACTTACATTAAATTGTTTTTGATTCAATAACTTTTATAAACTTTGATGACAAAATTTGATAAAAAAACCTCTAAGAGAGCAACCAATTATTTGTATAAACTTTGAATAAATGGAACTTTAATTCTAATTCTTTAGTTTCATAACTTAAAAAATAAGATGCTCCACCACCATACTACTGATACTACTTTTAAACAAAGACTTCTAACGATTGTTAATAAACATTTTATATATATATATATATATATATATATATATATATATATATATATATATATATATTAAAATGTTGATAATTTAAGGCAATTTAAATAAATGACACTATTAAAACTACTGGGTGTTTAAATAATGTAAATCCTATTTTAAAGGAAGTTCTTTTGGAAAAAAAAGAACAGTTTTTCTGAGTTTTTAGAGGTGCGTATCTCAATAAGACCAATAGCTTTTTATTTTGTCTTGGAAATTGACTAATATTAACTTGTATGCCATAAATAGGAAAATACATGGCATTAAATATAAAGACATGAAAATAATTTTCCAGTCATTCAATCAATGCATAATGCGCAATAGCTACACATGATTTTACTGAACTTACTAATGACCTAATATGGTTTTGGCAACTTTTTAATCTGTCACAAGCAATATACTGATTTTTTGTAAATTATCAGCTTATCAATTTTTTGTTGCAGAGATACAAGCTGATTTTGGTGGAAATCTTCATCCTCAACCGTGAGATTATTAAAATCGCACAATAACGTAAGTGATATTATGTAAGCTAAATACATAGTGTCAAAATAACCTGTTTATTTTCCCAAGTAGGTAACTTCTATGGTACTTTTTATTTGTAAAAAAATAATGAATTCACAACATTGTGTTAAAAGTTTCAATACAATTCATAATACCAATTCCCAGAAAATCTGATCCAACCCTCAGAATTAGGAAAAATGAGGTTGGCAAATGCCGAACGTAATTCCAAGGGTTGATAATCTAAAATTAAAAATTTTTTAATTTTAGATTATCAACCCTTTCTAAAATTAAAAATTTTTTAGTTTATTTTATTCTTCAAATGAACATCTTTAATACATAATTGCTATAAATTAAGTAAACAGTGATAAAGTTGTTGCACGTGTAATTAAGTTAAATGTGGAACACACTATATATATACACATAAATAGGCTTTTTATGAAATGCTCCTCTAAGCCAGTTAACACAACCAAAAGCTTGATCCTGCAAAAATAAAAAAAACCTAAGAAATTTTTTTAAAATACTTAAATATTTTAAAGTTTTTTTAAATTGTAGTTATAAACTTCAGCAGAAGTAAATAATTTTGTATTTGATAAATAAAAATTATAAAAATGTTATTTTTAAAATGAAAAATTATAAAAATGTTATTTTTATTCAGAGCATTTGCAAGACAAATAGTAGTTAATATCAAAAAAAAAAATTTTTTCTTAAGATTACATTTTAAAACATCTTCACATTTATATCACATCTATTGCTTTTTAGAAGATTAAAATTCTGCTTATAGAAGATTAAAATTCTGCTTAAATTTGAATAGGCATGTTTGATACTTTAATCCAATGTATTTGCATAAGACATTAGATTTAAATAAAGTTTTTTCAAAAAACTTTGAGAAATTATAATAAACATGTAAGGTGGTAAATGAATAATAGTTATGTAAGGTTGTAGATATTATATTTTATTTTTTATGTTTATATTACAAAGAAAAAATGAAAACAATATGTATGATACAACCCTCGGAATTAGGAAAAATGAGGTCGACAATAATTTGCCGACCTTAATCTTCTTGAGGTCGGCATCAGGTCAGCAAAAATTATTTGATAAAAAGGTCTGACCATTAAACATAGAAAGAGGTCGACAATTATTTGCTGACCTCAAGCACTTTCAGGCTAGCAGTTAGGTCGGCATTGCCAAATGCTGACCTTAATTCCGAGGGTTGATGATAGTTACTTCAACATAAAAAGACATAAGTAGATAAAAAGGTTATGTTGCATAAATACAAGTTTTTAATGCAGATAAATGTTTTTATTATAGCTTTTTCACATGAACTTAATAAAACCACACAAAATCTAATCCCTTCATATAACTTATTAGCATAAAATTTTATGATATATTATAATCTTTGCAAACAACTACCATGGTCTTCAGTAACTGTTTAAATAACTGGAAAAAAAAGACCATCATTTAATAACTGCTTATTAAATGATGGTCTTTTAAAAAATATATCTTAAAATAAATAAATATTCTAGGCAAAAAAAAGCAAACATTACAAAGTTTTTCTTCTCAAAAATCCTTATTTATTTATGCACAGCAAATATCTGGTTTGAATAAATGAACTTACTGCAGAGTTTTTCAGGAGATTTAAAAAGATTAGATTTGGTTTCCCTTATTGGTTTTCCCATAAGATTGAGTTTTACCCTTTTATAAAAGACGTGCTACATTAAACATTTTAGTTCAGCTGGAGATTTTTAACAAAATAAAAATTGTAAATAAATGAAGATTACTGCTTTTCTACTTTGCTTTATTTTTATTTCCATTAAAATACTTTGTTTTCAGTTACCGTGACATCAAATGTAATTTCACCATTTCTTAATAAATCCAACAAAAAAAAGTATTTTTGGTTCTAAGATTTTATTAGCAAAACTTGTTTTTCAGTATGATTTTTAAATTTACATATTTTATATTTATAGCACTATTAGTTTCATTTTTAAAATAAAATAAAAATAAGTTCGACTTTTAAAGCATTTACTTATTGATCATGTTATTTCTATTCGGTTATTATACATTTTATCAAAGGTTTTACGTAAAGGCATTCTTCTACATAAAAATTAATTGTAAAAGTAAAAATCCAAACATAATGCTTATAACTCGAGTTTAAGGATTATTTATGATATGAACACATGTCTTGGCACTTGGGGACCACTTTAACATCCTGAATTTTTTATTATGAATTTTCATTATTTCAAAATGAATTATGCTGATTGCCTGCCATTTTTCGAAACTTTAGCAATATACAGCAAAAACTTTGTTGGCTATGATAATATATTACTTTTTTTATCTTATCAAAAAGAAGTGAAAACTGTGTATTACTTAACATTAAAATCAATGTTAAGACACAATAAGTGCTCCAGTAATAAATGGAAGCTAATAAGGTTATGCAGTTAGGTCAGCATTGCCAAATGTTGAACCTAATTTTGAGGGCTGGTAATATTTGCAATACTTTATTCATACTGACCAAACTTTTAAACTCAGCATTAATTTTATGAATTTTTATTTAAACAAATTTTTTGATTCATTTTTTTCATGTTAACATAAAAGTTCTAATGTTAATATTAAAGATAATGTTTGATGATTTTTTATAACTTTAATATATTAATGATGAAGATGAGCCAGAAAATACCAACTATTAGCATAAAAATTAAATTTGGAAATTTTTAAGAACAATGTGTTGCATTGATTTTGCATGAGAAAGTTTGATATTTTCATATATGAGTTGTAAAGATATTGCAATTAATAAGAAATTGCAATTAATACTCTTGCCTCATTAAGTCGAGCAATTTACTTGATTAAAACACCATCAAAGCTGTTGATTAAAGTTGAAAGCAAAAGTTTCTGAAGAGAACTCAACCAGCAGATCTGAGAAAAACTATAATAAAAGCGTGGTGTCATAAAACAAATAAAGTCACTTGATGACTCAATGCTACTATGAATAGAGGCTGTTCTAAAAGGTTGAGGAGCCCATACAAATATTTAAACATTTTTTATACTATGCGTTGATTACGTTTACACAGTAAAAAACAACTTTTCACTAATATATATGTGTATATGTGTATATATATATATATATATATATATATATATATATATATATATATATATATATATATATATATATATATATATATATATATATATATTTAGAATAATAATAAAATAATTAAAATTTATTTTAATCACAACTCAAGTTTCACCCTTTGTGCGCTCATCAGACATTACAAACAAGCATAACAACAAAAAAATAATATACAAAAATACAATATAGTATATACAATATAGTATAGCTTAAATGATGTTAAACACCACTTTATAACAATGTGTTAGAGCAAGTGCAAAATCAAAATCATGAAACATTTGTTAAAATCCTCCATTTCCACAAAATGTAAAAACCAATCCCGCAAAAAATTTTTTAAAATCTAATTGAAAAGCATTTTACAAAAACATAAGCTTTGCACAAATTTTAATAGGAATAATTTAAAAGTTTTAATGAGTTATAGCAGTCATCCTAACATCACCAATATTTCACACAATAAAAAGTTTATTGTGTGAAATATTGGTGATGTTAGGATGTAAATTATCAAATGTTTCCAACTTAATTACTTTAACATGTAACTGTCAACAACATTCATTTTGCCCTTTGCAAGGTATGTGTCCTAGTAAAAATATAATTTGCACCTGCAATGTAAAAATATCACCACAGGATAGTGGTTATAATTATATTGGCTTAAAGGAGCACACCTTTAAAGATTGCTGGTACAAACATAAAAACTCCTTTCAATACGAAATTTAAGCTAATACCACAGAAATCTAAATACATCTGGGAAATAAAAAAAAGGGATTTTTAAATCCTATGCTTACGTTGAAGAATATTGATAGGGCAGAACCATTTAAAAATGGAGGAAAGTTTTGTAACCTTTGTTTAACCGAAAAATACCATATTATTATGTCATCTTTGAAACAATTAAAAAACTATTAAAATACTAAAGTATATAAATTTTTGTTGTCATGGTTGTTTGTAACATCTGATGATCACATAAAGTGTGGAACTCTGAGTTATGTTTCAAATTTAGATGCAATTATTTTATTATTATTCTAATATTATATATATTTGCTCTACTTTTGTACTGAGCACTGTCTCCTAAAAATATTACTTTTATATATATATATATATACATATATATATATATATATATATATATATATATATATATATATATATAAATATATATATATATATATATATATATATATATATACATATATATACATATATATATATATATATATATATAATATATATATATATATATATATATTATATATATATATATATATATATATATATATATATATATATATATATATATATATATACATATATATACATATATATATATATATATATATATATATATATATGTATATATATATATATATATATATATATATATATATATATATATATATATATAATATATATATATATATATATATATATATGTATATATATGTATATATATATATATATATATATATATATATATATATATATATATATATGTAATTCTAAATATATATATATTTTTTTTATTTTTAAAATATATATTTTTTATTTTAAAAATATATATATTAATTAAATATATATATATATAATTTTAATTAAAACATCAGATAATAGAAACTCACTCAATTCTTTATACTTATTTTAAATTTTTGCTTGCTTATGGTTCAGTAAAGCAGCATAATCACCAATAATATAGTAATAAAACTATAACAAAAGAGTTACACATAGAGAGCAATAAAACTATAAAAAAAGAGTTACGCATAAACTTCTATATCAGCATAAGAATAGGTTTTCTTACCTTAAGTTAAAAAGTTTGTTAAGACATTAATCCACTGTCCAAATTAATATTACCGTTTATTAAAGATTAAATTGAATTTTTTGTATTTCTTTGTCATGTCTAAAATATATATTAATTGTTCTTTCCCTTTCCTAATGAATCCTTATTTAGAGTTTACTCTACGGTTAGCAATTACAGACTAATGTAACTTGTAAACAAATATTAACAGTATGAGTTCATATTATTTAATGTTTTAACTTAATTTATATATATGCAGGCTTGGCCAGGATGGCGTGCGATTTCACATTATAATATGATCACGCAAATACTATTTGATTTTATTTAACTTGACCTCAGCTGTTAATATGTTTTGAAAATTTGTATTCGTTTTAAAAATGCGCTTAAAAAAAAAACTATTGTTATAAAAGCAAATAAATCTTTATAAAAAAATAGCAAAAAATAAAATAAAAATAACTTAAATACTAAAACTAAAAATAAAATTACAAAAACAAATACTAAAACAAAAATAAAATTAAAGCTTAACCAAAATTAATAACAAAGTATAACGATAAGATTATCTAAATTATGTTTGGAATAAATAACTTTGAATCGTTTATCTTTACTACTGTTTTTATAATATAATATTATGCAAAAACCACCATCAACCAGTTGTAAGTTGATTATGCATCAACTTACAACTGATGATTGTTTAACAAACGCGCACATTTAAAAGTTTAAAAAAAGATTCTTAACAATTCTTCAGTAAAAATAATTAAATCCTTTATTTAAAAAATTAAAGTAATTTTTTTTTATTTAAAAAACATTTATGATAAAAAATAAATACTTACATAAATATAAAAAAATATATATTATTCATTCATGTTTTTATAAAAATCATTAGCAGTGTTTTGTTACTTTATTTAAATGCATTTCAATAGTCTAAAAACGTAAGTAAAGATCCAAGTTATTTAATTAAAACCGCTTTTAAAAAAGCTTTCTTTTTTTTCTTCTCAACAAAAATTTTAATGATTCTAATATATAGTTTATTAAAAAGACCTTCGCTGTTTAAAGTTGTCGTTTATAAAATTTAATTTTTTTTTAATTTTTACTTTTTTTATTTTTACTTATAAAAAAATCTTATACAATTAAATAATATAAATAAAAAATTTAACAACTTTTAATAATACATTAATTTAAATCATTAGCTGCTTTATTTAAAAGCACTTTGCTAATATAAAAACATTAGTTAAGATAAACATGTTGAAGTTATTTATAAATATTTTACAACATAATTTAAAAAAACTATTTCAGCGCATTTGCTAAAAACCATGATTAAATCATCAAAACAAAATATTAATTGGGTGGTCATATAAAGATATGAAATCACACGCCTTCCTGGCCAAGCCTTTATATATATATATATATATATATATATATATATATATATATATATATATATATATATATATATATATATATATATATATATATATATATATATATATATATATATATATATATATATTTAATGATCTATTTTGTAAAGAATTAATTTAAATTATATTGATCACTCTAAAAAAAGAACGTGAGAATTTGTATCTCTATTTGGTACAAAAAAATTTGCAACAACAACAATATATATATATATATATATATATATATATATATATATATCAAGCCTTTTTATTAAATAATTTTTTTTAGACAAACTGACCACAGCAGATTGCAACTTATAAAGTGTTTCAATAATTCGCAGCAAAATGTTAAACTTATCTGCTAAGAAAAAAAAAAACAATCCTACAAAAAAGAAACAAAATTGTAAAGAAATCAAGTTAAATTAAACTTATTAACTAGAATTATTATATTATTAACTAGAAAATTTAATAATTAAAAAAATTGAAAAAAAAAAAATTTAATAAAATTTTTGTTTAACTTTGTATTCTTTTTTTAAAGTCGTTGTTGAAAAAACATTATCTTTCATAACGATTTAACCACAATTGAAAGTTTTAATATGCAATTTATTTGTGATTTTTATTATTCCATGTAATTGAGAAACTAATTTGCTATGTATGCTAGAACTGTAAAAAATTTTGTTAATTTTCTTTCTTACGTTTATTATGTTTATTCATTTATTTGTTTTACGCCTTTTCGCTTTTAAAGATGTTTTTGGTATATTTGACGTTTTTTATCTATACTTATATAATAAGAAAATAAGAAAATAAATAATTTATTTGTTGAAAATATTATTTGATTAATAAATTCTGTAATGGCGAAACAAATTAAATAAAAGAATAACATAAATTCTTTAATAAATGCATTTACCGCATTTGATGCATGTCTGAAATTGTTTCTTTTACATTGCCTAATTTCCAATGTCAAAACGAATCACTAGAGATAATGATCATAACGATTGCTCTGTTTAAAAAAATGTATTTAAAAACTTTTAAAAAAATTTTAAATTGGCTCCTAAAAATTTTGTTAAAAAAGTTCAGTAAATTAACAATGTACTAGCCCACAAGATTTTGGAGCAGAGTTTCATTTTTTTATATGAAAAACTTGTTAAAAAAATTTTTTTTTTTACTAATAAATAGCAACTAATTTTGCTGTGCATTGATAAAAACAGTAAAGTTTAGCAAAAACATTTGAAAAATAAATTTAAAAATTGTCCGTGTAGCACAAATTATAAAGTATTTCCTTAATATACTGACTTAAAAAAGTCACAAAAAATTTTATTTCAAAAAAAAAAATTTGTTATATTCTTAGCTACTTTTTTCCTCCACTTGTATCAATTTTGGTAGTAAATATAACAAATGCCTTAAAAATTAGAAAAAAATATATATATATTTAGGTATATTATATTTTAATTTTCTTTTTTTAATATTCAGTTGTTTTTTTTAAGCTTATTTTATTTATTTCATATAATCTTCTGTTCTTTTTTCGAGCATTGCTGTTTTATTCTCTAGTTTCTTATAGCTTTATTTTTCTGCGAATTCTTAAAATGCTTACTATATAAAAAAGTGGTCAAGTTGTCTAAAAAACTACTTAAAGTAGTTACACACGCACACGCTTCCCGAGAAGGCTTGATATATATATATATATATATATATATATATATATATATATATATATATATATATATATATGCATGTAAAAACCATGCTATATATATATATATAGCATGGTTTTTACATGTGTTTACAAAAGAATGACAAGTTTAACTTAAAATGAATGCATTTGCAATTACTTTAAACGGAACCATGCTAAAACATTATTTTTCCAAAGGCGTGCTTTTTTAAAAATTTTTTATTATCATTAAACTAATGTTTATTTGCTGTTTTTAAAGTTTAAAAAAAAAATTTGCAGAAATATATAAAATTTAATAGATTTTATAGAACTAGTATGTTGATTATAGTTTTCATTTTTTACTGTGCGTTTAACAACAACCAATAGTATAATATTTTTTTATTAAATACTAAATATTATAAATATAATAATAGCATATCAGGTATTTGATAGTAACTTATTAAATTATAAATTTAATAACTTATTAAATCCTTAATACTATATTATTATTTTTAAATATTTAAAAAATAAAAATGAAAAAATAACTTTTATCAAGTTTACATTTTTTTTTTTTATAATTTAACAAACTAAATTGAGAAAATTTACTATTTTGCATTAATAGATAACAGTTTACAGTGAAGAGGTTATTGCATATTAGTTATCATTAATTTGCGCACACTTTGCAAATGCGTGAAAAGTTGTTTTAAACTAATAAAAAATTGATAAAATTCGATAAGTATCTTTGATATATCTAATTATTATATATCTTGTTAACTAGAATAAAATTTATTTGAAAATAGAACTCCCTTATAATTAAATAAAAAAATTATTTAAATAAAAAAAAAAAAAAAATGAAAGAAGTTAAAATGAAAATGACTTATTCTGGCTGACACACGGTTTCGAAGTAGAGGGGCGCAACCATCTATTAATGAAAAAGTCCTCTATATCTTGCATTTCTCTTAAATAAAAAAAAATATTAAAAAAATTTAAAAAAAAGTGTGTATGTGTGGAGGGGGGGGGATAAGGTGGGATGGATATTTGGCATGCCTCTTAAATTAGACGTTTGTTAATAAATAATAAAACGAACGTCAACGGTTATTTAAAAAAAATGATTTTTCGCGCCCTATATATATATATATATATATATATATATATATATATATATATATATATATATATATATATATATATATATATATATATATATATATATATATATATATATATATATATATATATATATATATATATATATATATATATATATACACACATATATATATAAATTAAATTAAAACATAGATAATATGAACTCTCTTAACACTGTTAATATTTGTTTACAAGTTACATCTGTCTGCAATTGCTAACCGTAGAGTAAACTCAAAATGAGGAATCATTAGGAAAAATCTATTTTCTTATGCTGATATAGAAGTTTATGCTCAACCCTTTTGTTATAGTTTTATTACTATATTATAGAAGTTTATGCTTAACTCTTTTGCTATAGTTTTATTACTATATTATTAGTGATTATAACTGAACTATAAACCAGCAAAAATTTCAAATAAATAATAAATATACATTAAAATATTCAAATGAAAAAATACGCCATTTATGGGACTTTTTATTGTTTATATATATTTATTTATATATATATATATATATATATATATATATATATATATATATATATATATACATATATATATATATACATATATTTATATATATAAACATATATATATATATATATATATATATATATATATATATATATATATATATATATATATATATATATATATATATATATTTATATATATATATATATATATATATATATATATATATATATATATATATATATATATATATATATATATATATATATATATATATAAACAAATTAAAATAGATTTCAAAAAATACTCTCTTTGACTACACTGAAAGCTACTAAGAATTGTTTAATTATGCTTTATTATTTATTTAATGTCTATTTAAATATAATAATGTTAAAAAGTTGTTGCTTTTGCCAGTTTATTAATTTCAATGAATTTGCATTAAAAAGATCAAAACAACTTACAATATTCATAAAGTCACTATCATCAGTTTCATCATCCATATCTGCAGCATTTGTTGTTAGTTTTTTATAGGCAGCAGACACCTCTTGAAATTTCTAAAAGTGTTTTTTTTTTTTAATTTAATTATGGATAGTATTTTTTTTATATGTTAATAAAATTTTACAGAAAAAATTATTAGTATTAAATGTATAAGTAAAAATGTAAAAATACACAGTAAGATGAACATAACATCACACCACTCTAATTAAAATTAGAATTATAAATAAAAAGTTGACTAAATATAAAAAAAACACTTGTAAGAGTATATTTTCCTCTAAATCTTACTCTCTCTATAAGTTATATGCTTAGTTTGCTGTAGCTGAGTAAGAAAAACTGTTAAGAACCATTACACTAACTCTCACTTCAAAAATAGTTTGTATGTACCTTTCTTTACAAACATTAAAATTATAAAATGATTTGACAAACTCGATTGTTGAAGCAGATTCCATAAATAAATTTAAATTTAAAATAAATAAACTGTGACCTGCAAAAAGGTGGTTTTTAAACATGTAAAAACTTGTTGTGATTTATAAAGTCTGTTGTATCATTTATCCAAGGTCTTAAACAAAACAAATATATATAGGCCTCAAACAAATAAATATATTTAAAAATAAATAGGCCTTAAACAAATAAATATATTTTATTTTGCAATTTAGCTTCATGGTTACATACACATATGCAAGCTCATTTAGAGGAGACCCAAAATCTTTTTTTTTTTATATGCTGAAAATAAATAACATTCAGCCCTGGGAACTAAGGGTCGCATTTGGCAATGCAGACTTTAAAGTGTTTGAGGTCAGCAAAAAATTGACAACCTTATTTTTATGTTTTATGGTAAAACCTTTGTGTGAAATTTTTTTTGCAGAGCAGATGCTAAACTTTTAGTTTAAAGTCAGCAAAACATAGCTGACCTCATTTTTCCTAACTCCAAGGACTCAGCATTATTATACATTATAACTATTATTACACTATAAATTTTATTTTATTATTAATATAATTAAAGTAAATATAATTATAAAGTAAAATGATGTTTTTAATGTTGCAAATGTTATGAAATTTCAACTTTATTCATAAATGAGTTCATAAACCATAATTGTTTTAGTTTTAAATTTCTAAAAAAGAAGTTGCTTTTTTTTTCATTACAAAACATCGAAATATATGTTCATTAATTAAAAGACAAAAATATATATATGAAATATAACATATTAAAAAATACCTTTATCAAATAATATGTACATATGCAATAATTTGTCTATTAAAATACTATTTTTTGTAAATTTGTATATTGAAATAATAATTTATGTAGATATTATATAAATACTTCTGCTTCATACTATTAATTTTATTATTTTAGAAATTTTCCTTGGTTAGAGTACCAGCATCATTAGCTTGTTAGATATTATTAAATATTATCGTTTTAGATTTGAATTCTTAATTTGCATAAAAAACAATTCAAGGAAACAATTCTTTAATCTTATAAATGATGTAAAGAAACATCAATACTTTCTTAAATGTAAACTTGACAATGAAGACTAAATTAAATTAGAACAAATTACTGTTAAATCAAGGGAAAATATGTTTATCAAATCAAAAGAACGATTACTAAAAAGGCAACATATTTTAAAGTGAACATGCAAATGGAAAATATATTGTGAGAAAAACAACAAAATATAAAAAGAATGCAGTTTTAAATCTATGTGATACCGATAAAAATTATTTTAATATTTAACACTCAACAAAACATGAATAGAAAAAAACTGCGATCACAAGCGAACAATAAAAAGCACTTAACCAAACATGAACAGAAATAAAATAAGAAAGTTAAAATTTATAGTTTTAAATAGCTAATTTATATTGTGTTAAAACCATTATATATAAACATCTTTTAAAAATCAAATAAAGAATTACTAATGCTTTAAAAAGTTAAAAAAAAATTAGTTAAAAAATTCTACTGTTTTAGCTTGTTTTAATAAAATATTAAATATTAATTATTTTATTATAATTTTTAAAATGGCGTTTAATTCCAAAGAAATTCAGTATTAAAAATGACATTATTGTAGGATTTTTTTTTTTTTTGAAAAGTTAATTTTTTTTTTTTTGAATCAATATTATTTGTTTTGTTTCATTTGTTTTTTAAAATAGGATTTCCTATAAATTTATAGGAAGCTAAACATAAGAATGATTTTTTTTATAGAGTGCAAGAACCAAATGAAATTTAGATTTTTATGATAAATATAATAAATATATAAAAAAATGTTGATCACCTGATGATATATTATATATCTTTTTTCTTTTTATGTAAACAATGTGAACTTTTTTCTAGTTTATCTTAGCCGTTTGTTGCTATGGCATTTTTGTTCTCCTATTGAAATGACATTTTACAAATTCCTAAATTTTTAATGAATAAATAATTTTGGTAAACAATATCATTTATTAGAGATATTTGCCAAATTCTTAAACTTTTAGTTAGAAAATTTTTGTTTTATTTAATTGATGTTTTATGGAAATAATTCAAAACATGGCGATTAAAATTGATAAATGTGTTGCAGG
This sequence comes from Hydra vulgaris, assembly GCF_022113875.1. NCBI lineage: Eukaryota > Metazoa > Cnidaria > Hydrozoa > Anthoathecata > Hydridae > Hydra > Hydra vulgaris. Next base: position 33,715,183 of record NC_061170.1, on the reverse strand, counting down.
GTGCGTTAAAAAACATTATATTTAATGTCATATTTGCCAAGTATTTTACATTAAAACCTCTCAACATTACAAATCGAAAACTACCAAACTTGACAATAAAAAGTTTTTCAATAATGATTTTAATTTTATGATTGACATGATAATGCTACACTTTTTTTTTCACTACAATAACAACTTATAGCAATAATTGTTTAATTTTAAAAATAAAATAAAATAAGCAGAACAATTTTCATTAAATTTTGACATGAAAACAAGAATTTCAAGAATATTTGTTCCCGATGAAAAGTTTAGCAAATAAATGATTTTAATTAAAATTAAAGCAAAATAATATTTTTAACAGAATATTAATAAGGATAATAATCATTTAATAAAAATAAATATAACACAAAATTAATTTATAGCAATAGACAAGCTTAAAGTCTATTTAAAGTATCTGAAATATTTTATTTATATTTTTAATGCGAAATTTAGAAAATAAAATAACTAAAGAAATAACTAAAGAAATTCTATAGTAAATTATAATGAAAAAAAAATTATATAATAATAATTAACTAAACAAATTCTTCAGTAACCTATAAATAAAAAAAAAAAAATCTCTATAATTAGAAAAGTAAAACAACAAAGTTAGTTTTTCTTGGTATATGTTTATTATTTAGTTTTATTCAAAAATATATTTTATTTATAAAAAAATTCAGACTAAACGTTTTTTAAAAACAATCTATTTAATATGAACACAACTTGTCTTGGCACTTTAGGATCCCTTTAAGAAAAAAAAAAATTTATAAACACTAAAATAAACTCAAAAAACTCAAACTCAAAGTGATATTAATATCAAAAATATCAAAAAACTCAAACTCAAAGTGATATATAAAATATTACTTTTTGTTACATTTTTTATTGCATTTAAAATATTTATTTTAAATGCAATAAAAAATGTAACAAAAAATATTATATTTTTTTTGAGTTTCTTTAAAGCTTCTCTTTTGAAACATTTTATTAAGGTTACGCAAAACACTTTTACAAATTATTAGATTGTTTAATACATGAACAAGTTTTATTTAAATTACATACATATATAAATATATATAAACATATATATATATCAGGGCTCAAAATAGCCACCGGACAGCAGACAATGACTGGCACATCTACTAGTCATTTTGTCCAACCCATATTTTGTGTGCATTTATTTTATAATCATTATAGTTGTTTCAAAATTAATAATGAATTCAGTAGTGTATATAAACTTCATTTTTTAAACTTTTTAATTTTTATAGAAAAAAAACAGAAAATGAAATAAACCATTTTTTTGAGCTAATTTATTTTTTAAAAGACACCTAAGCATTGAATTTATTTAAATTAAGCAGCCCGGTTTTTATCATTTATATTAAAACGTAGTAATTAATTAATAATTTAAATTTATATTTTAGTATTAGTTATATTTTTTGTGCAATGGTTTTTATAAATTATAAACAAAAAACAAAAAAGTTCATTGTTTCAAGCCCTGTATGTGTCTGTGTGTGTGTTGAGTATCTGGAGCTTACAGTAGATTATTTCAATTTTTACTAGATCATAACTTTTTAAATAAAATAGATAATCACCTGAAATTTCTAAGGATAATAGTTTTTCACCCAAATTATCTATTTTTGTAGGTGTTTTTGACTGATTTTGAACAGTTTTTGAGTTCTTGTACTTCAAAGTTGCTAAATAACGTAACAATAGAAAAAATTTTGGAAACTTTAATGTGCTACAATTCAATACCAACAGAAAGCTGTGCAAATTTTTTTTTACTTTTGTGTACTTAGAGTAACCACTTGTGGAAAAAATTAAAATTATGTGTTAAAAGTTATTTTAGCACTTGCAGCAGCCTGTTAAAATATCAATTTTTAAAAAAAATATGATAAATTACTTTCACTTTGTTAATATTTTGTTTTCACTTATGATGGAGGAAATAAATATCAATATTAATGTTTACAAATATTATTAAAATTATACATGAAACATAGCCTTGTGGCTGAAACTGAAAACTATTAACAATATACAGCACATAAATACGGTGCTGATATAATTACGTATAAAAGATGGTGTCATAAAAACTCAATACCCCAACTTGACAACATATTATATTAAAGTCTAAATAAAAATTCCTTAAACTTTTGTAACAAATCTTTATTTGCTGCCCTTGAAAAAACATCAGAAAATTTTCATTTGATTGTATATACTAATAGCATATGACCTTGTTGATAAAATTCACGTATATATGATAACGTATATCTATATGTTTAGATTTCATATGTTTTATAGGGTTTTTTGCCAATGCAATGGCCGCTTGGTTATCGTTTCTAAGAGTTACTGGTTCCAAATTTATTTCTAATAATTCTCCTAATAGTTTAACTAACTAATTTCTTGGCAAGCTGTTGGTATTGACATATATTCTGCTTCACAGATGGACAGTGCAACACTTGATGGTTTCTTTGATTTTCAACTTATGACTGGTCCATCTTTACACAAAGAAAAACAGTAACCTGATATACTATGTTGATATTCCAAAGATGAAGCCCAATCTGCATCACAGAAAGCATAAAGCTTTAACTCATCAGCCTTTCAAAAAGTTAAACAATAGTTTAAAATATGTTTAATATAAAGAAATCTATGTTTAATCATAAACCAATCACCACTACTTGGTTTTGATAGATGCTGAGATAATCTTGTAACAACATAGTTCTGGTCTCGTACATGTCATTGCGTAAAGAAGACTTCCAACCATTTATCGGTATAGTTTTATTTCTGAATCATTTGGTTCAATCGATTCTATATTATGGTATGAATTAGGAACTTGCTCACATGGGGTTGATCTTGGTTTGCAATTGTCAAAACCGAATTTTTGTAGAACATTCTGCAAGTAATCTGATTGATTCATAGTGATATAGTAACTAGTTGATTTAAATTGAATACCAAGAAATGAAGCCAATGGTCCTAAATCTTTCATTTTAAATTGATTACTTAACTTCTCCTTAATTTTAATTAATAGTTCATTTAAGTTGGCAGCTATGATTATATCATCAACCCATACTAGGATCATTGCTATTTCAGTATTGCCTCTTTTAACAAAAATGCAAGCATCAGCATATGATTGAAAAAATTGTTGTTTTTTTTTGAGAAATTCACTTAAAACATTCTGCCAATTTCTACCATTTTGTTTTAAACCATAAAGTGATTTATTTAATTTCCATAATAATTGTTTATTGTTGTGGGTTTTTTCATAACCAGTAGGTTGGTTTACATAAATTTCATGTTCTATAGGTGCATGTAGATAAGCAATTTTAACATCCATTTGATGTAAAGTCAAACTTAAAAAATACAGAAAGTAGTCATATCATATACAAACAATGGGTACCAACTGACCGAACTGCACTTGTCACAGTCCAAACAAGCATTATTGAGTTTATTGAAACTCTAAGTGAAACTTTGTATGATCTTTGTCACCACCACTTTCTTGAAGAACCACAATCCTCCTATTTATCAGAGGCAAAAAGAACATTAGATCAACACATATACTATCTTTAAGATTACAATATAAATGTTGAGCACCACTTCTTTGCTACATCCCATGGCAAAAGTCTATGCGATGAAATAGGAGGAACTATAAAAAGAGAAGTAGCAAAAGTGAGTCTATGAGCAGCATATGCAATATGCATATTTTTCTATTATTGCGGTATTTAGCAACTTTAAAGTACAAGAACTCAAAAACTGTTTAAAATCAGTTAAAAATTACCTACAAAAGTAGATAATTTATATAATAATTGAAAAAATCTACTGTAAGGTCCAGAAACTCAAATTTTTTCAATTTTGGTAAATATTAATTCAGTTATAACTTTTGAACAGTTTGGTCAATTAAGCTGAAATTTTCAAGATAGTATTTTTTTCATAAAAGCTGTGGGTGGTCAAAATTTGAAGCAAATTTAAGGTGGTAACATTGGCACTTTTGAAAAACTATATGATTTCATATGGAACATTATATATATATATATATATATATATATATATATATATATATATATATATATATATATATATATATATATATATATATATATATATATATATATATATATGTATATATATATATATATATATATATATACATTTATTAGGGATGCACCAAATCCGGTTTTTGGCCAAACACCGAATCCAAACATTCAGCCATCATATTTTGCCACACTCCGAACGGTTCGGCAACCAAACTATTACTAATTTTAAATATAAATATTAGTTATTGAACTCGAAGTGAAAACCAGGCCCTATGAAAGAGGGTGCAGTCGGTGCGCCACAACAGGCTCCAAAAGAGTTTAGTAAATGTGGTTTTATAAATGCGATGTAGTGGTAAGTTACTTAAAGAAAGTAAGACTTTACACCGCAATTATAAAAATTCTCATTGGTTAATCTTCGCTTACGCTATGCTAACTTGTTAAAGTAATTTTTGAATTTTTTTTTTTCAATTATTTCTTTTTTTGTTAATTTCCATGCTTTTAATCCTGTGGTGGTTGATGCAAATTAAGAAGAAGAAAATATTGTTTAAATTTATTATAGAAAAATTATTTTTTATATTTTTTTTAGATTTATCAACTTGATATTTTTAAGATTCTGCAAGAAATATCCAAATTCATAAATCGGAAGCACAAAAAAGAAAAGAAAAAAAGAGACACATATAGAATGAAAGAAAAGGAATACTGACACTCTTTCAATTAGATTTAAAAAAACAACAAATTAAATTAGAAACAAATACTAAATATGAATTAGAAACAAACCCTGATGTAAATTTGGGAAAAGAGAATAATGAAAATGGCATTTATGAACAAAATAACCATCGCAAAAATGAAATAGCAACTAGTAAAAAAAAAAAAAAACTTTGAGCCTTTTACAAATATGATTGACATAGATATTGGTTTTTTTTTTTTTTTTTTTTTTTTTTGTTTTGTATTATTTCACCTTCTCAAGGCCGAGAAGGCCACTACAAACGAGCAGGCTACTTATTTGTGGTTATAACCCTCTCTCAACTCTATAACTCCGAAACAGGAACCTTGACAAACAAGGTCGCTGTGCGGAGAAACAAGTTGAGCGCGGTACTACCAGGGATGTAGTGAGATTGAACTCGAAACCTCTTGCTTATGAAGCGAGCGCTCTACCACTACACCACTACCCCATAGGTTTAAAACCTATACCTGGTGCTACAGAAAATTCTAAATTAAGTAGTAAATCATTTCATCAATAAAGTACAAAACTTAACATTTGATTCATCACAGCAGAATTTCTTTCTCAATAAGAAATAAATAATTTTGTTAACAGAGGTCATATTGACTTTCCTTTAAATTTGCCTAAAGATGATAGTAATCAAAATTTTCCAGAAGGTATATTAAAGTTTAGAAACATTAATGCAGAACAGTCTACCCGAGACTGACTTGTATGGGGCAAGCAAGGCTTCTTTACATTGTTTTCCTTGCCTGTTATTTTGGAACAGTGTCTGTTCCAAGCTAAGTATTGCTTCCCAATCTGCATTAACTGCAGCTGAAGGCTGGCCAGCGAGTTCCAATTGGTAGAAGTAATTTAATAATTGGCAGAAGTAATAAAAGTGATAATTGTAGAATATACAACATATTTATCACATACTGAGCAAACAACACTTATTTTACATTACCAAATTTGCCATGAATCGCGATATAAAATTGTGGAACGATTTTTTAAATTTATAGATTGTAGTAACAAAAATGGTTCTGAAATTGCTCAAATGATTACAAAAACGTTACAAAGTAATATTATTCCACTGGCTTGTTTTAGGGCTCAAAGTTATAACAAAGTGTCAAATATCTCAGGCAAATACAATGGAGCGCAAGCTATAATAAAGGAACTGTGTCCTACTGCTATATTTTTTCCTTGTACCTGCCACACATTTAGCTTATGTGGTAATGATGTTGTTAAATGTATTTAAGAAGCCATAACCTACTTTGGAACTCAGGTGTAGTCCAAAGAGTTGGGAAATATTATATAAGCGTATTGGTTGTTTCCTTCACAGCATATCTGACCCCAGGTGGTCAGATCGAATAGAGAGTTTAAAACCATTTGGAGCTCATCTTCCAGGAATAAAGCTGGCTTTTTTAGACTTGCTCCAGCTAAATCTAACTACAAGAACTAAAAATAAGATTCGTGTAGCACAGAATATTAATTCCAATTGACATTTGCAGCAAAGTTATTCAAATCAGTAATGCAATTTTAGAGATGGAGGTTTTAACTATAGAAAGCTTACTTTCATAATTAGTAGCTATTCGTGACTGTTGGAAAGCAATGTTGAATAAAGCTAAGCATGTTGCATCTAGCCTTGATATAGAAATAAAATTGTTTAAGAACGATAGCAGAAAACAATTTCATAATAAAAATGTGAGTAAAATGAGTGAGGCAGAAGAATCAAAGTGAAAGCAAATTTTTTATGTAATATTGGATAATATTTTTGTAGAACTTACAGTTCTTTGTAGCGCCGTAAAACAGATCTCTTCAGAAACCTTCAGCTTTCTTTGGAACTACCAAAAAATGACGGAGGAGGAATTAATACATGAAGCAGCTAGTTTTGTAAAGAAATTTCACTGTTGGTTTGGTTAACAGAACATTAAGACTGTCCGAATGATGGTTTGCTGTAGATGACTGATATGTACTTTTTTATTTACTCTCTTTCATTTTATCTATGGATCTTGTGCTTATTTCATAGATTATTCTGGTCATATTTAAAATATCTGGAAAATTTTTTTATTATAATATCCGGAAAAAATCCGGAAAAATATTTTTAAGACATATCCGGAAAAATCTGGGAATAAAAACGTTTTTTTGTGTATTTAAGAATATCTCATGTGCTTAAAAAGAAAATTTTTGGCAGGTATTCTTCCATATTGAAGAAAAATATTTTAATACTTACTTAAATAGTTTATAAATTAAATTAAACTAGATTTTTAGGTGAAATAGTTAAAAATAATTATACTGATCTCTAAGTGCTGAGTGTTTACATATCTTAAATAATCCTTAAAAAATAAGTTTCATAGTATTAAACATTCCATTTTGTAAAAAAAATATTTGATTTTTTTTACATAAATACTGCAGAAATATATGGCAAAACAATAAATGCTTTTTTATTAATTTCTCAGTAAATAAATTGATTTAATATTTTAATTAACACAAAACTTATTTTATAATTTAAATGCTTACATAATTTTTTGAATAGGGAGGGTGAACAAAAAGCAATTGCTTTTACTTTTAATTGCGTTTTTCAAGTAATTGTTGAAGCTTTACGCAAATTTTTAGCGATTTTGCTCACGTATTTTTATTCACGTAAAGCTGAGCAATTACAATAATTTGTCACTTGGGAATCCCTTTATTAAAAAATAAACGTGTACAACAAAGAAAAACAATATGTGTAAAAATAATGCCTTACCTAAGTAAAATATAGCATAAAGTAATTGATGAACGTTACCTTTACTGTTTTAATTATTTGATTAAAAAAAAATATTTTTAACTTGTATTTCCAGAAAACTAGTTGGATATCTGGAAAAAATTTTATATTAAATTATTAACTTATTTTACTGTAGCTACCATAATGAGTTAAATTTGAAGTCTAATCTAAGAAAACATGATATTTTTCAAATTTTGCATTTTTTGCATGATCGATCGAACTTTTGTGAAGGTTCGGCCGAACCGAACATTCGGCAAAACAGCCAAACATTCAGCGCATCCCTAATATATATATATATATATATATATATATATATATATATATATATATATATATATATATATATATATATATATATATATATATATATATATATATATATATATATATATATATATATATATACATATATGTGTCTATATATATATATATATATATATATATATATATATATATATATATATATATATATATATATATATCAACCCTCAGAATTAGGAATAACAATAAATGACCTAATCCCGACCTTTAACAGTTTGAGGCAGCATTAGGTCAACAAAAAAAATTTGATACAAAGGGGATATATATATATATATATATATATATATATATATATATATATATATATATATATATATATATATATATATATATATATATAGGCCTTGTTTTAAATAAAAAAGTGCTTAATGCATTAGCTTAACGCAATATTTAACGTCATAAAAGTATCTTTATATTTTTTTATAGACGTTAAGTGTTTTAACTACCGCAATAAATAAATAACTGCTAATTAGTTCAATTTAACAATTAACTCAATAACTATAAATGTTTTAAATGTAAATATATTATAAAAAGTTTGTTATGTTTTTAATTGTTATTCTAATATTAATTTTAGTTCAATCTTATTTTGTAAAAAAAAAATATATATATATATTTTAATTATTTCTGAAATTTGTTTTTGAATTATTATTGTTTTTAAATTGTTTTAATGCTTTATTTTTTTTTAAATTTCGGGAGTAAACAAAAAAAATTAACCAAATCCCTTATTAATTATTTAAACAGGGATTTTGTTTTGACTAGCAAAGAATAACTTAGGTTTTTAAGTATTTTTTAATTTTAGGTTGCTTAGCGCTTTAATTTGTGTGGTATAATATAAAAAGGTATTGTGTCTGCTCAGGGCCGGCGCGAGTAGGTATCACATGAGGGGGTGCCAAGACAACTTTTCCGACTAAAAAAAAAAAGTCTTTGTTTTTTAAAATTTGCCAACTGCCTTATCAACATTTGCCGACTGATTCTCTGAATTTACCAACTAACTTGTTGAAAGGGTCAATATTTAACAACTGAATACTCAAAAAAAGTCAAATTTGCCAACTAAACGAACAAAAAAATCATTGATGGACGGGGAGGGGGAAGGTCACCCCCCCCCCCCCCACACACACACACCCATCGCGCCGGCCTTGTGTCTGCTTTGAGCTTATTTTTTAAATGTTATTTAGAACGTGTTTGCCAGGAATTTAATTCATAAATGTTTTACGTTATCGTAAAAATGCTTTACATTGTAAACAAATCACAAAGAAACACAGAGCTATTAAGAAAAATTGTTTTTAACAAATAAGTTTTTTTTTTTTTTTTTTTGAATTTTATGAAATAAAAAAAAAATTAAATTAAATTAAATATAAAAGTCTTAATTATGCAAAATCATTAGATAACTATTTTTAAAACAAAAAACTTTTTTAATACTTCTACGCAATATTTTAATCGTACAAACTTGAAAAAATACTCAAATAAAACAAAATAAGTAAATTTAATCATTTGAATCGTAACTGTTTATAATAAACATTTGTTAAAATTTGTTCATTAAAAATTAGGTTCCTTAACTAATAAACAAACGCAAAAGTATTTTCATTCTATGTATAATTACAAAACTCTTTTTTTTGTTTGTAAGCAATTTAGTTTAGAATAATAGAATAAAAAAAGAATAAATATGAGGTAATCTTTGTTAAAAACAATTTTAATTTATTAATTGAACAATATTTTTGTTTTTATTTATATACCAACTTAAATAAAATATACTAAAATGTTAAAATATTTCAACATGACTTGTGTCATTTATAAACCCTAGGGCAGCTGCCCATACAGCACCATTGGTTTTGGATAATAATTTATTTTGATGAAGATCACATAACTTACATTTGATTTTAATAACAAGTCTTCTCTTTTTTGTGTGATAGTTTCAATTCGAAAAGCATTAGCAAAGTCCCAGGATTTAAAAGTTTTCAAAGTAAATTTTTTGTCCTTCAAAATACAACCCATATTCGAACTTTAAACAATTTGGAGAGAATGGAAATATACTAGGTTTTTATATACTAGTTTGTCTTATTTTATATAGGAAAATAAATAGTCATTAGCAAAGAATAGAGACTGTCATTAAACTAAAACGTGCCTTAGTATTTATTTAATGGAGTCGGTAATGTGCGCGTGTAATTTTTTTTTCTTCTATGCCTGCCCCCTCCCCCCGCATAACTTAAAGGTAAAGGTACCTTTAACTAAGAAGAAAAGCAAAGAGTAATACTTAATGAAGTAGTAATTTTTAGTACAATAAAAATAGATTGTTCATTCATTGGCACATTTTTTTTAATATCTCGAAAATATGTCGATATTTTTGTTATTATGATAACAAAAATATTAAGACATTTTTTTGAGATATTAAAATAAATGTAAATCTTTAACTACAAATTTTTTGCAAATGTTTTTAATAAAAATTCAGTAAAAAACTCTAAAAAAATCTATATTGCAAAAAAACATTTATATTCTGTTAATTTATATTAATAAATTTGGAATATAGATTTTTTTAAAGTTTTTTACTGAAAACTTTAAAAAATTACTACTTTTTATTAAAAAGATTTGAAAAAAATTTGTACTTAAGGATTGACAAACTTTTTTCATGTTGCTAAATATTTAGATAAAAAGTTTAGCGTAAAATTAATTTCTATAAAAAGGTAAGATGAAATTATCGCGATGAAAAGTTACTACAATTATTTTTAACGTAACTTCTTTTTTGTAACAATTATTTTCACATATCTTATTCAAAAGTTAAAGTGGTTTTTTTAAAAATTAATTACTTCTTTTGTTACCGCTAATTTAAAAGTTAAAAAATGATAAAAACTAGTTTAACCAAAACCACTCTATGCGTACGTAAAAATTGCTTAAGGTATACGGAAATCGCTCTAGACATAACGCTTTAAAACAAGACCTATTCATATATATATATATATATATATATATATATATATATATATATATATATATATATATATATATATATATATATATATATATATATATATATATATATATATATATATATATATATATATATATATATATATATATATATATATATATATATATATATATATATATATATATGCATAAAATTGAAAAAAAAAACTTGCATGAGTAGCTTCTTCTTTAGATTGTGTTCCACCATGTTTGTCAGGGTGCCATTTTAAAGCAAGACGCTTGTAACTACTTCTGACTTCATCAGGACTTGATTCTAAAAATTAGTAAATTATTTTTTAAGATAAATAATTGTCTAATAATATTGCTTTATTACATTATTATAATTTTACTGTATAGTTGTCTGAATATGAAATAAACACATATAAAACATTTATTCATATAATACTTTAGATCTATTTATCTATATCTATATCTATCTATCTATCTATATATATATCAGGCCTTGTTACGAGATTTTGCTGCGTAACGGAAAAGCGAAACGTGAATAAATGTAACTTTACTCAATAAAGATATTTACATTGTTAAAAGTTAATTTACGTCAGTTGCGTTTTTACTTCATTGTAATTAAATTTAAAATGACATTAAAAACTATTGTTAATCTTTGAAACAAAATAGCTTTAAATTGAACAATGTTGTTATAAAAAAAAAAATTTCAATGTTGATTAAAAAAAAGTCTTCTTGTATTAAAATCTTATACTTATTTAAACTTAATTTTTTTGCTTTTAAACATTCGTTTTATGATTGTTGTTTTTTTATTTTTTTTTTAAATAATTTTAATTTAACACTTGTTTATGGTTGATTTTCCTAAAGGGATTTTAATGTACTTATAACTAAATGCATAGATTGGGTTTTCCCCTTTTAAAAAAAAACATTTGCACTAACTGGTTTTGATAAAATAAATGTTGTAAAGAAACGAAATTTACTACTTTTTCGGATTTGTTTCCATTAAAATATTTTATTTTTATGTACAGTGAAACCCAATATTTTTTTACTCAAACCAAAAAAAAATATAGTGTTTTCAGTTTTAAGATGTTATAAGCAGAATTTGTTTTTAACAAATATCATTATAATTTTGAAATTTATGTATCTTATATTTAAAGCTCAAGTACTAGTTTTGTTTTTTAAATAAAATAAAGATAAGTTGAATAATGCGCTTTTGTTAAGCGCATTATTCAGACCAGTATTTGGAAATTACCTGAAACTTAACTAAAATTAAAATAAAGTTATATGTAATACGAACATTTTAAAGTAACTTGAATTAAATTTATTAAATCTTTTTTTACTTTGGTAATTTTATCATAAAAAAAACAGAGCATTTTAAAATTAAAAAACTTTAAAATGCTCTGTTTTAAAATTAAATGAAAGAATTTTAATTAAATTTAATAAATTTATTTACTAAAAACTATAATTATTAAAAAAATATTTAAATTTAATAAAATAAATTATAAATATTTCTTTTTTTAAATTTGATTGTTTATAAACTTATGAAATCTAATATTTAAAATTAAATATGATGAAAAGTTTAAACTTAAAACACTTTATTTTCTTTAAGTAATTTTTAAAAACAAAAAAAAAATATTAAACAAATTGTTTCTTTAACAAAAAATCTATTAGTTTACGATTGCGGTTAAATGCTTTTACTTACGACTTTAATACTTCTGAATGAACGTCACATAAACGATATAAAAAGATAATTTAAATATTCTAAAAGATAAAAGTTTTTGCGTAACGCATAACTGCTGAAGGCGTAGGCAAATCGCCGTTTCGCAGGCAAAATGCGAGCTGTGTAACGCTTCTTAACAAGGCCTGATATATATATATATATATATATATATATATATATATATATATATATATATATATATATATATATATATATATATATGTATATATATATATATATATATATATATATACACACAAATAGTATTGCAGACAAAGGTAAGCAATCTGACGTCATACTGAAACAGCCTGCTGCTGGGGGCTTCAGTACATACATCGACTGACAAATAGCCTGACTTGCAGTGGAGTGCTGCTACATCGACTGAGGGTTTGGGATGGGGAAGCAATCGTTTTATTCATCATTCTTCGTATTTTCTTCTTCTTTTTCGAAAAAAACAGTATGGCTTGATGTAAGCAGAAAAAGTGAGCAAATGCTTATCAAAACACGCTTTAGTAAGTGTATATATATATATATATATATATATATATATATATATATATATATATATATATATATATATATATATATATATATATATATATATATATATATATATATATATTTGATTGTGGAAATTGTAGTTGGAAACTTAATAAAAAAGAAAAAAACTTTATCAATGTATTTATTCAGCCTGATACAATCATTCAGAGGGTAGTTTAAGAAAAAAGCTATTAAAGAAAAGAGACTAAACAAAGAAAAAAACAGCTAAGCAAAGTATTCATTATATTGCTCCACAACAGAAATATGGGGTGATATAAAGTCATTCCAAATCATCCTCAACATCAAATCATCATAAATACTCATCAAAAATATTTCAAAATAAAACAAATCCCAATTAAAAAAATGATCAATACCCACCAATATATCAAAAATGTTAACAAAATCATGAAGCTGTCTGAATATGTTGATACCAATCTTATAACATTGTCTAAATGTTTTCACAAATAGTAGTGGCTACAAAGTTAATTTGCCAGATGAAAGAATGTCAAAAACAAATACATTAAAATCAAAACAACCAAAACTAAATAAACACAACATAATAAAAAGTTGCTTAAAGTTTTATCAACTATAAGTTTTTTTGTCTTACTTTATTACTAGTCCAACAATCTTGCTTTCTACCAAGCATGTAAAGCTTTACATGCTTGCTCGAAATAGATAAACATGATGAAAATCAGAAAGGGTTTGCTTCTCGTTTAATGCATCTCATGACTTCAACAATGACTATTTTAAGTGTCATTATTGAAGTAATGAGAGCGTGTCATGCGCAACCAAAATTAGACTGCTCATTAATGCTTTACATTAAGATTTCAATCTTAAAGACATGTCCTATAAAGCCATTGATGAAGATGATACTGTTTGTGGCCAGTGCCCAAGTATGTCTTGATGAGTGTCATTTTATCCGGCCTTTAACATTTTTAACATTGTCACTCTAAAGACATTCTTTTTAGTAGCACATTCAATCTAATAACCTCAGACAAACCAGACCATTTTATAAAAATTACTAGAGCAGATCATCTAAGAAAAATAGTCAAAGAACAAACTCATTGCATGGTACATAGACTCTTGTTCACTACTTCAGGCTGGCGCTGTCAGCTTAAAGCGTTATATGGTCAAACACTTTGATTAGCTTATGCACTTTAATGCCAAAATGTCTAAAAGTAAAATGATTAACATAAGTTATCCAAAAAACCCTTCATTGTATGAGTACTTGATGGAAACCACTGATAGCATTACACACTTGTAACTATAACTATTGAATGTGATTTTAGCAGTTTTGACTGAAATGACCCAAAAGCAAGAGCACAAGTTGAAAAAGCAGCATCCACAGCCAATCGCATGTTAGGAAGCAAAAATGCTTACTATAGCAGAAAGTTAACTTTGTTGTACTCTCTTTATTTAAACTCTATTTAAGGTAATTCAGTCACATCTCAAATTTATCATTCAAGCCTGGTCCCAGTATCATAATTCAGTAATTCAAGATAGTTAAGAACATCAAGTAAATTTTTAAGCTACACAGCACCAACTAATTAGGTGTGGTGTGTACCATACATACATATATTTTGCTTACTTTAATATTTAAAATGCCAACTTAAAACACAGACCTTCATTTACAATAAAAAAATTATTTTTTTTTTCATCATTCTAATAAGTGAAACTTACAAAAAAAAAAATAATACACATTATAAACATATGCATACTATAACTTTATATTCATCATAATGATTATAAGATGTAAGTTATGTAATCTGTAAATTACAAATAGAGATATTGTATATGTTTTAAGTGTGTTTATGTGTGTTTGTGTGTATGTGTGTATTCAAATGTTACATATTTGTGTTTTTATTATAACAAAAAAATATATAGCCATAAAAAATTATAAATAGCCATTCAAACAAAAAGACAATCATCAAAGTTGCAGTTGTTTTTTTTTAAAGTTAATTTTCAAAGTATTTAAATTAAATATGAAGATAGATATAAAGTAAATATAAATATTGCAAATATATATATATATATATATATATATATATATATATATATATATATATATATATATATATATATATATATATATATATATATATATATATATATATATATACATTTGCAATATAATATATAGATTTCTGATGAGTCTTTATTGATGAAACACAGTGTAAAATTTAGTGATTTTCTACTAACTTTTATATATATATATATATATATATATATATATATATATATATATATATATATATATATATATATATATATATATTATATATATATATATATATATATATATATATATATATATATTTATATATATATATATATATATAAATATATATATATATGTATATATATATATATATATATATATATATATATATATATATATATATATATATATATATATATATATATGTATATATATATAGGTAGATAGATAAACAGATAGATATCTATATATCATATCTATATATGTAATAATTATATCTTTTTATAGTCTATAATTGTATCTCATTATTGCTAAACCATTACGATAAATATACAATTACACAATATTTCCATTCTGAGGTCTATGTAACTAACCTTCTTGAACACCGAGAATTCGAAAAGCATCATCTCTAGTTATTTTCATTTTGTGTTATATATGGCAAGAACCTAAATAAAACTATATAGATTTTATTTGTAATTTATAAAAAGCATAAAATCACTCCGCCTCCGACTTCAGAAAACTTCAAGTTCTGCGATGGTAAAAAACAGAACCTAACTCTTAATAATGGAGTATACAATTTTAAAAAAAGATATTGAAAGCAATTGTTGTTGTTTTTTTGTACGCCATGTAGCCCAAGAGGTGTAACTTCCGTTTATTTCTCTTCTTTAACCGGAAAGTTTATGAGGGTGCAAATGTAAAAATCTATTTTTTATTTTTCAAATTTGAATTAAAAAGAAAAACTTTTAATATAGAATAAAGAGTTTACATGTCCCGGCAAAACAAGAGGTGACTATTTTGAACCGGATTATTATTCTAACAGATGAATGACCGACAGCAAGAACAAATAGGTTATGACCCGGTTTCCGCGATTGCTGGTTCTTTAAAACCACCAATCTCTATAACTCTTTAAACTTTAGCTCAAATTTTATTTTTAATTATTTAATACAAATTTTAAAATAAACTTTGGTGTAAAAATTATTATATGCATTTATTTTTCCAAATAACAAGATATGTGTATTTAAAAAGAAATTAAAGAAGATTAAGCATTTTTGGGTATAAATCGCCAAAAGAAATCTTTTCGCAGATTTCCAAAACAGGGCTATTTGGCATCTATTTATGTACATGTAAAAAGTTAATTTAAGTATATTAGTAATAACTTAATAATCGTAATTAGCTTTGTATTTATTATTTCTACTCCAATTAATAATTTTTCTATTATTTTTTTTGAAATATTTTCAAAAAAATAAAAAAATATTACCAAGTAAAAAAAATTTATCAAGTGTTTTAAACTTTGATTTTTCAAGTTTTTCCATGTTTTGGGGCCTTCTGACATTATTAAGAATTCTAGATGGCGGGTTTTAATTTTTTTTTAAAAAAACGAAACTAAACTGTGGTTCTTAAATTGAATGCGGTAGTGGTGTAGTGGTAGAGCGCTCGCTTCATAAACGAGTGGTTCCGAGTTCGATCCCCACCACGTCCCTGGTAATACCGCGCTCAACTCGTTTCCCCGCGCAGCGGCCTTGTTCGTCAAGGTTCGTGTTTCGGAGTTATAGAGTTGAGAAAGGGTTATAGCCACAAATAAGTAGCCTCCTCGTCTGTAGTGGCCGTCTCGGCCTTGAGGAGGTGAATTAAAATAAAAAAAAAAAAAAAAAGAATAGTAGCTCTCAAACTAAAGAGTAGCTTCACAATGGAATTTTTTTTTCATGTGATGATACTATACTTTTTTTTAATTTATTGATATTTTGGTCAGGCAAGACAGGGCTTAATTGGCGTAAATAAATACATTTAATATAGTTCTCCAACAAACACATGAATGTCATTAAACCTTGAAATATCGTTTAGACAAAACCTTTAGTTTTGGTCAATTGTATTAACTCTAATAAAGAATAATTAACCTAAATGTATATATATATATATATATATATATATATATATATATATATATATATATATATATATATATATATATATATATATATATATATATATATATATTATATATATACATATATATCACGGCTGTTTCACTCAATATAAAACCTAAAATGTATATATATATATACAGGACCGGCGCGAGTAGGCGTGACGTGGGGGGTACCATTACAACTTTTGCCGACTTAAAAAAAAAAAAAAAGGTCCTCGTTTTCCGACTGCCATTCCGACATTTGCCGACTGTCTAACCTATATTGAAAGGGTCGACATTTGCAGACTAACTAGTCTAAAAGGGTCCGATTTGCCGACTAAGGGTCCAGTTTGCCAACTAAAAATCATTTATGGGGGAGGGGGGGTCACACCCCCCTATCGCGCCGGCCTTGTATATATTATATATATATGTATATATATATATATATATATATATATATATATATATATATATATATATATATATATATATATATATATATATATATATATATATATATATATATACATAGTCGTTTTGTCAAAGACGCAGAAATGGTTAAGAATGCGACTTCAAAAATCAAGACTTGAAAAATTATTCCGCACCAGTCTTTTTTGGGATTTCCCTGACACTTTTAACGTTTCCGGTTTGACTTCTAAATCAGTCTTTATGCAAGTTGCCACAACTTGCATAAAGACTGAATCGCAACAACAAAATTAGTAAAAATTGTAGTGATTAGGTTGCTCCTAAATCACTACAATTTTTTTTTTCAAGCACTAAACTTTTGCAGCTAGTTATTATATTTTTGACTTTTAATCATCTGACTTTATTTTTGTTTTTGACTTTTAATCATCTGATTTTATTTTTATTTTTGACTTTTAATCATCTGATTTTATTTATATTTTATACTTTATAGGCACTAAATTTTTTGTTACTAACTTTTTTTATAATCAATTTATGATAATTTATGATAATTTATCAACAAAACAGTTTGTTATACACTTTGGTTAATATTTGCGAAAGAATTAAATGTTTACATTGTAAATATTTTATAAAGCTTAAATTTATGGTTTCAATTGTGTTTAGCTCTTAATTTTATAATCTACATTTCACAATTCACACTTAAAATGTTGTAAACTTTAGATTATTTTAAGTGTGCAATGTTCAATGTGCATTATATAATTTAGAGTCACACACAATCGAAGCTATTAATTTTAACGTTGAGCTAATAGAATTATAAACAAATATACTTGAATGACTGTAGTCTGAATAGAAGTATTACTTAAAATTAAAATGATAAAAGTAAAAACCACTGACTAACGTAAACAATTTATTCAGAAGGTCTAATGACAACTCCAGTCAAGTTGTCTTGCGAAACCTGTTGGGGCTGCAAACCACAGTTTGGGAACCGCTGATGTAACTCATTAAACTTTGAAATGTGCAACCTACATTATTTTACTCTTAAACTGTTTATTAGTTTTTTAGGGTAAAAAGTACCGCAATAGGGTGCAGTAATAAGTAACACAATAGTGGTGCAATAAATTTTAAAACTGTATTTAGAAAATTTATTTTTATAAATTAGAAAAAAATATTTTTTAAATTAAAAGGTGAATATATATATATATATATATATATATATATATATATATATATATATATATATATATATAGTTTTATGTCAAGTTTGGCATATGTGACAATCTTTTTACATTATATATTTTTTAATGCACGTTTATTAAGTGTTAATGAAAGGTTTACATTATTGACTATTATAAATCGATATTAAAAAAGTTTCAGCGACACTTAATAAACGTATAATTAAAAGATTTAAATTGTACGCTTCAATCCTTTTAATGTATACGTTTATTAAATGTCTATGAAAACATTAACAAAATTGACAAATAGCCAATATTGTAAACGTTTAATAGACGTTTAATCAACGCAAACATTAAAAAGCTTAAAATGTAGATCCATATCAACCTTCTTTTTGATATTGTCTAACATATAGCTGAAGTAAAAGTTTTCTTTTCCTTAGATTTTCCCAATATACTTTGTTATATTTGAAGTATAAAACTTAAAATAGCTCGAGTAGTTAATTCAATTTGCCTTTGAATCTTAGCTATGATCCTTGTTTATTAAAATTTTATTACTGGATTTATCAAATAATATTTATGGTTTTTTTCTCCATGAAACATTTTGGTCAAAATTACTGTATTCTTCATTTCATTTTCACTGCTCCATAAGAATCCAAAACAAAACTTCCTTGTCAAATACTAAACCATGAGTTTGGTAATTGGGCGATTCTTTTATCTTTTTTAGATGGTTTGTTTTTTCATAACAAATAATATAAAATTTTCAAACCAAAAGGTGGCTTACTTTTTTGCTGCTCTGCCATTGAAAAATGACAAGATTATAGAACCAGGGCTGTGGAGTCGGAGTCGGAGTCGGAGTTGCGGAGTTGCGACAATTTTAGCGAAGTCGGAGTCGGAGTCACTAAAAAATATAGCGACTCCGACTCCTATAGTAAAATTTCTTGGTATTGCACGTGCATGTACAAAACATTTAATTAACCTTATGTTCATGCTAAACTTCGAAGAATGTTTCATAAATTTGTCAAAAAAAAAATTTCAACTTATTGCGCAATATTTTTTAAAGAATTCAAAGAATTTTTCAAAAATTTTGCTTTGGAGTCGGAGTAGGAGTCGAAAAAAAAGAGTGAAGAAATCGGAAACGTCATAAATAAGAAAATTTTTGTTAATTTCCCGATATGATTTTGGTAAAACTTATCGTGGCAATGAAGAACCCGTACAGAAGTTTGCGCATCAAGTAATTTGAGCTCAAAATAGAAAGTTTTTGTTTTCAAAGAGAGACGGTAGACTTCGTGAACAATTTAGTATTTGAAATCAATATAATTTTGCACAATATTCTTTTGTAACACGTGATATGTTAAACTTTGACTATGAAAAAAAACATGAAAATTTAACTGGAAGTTCAGGGCAGTGGCGGATTAAGACTTCTTGGGGCCCGGGGCTATTTTTGTTTTTAGTGGCCTTTTTATTGGCCAGAGCCTAAAAATGGCTAACTAAAAATGACTAACTTCTTTTTATCATTGCAAAAAACTGATTCATAATGGTTCTGTCTGTCGCTCCATTATTCTTAGTTCACTAAATCTCTTATTTTATTTCAGAAGTTAGATTTTTGACTTTATAGAACACTCTGACCCCTCCAACTATTGATCAAACCGCCTATTATTATGCTTGCTTTTTGAACCGTTAATCAACAACTTCTAATATCTCATTATACTAAAACAACTTCTCTCTGAAAATCAATATAGCTTTGATCATCACGTTTTACTGCCAACTTTTTAATGGCATAACAAAAAAATTAATTAAATGTTGCAAGACCTATTTCTCTAAACCTTTTAATAACTTTTGATAAAGTTTGGCAAGCTTGTCTTACCTGTAATTTTTCTTCTTATTGTGTATCTGGAAAAATTTTAAAATCATTGAATCTTTTATTCTAACCGTACTATTAATTTTTTGTCGTTGAAGGACAACATTGTTATTTATCTTCAGTAACTTCTGGGGTACCACAAGGTTCTATCGTTTGTCCAGTTTTTTTCTTCTTTCATCAATAATAATGATCTGTATGATCCTGTTAGTCTTATATTATAATTTGCAGTGCCACACCCAGGTTATTTAACGCCCTACGCAAAATTTATTAGAACGCCAACTTTCACACAAATTAATTTAAAAAGTTAAGAAAATAATAAATTTAAAATGACATTAATTTATTATCAATTGCATAAACGTTACAAGTAGACTACAAAATCAAAATTAATTTTTTTTTTTCTACTAACTCCTTTAATACCAGTGTCAAATCGTAATCACAATCTATTGAATCGTAATCACAATCTATTGAATCGTAATCACATTCTATTGAAACTGTCCACGAATCTGTTTTGCAACAGTTAATCGCAATCAATATTGATTTTATGAAAAATTCCAGTGTCCATGGTTAATTGAAAACTCCGTTCTCCACTAGACAAGGACACTGGAAGTGTTAACAGTATTCTCAAGGAGACAACAACATTTGGCACACAATTTTCCAAATTTTGTTGTACTATAGTGCCATTTTTGAAGCCTTCCAACTACTTAAAGTTCATTGCCAAGATTGCAAGCAATCATTTAGCAAGATTGTAAGCAATCAGCAATCAAGATTGTAAGCAATAGTATTTGTAGAAAAGAGTACCCAATACAGCCTTACGACAATGTGACAATGGCTGTTGACATAAGATGAATTTTAATTATAGCGTTGCAATAATAAAAAACAAAGAGCTTCAGATAAATCTATTTTTCAGTCTTTGAAAAAACAGCATTGTTTTTTTTTTTTGAAAAAAAGTATGCATATATAATACAAGGTTTTCTAAATCACTAGTTTATTTTTGTAAATATTGGTTTTTCTTAAACCACTGTGAAATTTGACAACCTTTGTGATAGTGTAATCAACTTGCATTGGCTCATTGCAATGAGAGTTATTAACCAATGATACATTAAAAATACAATAGTATTAGACAAATTTTTGTAGAAAAAAAGCCAACTGAACATGAAAATGAATCTGACATATTTATGTGTTTAAATAAGTATTTGATAATTATATTATATTTATATTTATGTGTATGAATAAATATTTCAGCTTGAATGCATCCAACATATCTAGTAGGAGATTTTCTCGATGGACCTGTAATAGATAATAACAGAGAAAGTGGAATGTATTGCATTTATTGTTATCAACACTATAGCTTGTTGACGAAAGGACTAGAACTAAGGATTTTAATATCGGTTTATTCGTTAACAGCTATTTTAGTTGATATTTTTATATTAAAAGTTACCGGTAATTCGCTCTTTATTGATATGTATGATTAAATAGTCGGTATTAGATCAAGAGCATAAATAAAAGCCATTCACAAAAACAATCTAACACCTTGTTTTAAAATTTTTGGATCAAAATGGACACAAAAAACACCTGATTGCTCTGTAGGAAACCAATTTTTTCTATAAACAAACTTAATACATTTTTTTTAGTAACTTGGGTCTTTTTATAACATCAGGAAAAAAAAAAACACTATTTTCTTAATTATAAGTTTCTGAAGCTAATTTTTAAGGACTCCTTTTTCTGCATTTAATGCTTTGTTTTAGTATCCACTCGTTCAGTATATCACCACACATATGTTTTCAGTGTAAGTATTAAGAAGTTTTAAATAAAAACAAACTTCTTACTTTAAAAAGCACAATAAGCATAATGCTTAATTAAAACCTAATATAAAAACATAAATATTAATAAATACCACATAAGTAAACAGTTTATAGTAAACTCATAATAAAATTCATAAATAAGCCAATTTTATAACAATAAAATTACCAAAAATTTCAAACCAATAAAATTGCAAGATGAGAGTATAAAGCAGTAATTAAGGTGGTAGTATGGTCAAAATTCTAAAATCGTTTTTTTTAACTAAACAATATTGATTTTTTCATACAATATTAAAAAAATGCATAAAACATGAAAAAAAAAAAAAAAAAAAAATCAAAATTTTACATTTGGACCCAAGTTTTGGGTCGCGAAACCTAAAAAAGTCAAAAGGCGCTGCGATAAATATTGAGACAATGGTAGGTGCTATAAAACTCAAACTTTCAGTGTTTACTTGTATCATATTAAAGAACTCATGGAAGCAAAATTATAAAGTTAGCTTAAAGCACCAAGGAGATACAATATATACAACTAACGGGTCAAATTTTACCCCAAAACAGCCCCCTTTAAAAGCTCATAACTCTGCCAAAAAATAATATCAGAAAAATATACTGCTTCAATGAGTTTATAATATATATTATTACAACTGTACAAAATTTTAAAGCACCATAACAAGTAGTTCTCAAGTTATTTATCGCACCGTGCTCAAAAATGTTGTTCTGAGAAAACAGTGATTTAAAAAATATAACAAAAAAAAAAAAACAAGTTAAAATATAAAATAAGCTCTGATTCTATTTCAAAGATTTCTAATCATTCTTAAATATATTAGCTAATGACAATGTTAATAAACTAAGTTTATAATGAGTTTTATTTAATTTTTTAAGTACCATAAAGAGGTTAGTATCCTTGCGAAGAAAAATATAAAAATTTTGAAATAAAATTTTTTTTTTTTAAAAAAGTAAAAATTATGATAACCATAAATTTAAATTTTTAAAACAAATAGTTGAATCAATTGAAAAATAGTAAAATCACTAAAAACTTCCAGGGCTATAAGCTATTCCTTCACTTTCTTTATCTTGATCACTATAACCTTTTTTGACTATCTCTTTGATTACAAAATGTAATACAGCTTTTTTGACTATCTCTTTGATTACAAAATGTAATACAGTTTTTTCCAGGATTAATACCAAGCTCTGAATAAACATTTAACATACCAGCTAATCCTTCATTGAAATTAATAACAGCTGATGCTGTACCTATTTCTAAAGCAGTTTGCCCCACATAAACATCTTTTGGACACCGTTTCCAAATTATTGCATTCAAGGCTTCATTATTGTTTTGAGTTTTTCCATGAAGGCACTTTTTTAACAAACTTTCATCTGATAAATCTATAAATACTGGTTTAATTATGTCTCTGATAACAATAGGCAGTCCAGGCTTTTCTTTATAAACATTTGTTTTATTAATTTTATCTGCTTGGTATTTGCACCAAGTATTATTAGTTTGAGGACACATAGCATGTCTTACATCAGAAGATGATGCCTCAGAGCAATGAAATAATACAGCTCCTATAGCTTTTTTTAGTTCATAAACAGATTTCCCACAACTGACGAATCGCAATTCCAAAATAATTTTGTAACTTGTTAATTTTTTTGTCCGTAAGACGACCAACACCCCCTAATTTTTTACCATCACTTAATAAGCTTTTATTAGTTGCTTTTAATTTTCTTAGTCTTGCTCCAACTCTTTTTTGAATATGTCCTACACATTCAAGCTTGGTTATTTCTTTTCCATATGGATTCTGTTTTTGAATGTCTGAAAATGCTTTAGAGTCACCATCTCCAAGATAATTTATGTACCTTAATTTTCTTTCTAAAACAGAGGCATTAAAACATTCAACAAGTCCTGCTGCTTCCATAGATCCAGCAGATCCAATATGATTAAGGTGACAATCATTTTTATGTTTTTGCATAAACTCTTCATATTCATCAGAGTTAAACTTATCTTCCCAGAGTTCACAAGCTTTACATTTTTTTGTGCAAACACGATAGTCAAGGCATTTTCCTGTATCAACTGCAATAACAGATACTATACCATTTAAGGAGTTATGTCCTCGTTTCTGCCATGTACCGTCGCAAGAAACAGTAATATCTGAAACTCCAGTATCATCTCTCAATTTAAACTCAAGAGCTGCATTAATCATTGATTGCATTGCAACACATTTATATGGCAGCAATATTTTGTTTTGAACATCATTAAATGTGGCTTTTTGAATTGGAGGTGGTAAGTTTAAAAAACCACATAGTTTTTCTAATGCACTATGTCCTTTTCCAATTTCACGCATCCCAACTACTGAACGTAAATTTATATCAAAAGACTTTTCAGAAGTTTTACTTGCAACTTTTTTACTAGTATAGAACTTTGTTTTCCATGAACACTTAGTGCAACTCAATAACAACAAAGAACTTAAACCTTTTTTATTTTTGTGATCTATATTAATATTTATTGATTTGCTCTCACAGTCAGGGCATGTTCCAACTAATGTAAGAATTTGTACAATTATATTAAGATCAATTATAACATAGTTAGACTCGTTTTTATTACTTTGAGGTTGTAGAAAAGGTTCATCACTGGCTATAACATTACTGGTTGATGTTGTTAAGTTAGGTAGAATGCTTAAGTTATTTCTGTCAATTAATGACAATTCTTTGCTCACAGAAGTATCTTCATTTTGGGGAAAAACTGCCAAACTTGATTTTTTTGAAGTGCTTTTTCTTTTTTTAAAAACTCTTGAGGCACCAATTTTTCTTCTTCTTAAAGCTTCAGTTTTCATATTAATTGATTAGAAATAATTAATTTATTTTAATCTACACTAAATAATTTTAAAAAAAAAATAAACAATTATACTCTAGCTATATTAAACATCAGTAACTAAAATAGATAACACGTGCTTTTATTTATGCAAGTCACCTAACAATCATAGCAAGAAATTAGATGTCAACTGCTCATATGTGTTAGTTTTAATGTTTTCACGGCAAAAAAAAGAAGCCAAAAATCACTAAGTAATTTCTCAAAACATACAATAAAAAAATTCTTGCTTCAGGCAGTTCAATAAGATGATATACATGATGTTTGCATTTTTTGCTATGCCGTTGCTAAGGAGCAATATTTTATAGTACTATTTTTTAAATGAAAAATAGAGGGTTTTATATAGAATACAATAAAAAATAAATAACACTATCGTTTTCAGCACGAGTGAAAACGCCAAGAAAGGTTATATTCAAAAAATCAAAAAATTTGAAGTTTTTGACCATACTACCACCTTAAAGCGCTTGCTTTAAAAGCAAGAGATCCAGAGTTCAATGCGAGCTCTGGGAATATTTTGCGTCATTAGTTATGAACTTCCTAATTAAATGCCTGCTTAGATTTTTGTTTATTAAGATACTTGCTGCTCTCTCCTAATTACAGTTTGGAGTTTAAGAGAAACGGGAATGGAATTTCAACTTCATTAGGGTGACAAATCTCTAACGATAATGTTTTGCACATTAAATAATTAAATTTTATGCAATTGACAGTAGCCCAATTCGTTACGCTACCAACAATAGATTGAGATTTTTTGTATTTTTGTGGTAGAAAATGTATCTGCGATAAAAATATTATGTAATATAATGTATCTAAGATAAAATATCATTAAATTTTTTTTAGCTTTGTTTCTGGTGGCAAAAAACCATATATATCATGTATGAATAATATGTAAATAAGATTGCTCCGAGAACACTGTCTTGAATTCTTAAATTTAAAGTTTTGTCAGCAATTAAAAAGCCAACACGAGTGTCAAAAACTTCGGCAACGGCAATTGACAGTATTTTCATTAAGAATTACCTGGAAATGGATCTTGAAACAGGGATATTTATGACTGATATTAGTAACCACTTTCCGATATTTATAAAAGTAAGAAATTTAAAATCCATGTCTGATTGCGAACCAAAATTTATAAATTTGAAAAAACGCAGTCTTAAAACAAGTAATACTAATGAATTATCAATTATACTAAAACAAGAAACGTGGTCCAACGTGTATAGATGTCAGGAAACTAATGAAGCTTTCAATAATTTTTTATATATATATTCCTAGATTGCTTTAATGAAACCTGTCATCAAGAGGAAATACAAGTTAAGACAAAAGTAATGCTATGTTCAGGGAGAAAAAAAATTGTTTATTAGAAGACCATATAAGCTTTGTGTGATAAACAAAAAATTTGCACAAAATATTTTTAAAGATTTACATAGGGCAAATGTATTGGCCGATAATCTTTCAAAGAAAGTGGGTTAACTATTTTAGGTATAGGTGTTGATTTTCATTAATCTGGCCTATGATTAGATAAGTCAGTTGGTTTTCATTAATCTGGCCTATGATTGCATTCAATTAGTTGGTTGTAGAAAATATAGAAGAATACAGAGATTTCAAGGCAGGAAGATTTTCATAGAATTGGAGACTAATTATCAGGTCCTGATGATCCAGGTTTTAGTTTTCTAACCTGGTGGAAATATTATTGTAAATAAAGATGGGATTTGCAGATTGATCTACTTATTTAACTTTTCAAGTGTTGTGATTATGATCATTTAGTTTTTTGGCTAGATTTTCAAAAATTGATGGGTTATTTGTGATAATTCCGTCTAAAGATTTTCTCTAAAAGATTACAGTAGCGGCATAAAGTCATAACCACAGTTAAAAAACAAGAGAATTTTATTTATTTTTGGCACAATATTAAATAAAACAGCACCACTTTGAAATAAAAATGACTCTGCATTGTCAGTAATAAGCGCCACTAATAAAGCATAAGAAATTCTGATTAAAAGACTAGTATTTTGTATGCCCTCCATGCGCATCGAGCACGGCCTGTACACGTCTTGGCATGGACTATACCAACTTTTGGATGATTTCAACAGAGATTGCTAGCCATGCAGCTTGCAAATGTTGCCACAAATCATCCAGATTGCTGGGTTTGGTTTTCTGTACATTTCTGAAAAGTTCCTCTCACAAATTTTTAATGGGGTTCAGGTCAGGACTTTGTGGAGGCCATTCAATAGCATTGGTACGTTTTATGGCAAGTAGCATTGTCCTGTTGAAAGAAAAATAGTTTGCTTTTACCAAATAGTTTTTTTGCTGATAGTTTCATTTGTGTTTTTAATATTTCCAAATAATTATCCTGGTTTACCGTGCCCGTACAACAATATAAATAACCTACACCTGGAGCTGACATGCAAACCCATACCATAAGAGAGCCTCCTCCATGCTTTAATGTGAGAGTTACACACAGAGGACTAAATCGTTCACCAACTCTTCTCCTCACATAAACTCATTTAGGTCCACAGAAAACAGTAAAGGTACTTTCATCAATCCATAACACTTTATTCCATTGTGCGACAGTCCAGGTTTTGTGCATCTTCGCGAATACTCTTATTTTCACGATGTTATCAGGTTGCAATTAAGGCTTCTTCGCAGCAATTCTCCCATTCAAACCAGCTTGCTGCAGGCGTTTTCTAACTGTCCTTACTGCCAGGTGAACTTCCCCATGTAGCTACCAAGATCTGAAGCCGTGGCGAAATGATTGGACAAACTTGCCCGAACCAAAAGCCGATCCTGCTTTGCGGTAGTTTTACGAGGTCCTCCAACATGCACTAAGCCTGCCACTGTACCGGTGTCTTTCTCTTTTTTAACTGTTCTGGTAACAGTTGACAGTCCAATTTTCATTTGCTCAGCAATATCTCTGTAAGAAATGCCTTGCTTAATCATAACAATGATCTTCAGTCGTTGCTCAGTTGATAGTTTCTGATACATGGCATATACAATGTTCTGCATAATTTTAATACAAAAATAATAAAATGTTTGTTTAATAAAAGAAAACATGATTTCAATGATTATTTAACAACAACAAATGTTTTGAAACACAATAAAACTTAAAAAATTCCCAAAAGTTGTTAATTATAGCTAATTAAGATTAATTAATCCTAATTAGCACTGCTAATTATAATTAAATCTAATTAATTTATTCTTAATATTAGCTCCACGTTTTGATACAACATGTAGTTGAGTGGTAATACATTAATTTAAAGTAAATACCTACTAAAACAATACTGAAAAAGCTTACCAAAACTTAGCAAACTGATATCAACAATTTCGGATCAAATCAATACAGAACAGTAATTAACAAAAATTACAGTAATTATAATAACAAAATTAATGATATTTGGTTGCTAATAACGCGCCACATCAGTAACTAGATATTTAGTAAGGTTTTCGAATAAAAATTAGTAAAAATGATTATTAATAATTTCATAAGATACGATTTCATTTTTAGAATTACATGTTTTATCATTCACTCAAAGCCAAATTCTAATAGTGTTCAAATTAACTCACTTTAACTTTAAATTTCAATTACGAAAACAAATTTCATTTTTTAAAAATAATTATTTTTGTAAAGATTTCAATCATTTCAAAATCTTTTCATACAAGCTTTGTGAAAAGTATTGCACCTTCAAGTTGACAGATTTTATTTTGTATATTTTAAAACTCGTTATTGCCATAAATAATTAATCAAATTGCTTGTAAATAATATGAATTTCAGCTTACTTTAAAAAAAAAACTTTACATAAAAAGGACAACTCTAACTTTATAATGGAGTAATATAAAGTGTTTTATGAACCAATGATTATTTTATCTAAAAACTTTTTATTTTCTATAAAATTTTTTATGAGGTAGAATAATTTTAAAAAATTTTGATTTACTCTTAAATTGGAGTTTCGCAACTTTCAAAAGTAAATTTAAAAGTTAAAATTTCACTAGATAACATACTTGTATCAAAAAATATTTATCGAGCTTAAAAGATACTTGTATTCTTTTAAGGTCGATATTTTTTGTTTGATGTTAATTTTCCTGATTTTATTTATATCAACAGTGATCAACAAATCTGCAAAATTTGGTTCATGTTACTTTAACTTTTAAATGTTAATTAAGTCTAACTAAAGATATGTTTTAAAAAAAATGTCAATTAACTTTTTATGTTCTGAATTATTTTGGAAATGGATGTCAGAGCTCTAGGAAGAAAAAAAAGAAAAAAAAAAACATAACAGGTAAAGCTGAAATCACTTTTAAATGAGGTTTGGACTCAATTTTGTGCACACATTTCATATACTCCTAAGTTTTGATACTTAATGTCTTTTGGTACTGAGAAACTGGCCCTTCTTCTTATTTGGGTTTTTTTTTTTGTCATCAAAATCATCAACAACCCCTTTTTGTTACCTAGCAATCTTTTGTATTTCAAAATGCGCACATTTTTGCAGTTTTTTTATTTTTTTATTTATTTGTAAACAATGAAAAAATTTACGTGTCATTTCAATCAAGGCAAAAAAGAGAGCGTATCATCAATTTTTAAATTTTCTATTTCGGTTATACATTGAACGCAGCATGTCTATCTTGTATACGCCCATGGATGCGTTGTAGTTGTTAACTACCAATGTAGCACCCACCTTTTTTAAAGAATTTTCTTGTTCTTGGCGATTGATAATAGTTGACTCACAACTATGATAGTTAAACAATAACTGAACACCTTTGTTATATTAAAAAAGAGATCACCTGGGGATTGATTTAAAGTCAAAGTTGTTAGGCCACTTCCACAGGCAAAAATGCTTTGCTGCTTAAATTGTTCAAACAATTTGATAAAAAACTTTTTTATCTTTATTACATTACTCATCAACTGTCGTAGTAAAAAGTTTTTTTGGTTGCGGGTCAAACAAAAAAACTTTTTCGCGTTTTTCTAGCATCTAACTTTCTAGCGTTTGAAAGTTAGCAACGAAAGTTAGTCTTGCTAATTTTCAAACCGACTAGAGAAGATAATAAATAAACCTCAATTCAATTAAGCTGCAAGTTTACATAACTATAAATGACTAAAACAAGTCACTAACAATAATAAAAAAAGGGTTTTTTTAAACCATTTTGTCTTGTCAGTACTTACAAATTCAGCGTGGCGGTCTTACAAAACATAATAGAAAAACAAAAACAAAAAAATAGAATATATTTAAAAAATTTATTAAATAACTTACATTTTATGTGATGCAATAAAAAATCACCTACTCATTCATACATAAAATAAATTTACTGCAGTGTGTTTAGATGTTATTTGTCTTAGTGGCCTACGATGCGCAAGATCCTAAGATCTACGAGTGTTCATCAAATAATCAAAGAGTAAAAATAGTTTACAATTTTCTTAGCTTTTGTACTGTTATGAGCCGGTCGTATAAAGCACCTCCGGAACATAAAGAGTGGAGGACCTGATATATTTTTTTTTGTGGTATTAGGGATTTTAGTTGAAGTTTTTCAATTTTTTTTTTGCAAAGAACTTTTTTTCTTAGCGTTAACATTTCTGTAGGGTAGAGCGGGGCTAGTTGAGCAATTTTTACTTAATCTAACAGATCTCATGAACGGTGCGTCAGATTTACATAATTTATTCAATATTTGAAAGATAAATTAACCTGCTAAAAATATGTTAAGAAAAAAGTAAAGTTTTTGATTTTTTTTAAAAGATATTGCGGAGCTACTCAACCTGCCCCAGCGGGGTAAGTTGAGCAATAGTGTGTGGTAAGTTCAAAAATCAAACAAATAAATGATAATGTATGGTAAGAAACTTGGGTAAATCAGCGATAAAACTTTCATTTACAGTAAGTGTGTGTGTAGTTTATAAACTTTTTATTTTATACACTTTAATAACGTAAGTAAAAAAAGAAAAAATATTAAAAGTAAGAAAGTGTCATAAAGTATAAAAATGCAATTTTATACAACTTGAACTTTAAAGCCCGATTTAACAATTACTAATTTTAAAAATAAACATAAATGATGTACCGCTCTATTATTTCTCATCAAAGTTGTTTCTTTGTGTTCAATAGTTCAGTTTTTTTTATTTTTCTTAAAGCTGCTCAACTTACCCCTACTAGACAAGGTGACTCATTAGTTAGGCTTTAAAAAGAATTTTAATTGTGTTAACATTCTAAATCCCTAATTTTCATCCATAAGATGTTTTGTCATGTGAAGCGTAGTTTTTGAGATATTTTAACTCCCCAACTTGCCCCTATGCTCAACTAGCCCCGCTTTACCCTACATTTCCCTGCTCTACCCTGAACATTCTTGATAAAAAAATCTCTTGTTAAAAGTTTCTATTTTTGAAATTTTCATAATTTTTTTTTTTTTGTAATTTACCACTTTAATTGCTTTACATGCCTGATTATTGTAAACTTTGTAATTTCATAATAATATTAATAATTTAAAAACACATAAAGTATAAATAAAACGAATTATATGGAAAAATTATATTATATAAAATAATAACATCATTAAATTTAAAATTGCTTATATTATACAATTAAACTATTTCACAGATTTGGGCTGTCAGGAATTGATAAAATTCCAATAACCTTGGGGCGGGCACAATCAAATTTTAATCAGGAGTAACATTTTGATAGACAAACTTTTCTGATAGAATTTTTGCATTAAAGGGTTTACAACTAGACTTGTCTAATTATTACTGCACTTTGTTTTACAAATAATCAATATTGATATGGAGCTACATTAACATATTTGTTAATGTAGTTCACTATTCATAGAGACCACTATGAATAGTGAACTTGATAACCTTAATGAATGGTTTAAAGTCAACAAACTCTCTCTGAACCCTACCAAAAGCAAAAATACTCTTTTTTCTAAATCTTTTAATTTTGTTGCCTTTAAAACTCCCGGATATTTTAATAGAAAAAACCAAGTTGCAACGGACATACTGTGTTAAAATCTATGAACAAATTAATCAAATTAACAAAGTTTTAATCGATGAACAAATAAATTGGAAAGAGCATATTAATCTAATAGAAAATAAAATTTCAAAAAGTATTAGATATAAAATTTTTTTTTTTTTTTTTTGGTACTGCGTGCAATGTTAGCGTAATTAAAATGACAGCAAATAAAGGAAATATAAGAGTTTTAAACAAAGTGAGTTTATAAAATAATTCGCCTGATAAATCAAACCAATACTCTTTTAGATTTTTTATTCCGGATACTTTATGTCTCTTCTTATTAAATTTTTGTTTAGAAGGACGCTAAGAAATTTTAGCCAGGCTTCCTTTTTTTTATTGCAATCCTCAATACAAAATTTGAAAGTTTTGAAGGAATTTTGTCTCGTTCATGATAGCGATTAAAATAAGTATATTTTGTTTTAGTTAAATTTAAAGACCATTTTTTGATATAAACAATTCAGCAAGACTTAGGAGTTCTTTATTTACTGATTAAAAATTATTTTTTTTTTTATTATGAGTATAGAATAGATTTGTATAATCAGTAAACAAAATTTTGTTTATCATTTTACAAGATATACTTAAATCATTAAAATAAAATAGAAATATTTTCTAGTATAAACCCTTGTGAAAATCTTTAAGTTATATTCATATCGTCAGTTTTTTTGACAGTTATAAGAAATATATTGCTGTCTATTTGACAGCAAGAAAGTCAAGATATATGCAATAGCGCGGTTTTTAAATAAAACATTTAATTGTTATATTACAGCTAATATCATCACTTTCACAACCTTTATTTACTTTTAATAGATTTACGGCATAATTAAGTTTTTTTTCAGTTAACTTATTATTGTCCATTATATAATATTGAGAAGTTTCCAAATGTTTCGAGGTTAGTCTTACTGATTTTTATATTTAAGGCCAATGTTGGGTCTGTATACAAACATCTATATATATATATATATATATATATATATATATATATATATATATATATATATATATATTATATATATATATATATATATATATATATATATATATATATATATATATATATATATATATATATATATATATATATATATATATATATATATATATATATATACTACTGTGATCAAAAAGTAAGGTGAATTTTTTTATAAAATGAAAAATCTTTATTTATTCTTCCAAATCTGTTTCGTCCCCCTCAAAATAATCCCCCCCGGCCCCAATGCACTTTTGCCAACGTTTTTTCCAGTCTTCGAAGCATGCCGAAAAGTCCTCGGTAGGGATAGCCTTCAATGTGCTTGCCGATTCACGTTGGATCTCTTCAATGGACTCAAAACGATTTCCCCGGAGTGGTCTCTTGAGCTTTGGGAACAGCCAGAAGTCACACGGTGCTAAGTCGGGCGAATACGGTGGTTGTGGAGCAACATGGGTAGAGTTTTTGGCGAAAATTTCACGAAGAACCAGTGCTGTGTGCGAAGGCACATTATCGTGGTGCAAAATCCAAGAGTTATTGGCCCATAATTCCGGTCTCTTTTTGCGAATAGCTTCACGCAAACGTCGCATAACGCTTAAATAATATTCCTTGTTGACAGTTTGGCCAGTTGGAAGGAATTCGTAGTGCACGACACCACAATAATCAAAGAAAACAGTCAACATGACCTTGATTTTTGAGCGACTTTGACGTGGTTGCTTCGGTCTCGGCTCGCCTTTTTCACAGTATTCACTCGATTGGTCGGTTGTTTCAGGGTTGTATGCGTAGACCCAAGTCTCATCGCCAGTAATAATTTGTTTGTAGACGTCATGATAGTCAGAAAGCATTGCTTCACACGTTTTAACGCGACGCTCTTTTTCAAAGAAATTGAGAAATTTCGGCACCAAACGTGATTTGAATCTTCTGAGGCCCAAATGATCTTTCAAAATCGCTTGCACTGACCCAAATGATATTCCAACCATGTCAACAAGGTCTCGAATGGTTAACCGACGATTTGCAAGCACCAATTCTTTGATTTTGTTGATGTGGCAATCATCAATCGAAGTCGATGGTCGTCCGGAGCGTTCCAAGTCATCAACACGTTCTCGGCCTTCTTTAAAGTCTTTGTACCACTTGTAAACATTTTTTTGAGACATAGTTTCTTCACCGAAGGCCTTTTGCAACATTTGATACGTTTCAGCAGCAGAAATATCATTCCGCAAACAAAATTTAATAGCACTTCTTTGCTCAACAAAATTAGACATCGTGAAAATCGCCGAATGCACTTTTGGTACTTCAGAAACAAGCGTAAACAAAAAAATAATAATTATGAGTTTGACATGTAATTTGGCGCAAATGTTAATGACATTCCTACCAACTTAAAAATAAAAAAGATTGGACGATTCGAATAAGACGGGAAGCTCAAATTAAAAATTCACCTTACTTTTTGATCACAGTAGTATATATATATATATATATATATATATTATATATATATATATATATATATATATATATATATATATATATATATATATATATATATTATATATTTTTTCGTCATAATAATAATAAATTATTTGCAATATATTCTGTTTGAGTTAAGATATGACAGCAAAAATATGGAATCAGAATGCGTTGCTAACTACTAATTCTAAACTTTATGTTTTTGACTTTGACTTTATTTTAGTTTATATAGTGAACAAAATTTATTATTATTTGTATTAACGGAATTTATTTATTTAGTTTAGTTTTTTGTTTAGTTTAGTTTATTTTTATTTTTATATACATACATATACAATAAAATAAATGTACCATTTTTATAAAATTTTAATTTACAAATTTTTTATTATAAAGATGTAAATATATAAACTAGAAGATATTTTATCGTTTTGTTTTATATAAATTTTAATACAACAAGAAGTAAAGAGAAATTGCTAAACCGCTGACATTTTCTACACTAGTAAAAAACAAATGAATATAACACACATTCACATATATATATTCTTAGAGAGAGGTAATATCATAAATAAACTTTTTTATATGCAGGGCTAGATTCCAGGTCAAGCCTGAGGGCTGTCGACAATTTTAGCGGAGTCGGCATTGTTAAACAAAATCGCGACTCCGACTCCAATAGTAAAACTACTCGGTATTGCACGTACATGTACAAAATATTCAATTAACAAAATATTCAATTAAAAAATTAATATTAAATTAATTAAAAATATTCAATTATATTCATATTAAGCCTTCAAAGAACTTTTCAGAAATTTGGTAAAAAAAAAAAAAAATTATTATCGCGTAAAATTTTTTAAAGAACTCATAGAATTGTTCAAAAATTTTGCTTTGGAGTCGGAGTTGAAGTCGAAGTCATACTCTAAATATTTCAACAATTTGAGTCGGAGTCAGTATTTTTTTTTACGACGCCAAACCCCTGGTTATATGGATTGTGATAATAATAATTATTTTATTTGGTGCAAATTTGCACCAAATAAAATTCGACATGCATGTTTTTGTTTACTGTAAAGCTTTTTTAGTATTTGCATGATTGGTACTTGCCCAAGCGATATAGTATGTTAGGGTTACAGTATGTTAAGTAATAATGAACAAAACCAAAGTATACTACTCCTTTTAGTGATTTAAAATCAAGAAATGGCGTTTATCCTTCGTTTATCCTTCGTTTATCCTTCGTTTATTCTTCGTTTATCCTTCGCTTATCCTTCGTTTATCCTTCGTTTATCCCTCGTTTATCCTTCGTTTATCCTTCGTTTATCCTTCCTATAGTTTTTAAAAAAATTTTTTCTGGACTGTTTATATGAAATTTCCATCGTATATTTTCATCTAACTCCGCGCCGAAAAAGTTAACTGAAGATTTCTTTTTAATAATAGTTTTGTTTATAATAAGATTTGATAATTCAATGGGGGTGTTTTTAACTTTATTTACGGAGTAATATAAATTTAGTTTTGTCAGCATTCAGAGAAAGTTTGTTATATAAAAATCACTCATGAACTTTTTCTAATTGTTTATTAACGTGTTTAAAAAGTATTTTAATATCTTTGTGTAAATAAAAAAGATTGGAATCATTAGCAAATAGAACTAAATTTATAAGATTTAATGATAAATATATATTGTTTACGTACAGTAGAAATAATAATGACCCTAAAATAGAACCCTGAGGAAACCCGCAAATT
This sequence comes from Hydra vulgaris, assembly GCF_022113875.1. NCBI lineage: Eukaryota > Metazoa > Cnidaria > Hydrozoa > Anthoathecata > Hydridae > Hydra > Hydra vulgaris. Next base: position 33,678,822 of record NC_061170.1, on the reverse strand, counting down.
ATTGAGCGTTTACCTGTTACTTTTGAATCATAGCATATGAGTTGTTTTCTGTTTGTTAGATAGTCTTTGAACCAAAGTAAATTTTTGTTTCTAATGCCATAATTTTCAAGTTTAGTGAGTATATCATGGGTTAATGTATCAAAGGCTAAGAACAGATTAATAAAATCTCTTTATGTAAAATAATCGTTGTTTAGAACGTCAGGTATAGCTCGACTACAGCGTGTTCAGTTAAATGCAATTTTTCGTAACCGAACTATTTTTTGTAAAGGCATGTCTTTCTTTGTTAGATAGTTGTAGAGTCTATTGTACATTATACGCTCAAGTATTTTAGAGAAACAAGGCTAGATAGAAATTGATCTATAGTTTGAAATAAGGGAGTTAATTCCTCCTTTAAAAATAGGTGTATTACGGCCAATTTTTAAATTATCATGAACAATACTCGAATTCAAAGAACGTTTTAAAACATGAAATAACGATAGCTCAATGACATCAAATACAGATTTTACAACATTGACGCTAATTTTATCAAAACCTGCGCTTTTTTTTTAAGGCTGTTAAAAGCATTACGTTATTCTCAAAATTTAAGATCAGTTTCGTCCATTTGAGTACTAAACCTTTTTAAATATGAACTAGAACTTGATGAGCTCAGCGGAATGGTTTCAGCTAAGTTTGGCCCACTTTTAACAAAATAATATCTTACGGATATTATATGTAAAATATAATACCTGTAATGTATACATTCCGTAAGATGTTAACAGTATATATCTTTACTGTTAATCTCTGGACATATTTTCGCGTCACGGTAAGAAAGGAGGGCGTGAACTTCCTGGTTAAATGCACTTCCACGGTACTGTGTGACAAATCCATTAGGTCTTCTTGGGGCACCTAAATAACAAAAAAATAATAATAATAAAAAAAAAAATAAAATAACCTTCAGTCGGTTATTATTTTAAACATGCAAAATATTTCTGTAAAATATCTGGTCTGCAATATAAACGATTAGATAATTTAAAAAAGACGAAAGATCTAACTGTGGATTTCAAGTAACCTTTTAAAATTTATTTAAAATGTAAAGAGCCTATCAAGATTTTAAACGTTTTATAATTTAACATAATATAATTACAATTTATTATGGAATCCTAACTTTAGCTTTAATTTCAAGACTTGTGAAATCTCAAGTTTTTGATTGTTATTTTTAAGTGAAAACTTTGCTCGGTGCTGGAACTATTTTAGCTATTTAAAAGACATTTAAACAACAGACAACTCCTCGAGGAAGTAGAAGAAAAAGAGCTACATCTAACAGCATCTAATCTTTTGTTTATTTTTACTTATTAAATATGGAACATTAAAATTTTGAGTAAAAAAGCATTTTTTTTTTTAAGAAATTTATGGGTTTGCACACTTTAAAAGTGTTTAAACTCTAAAAAGCTTTAACTCTTTTGATCTATAATGGTGTCCGGATTAAAGCATTTTTTTAACTTTATTAAAAAAGATTTGAAGCAAACTGACTGAGTAAAATCTCAAACAATTTTAAAAAGAGATTTTTTTAAAGTCTTCAATTCTGTATAAACAAATAAAACAACAACAACAAAAAATTAAAGAAATTTTTTAAAACACCAGCAGAAATAGTTGTATTAAACAAAAATATTTTTTCATTTTATTTTTCTTTCACTTAATACCGAAGTTAAAGAAAGTCAAATAATTACTATTTGTTGTTGGTATTGTTTTTTTTGCCATGTAAATATTTGGTAACATATTAACATAAAAAAATGACATAAATGGACTAGTAAATTGTACTTATTCATATTTTTTATCGACTGACTGCCGAGCATCCGATTTTACTCCGTTTCATAAAAGCACAACACTGTGGACCAGAGATGAGTTTAGGTTTAATGGAGTGTCACTCAAGTGAAACCTTTTTTATTCAAGAGTATTTGTATTATAACAATAAAAAAGAGATTTTTTAAAATCCGAATAAATTGCTAAGGGTCATAAATGGGGCAAAAGGGTAAACACAAGGGGGGCATAAGCCCATTTATGTGTGCTAGTTGCAAATTACAAAAAAAAAATTGATCAAGCGTATTTGTTTCATAAAAATAGAAAATAGCGTTTTTAGGGTTAAAAAAGAATGCTAAGGGTCACAAATGGGGCAAAGGGTAAAATTGAGGGGGACATAAGCCCATTTTACCATTTTAGGTGTCCGTTAAATTTTTCTTTTAAAAATAAATGTCAAATAAGTTAAACAAAATATTAGGCAACAAAAAAATTTAAAATTTTATAATACTACTGTAAATATTTTACATAATCCAACAAAAAGTGAGTAATTGTTCTTCCGGGTCTTGAGTAGTATGTCAAAGTTAATGATAAATTAAACTCTTCTTCCATTGAGGCTTATTCAAAGTTGATTCACGCATTGAGTATGCTTTTTTAAAAGTGTAACTTTAGTCTGTGTAGGTTTAAGTCTAGAATAAACAGTCCATACTGTTCGGAAAACTGACAATAAATTGTTCAGCAAACTTGGATGATGGAAACCTTGGTTCAATAGGAAAGAATTTTTTAATAAAGCAAATAATAACTTGTTCTTATTCGAAAGAGGTAGAACAAAACAAGAGTTTTTTACTATTTTAATGTATTTTATACACTAAAATATAGGTCTATACTGAGTAAACTAAGACGTAAAGTAGTATTTGAATACTAATTTCTGTCTATTCAAGACAGTTTGCTCAACAATGTGGAGAGTTTATTTTAAATTTGAACACACATGAAGAAGCTTTAAACCTAAAGAAGAATTCTGATGTTACTTTTAATGGAAGAAGAGTTTAATTTATCATTAATCATGACATACTGCTCAAGACCCGGAAGAAACAATTATTCACTTTTTGTTGGATTATGTAAAATATTTACAGTAATATTAAAAAAATTTTAATTTTTTTTGTTGCCTAATATTTTGTTTAACTTATTTGACATTTATTTTTAAAAGAAAAATTTAATGGGCACCTAAAATGGTAAAATGATCTTATTTCCCCCTCAATTTTACCCTTTGCCCCATTTGTGACCCTTAGCATTTTTTTTTAACTTTAAAAACACTATTTTCTATTTTTATGAAACAAATACTCATGATTAAAACTTTTTTTTGTAATTTGCAACTAGCACACATAAATGGACTTATGCCCTTCTTGTGTTTACCCTTTTGCCCCATTTATGACCCTTAGCAATTTATTCGGATTTTAAATATTCTCTTTTTTATTGTTATAATACAAATACTCTTAAATAAAAAAGGTTTCACTTGAGTGACACTCCATTAAACCTAAACTCATCTCTGGTCCACAGTGACAATTTAACGTGAGAAAAAATATGCTTAAATGCATTTTTTTGTCTACTTTTTGTCTACTTAATTTACCGTAAGGAAAAGTGCAAAAAATGCATTTAAGCATATTTTTTGTGTTCTACTTTCATGTGACGGAAAAAACCGGATGCGCGGCACTCAGTCGAAGTTTGACGACTTCTGTCAGGTGTAAATGTTTGTTTACAAAAACAGCAAAAAATGTCAACTAGGACCATACAGTTATTTGTTCAAATTGAAAATAAAACTGTTCAAATTAGTGCTGAGGAAAGTTGGTCAATATTGCAGCTGAAACAACATTTGTATCTCTACTCAAATACTCCAACTGAAGATCTTCGCGTTATATTTGCGGGAACTGAACTAGCCAATTCAGTTTTATTGAAAGTATGCAATTTTGGTTTTAATAATAATTTTTATATTGAAAAATATTCTTAATTTTACAAATACTTGTACCCTGGCTGTTTAGCTAATTCTAACCTCTTTTTTTGAACAGAAATAGTCACATTGTTTCCTTTGTTTAAAATTTTTTTGTAAATAGGTCTATTCAACACATTGATTTAATCCTTAAACATCAGCATTACAAAAAATAATATGTGGTAAAGTTCGAAAATCTATTATGCTATGTTAGGTGGAAAGTAAAAACATTTTCTGCATAAACATCAGAGTTTATTCTTCTTTGTAAAATTAAAATTTAGAATTTTTTTGAAATCCAGATAAATTCTATAAAAATGAGTATCCTATTTGATTATCTGGAGTCTTAAAGAGGTAAACTTATGGAGCACTTTCTGGAGTCTTGCGAAGGTAATATTTTTACAAAAAAAAAAGTTCACAGGATGTTTTCAAAATTTGTTTCATTTTTTTAAATAAAATTTTTAATCCTCATGACACCAGGAAGAATGCTGTTAAGCTTTTAGAGTACTTTGTAACTTTGTCAAGAGTATTAGGAAATGGTTTTTAAGGATTGAACCCTTGATTTTTGATTCTCTTTACCATATTTCTAAAATATGTTTCCTCCAGATTTTTAAGCATCTTAAAACAGCAACATCAATCTGTTGCAGCAGAGTTATGGCATTTATAAGTTCATTTTCATTTTCCCTTTGATGACATCAAATGAAAAATATAAGTCTAAATTATCTCCAATAATGATCTGCCAGGTTGCCAAGAATTTGTACCATCTTTTCTTGGTATCAGTTTTTTTATTTATCTTAAACATTTTGCATTGCTGCTGTTGAATACAACACATTTGAACAACCACCTGGTTTACATTTTTAAGTAATTGTTTATATATATATATATATATATATATATATATATATATATATATATATATATATATATATATATATATATATATATATATATATATATATATATATATATATATATATATATATATATATATATATAGAGAGAGAGAGAGAGAGAGAGAGAGAGAGAGAGGGGGAGAGAGAGAGAAAATGGTTAAAGTGAGAGGGGGATGTTGTTCCTCTTTAACTGACAAATCATGAAATCATTCTGCTTCTTATTATATTTTTTTGCAACCAGATCCAATAAGATCATCCATAAATAAGTGATAAGTGATGAAAATTATCTTCTACATTAATAAATGTAGAAGATAATTTTCACTTTTGCGCTATGATTTTATTGAAGTTAAACAGCTATTTTTGGTTTAATATAAGACTTGCAGAGAGTCTTATATTTAATTATTCCAAGATATAAAATTACTCCAATCAATGAACTGTGAAAATTATTCCAAGTAATGAACTGTGTTCCATCATGCTTTATGGCATGTGCTCCATCATGCCTTATGGCAAAAATTTTGATTCGCAGTTAACCTCATTAACAAAGGAAATATGTAAGCACAAAGAAAATATGTAAGCACAAAACCCAGAAGTTTCCTCAGCTAGTTGGATGCCATTGCTTGAATTATCGTCTTGAGCTAGCTGTAAGTGTTGCATTTAAAACATGCGTTGTGGTTAACCATTTCAAGTGCTTCAATGATACTTTTGCTTTATACAGCACTCAGTCTTTAAAAAACAAGAGAGAGCTTTCTCCAGCAGTAGTTGAGGTGGAAGCTTGTCTTCTTAAGGTAAGGTGAGTTCTCAGTAAACTATCGGTTGTCTCATCATTTCAAACTGTAAAAGCTGTTTTGCACAACTTTTTAGCTTTATATTTGTATTTCATAAATGCTTCAGTTGATCCAACAGAGGACTCAAAGGAGAGAGCTAAATTTGAAAGCCTTACACAAAAATTTGCAAGTGTAAAGTTTCTTAAAAAGGTGGCATTAATATATGATGCATTTGAAGAACTCAAATCAACTTCAGAAGTTCTATAATTAAAAAATGTCACACTCACAAAGCAATTCATGTTATCTCTCGTCACATATCTAACTTTGAAGGGAAAATATTTGAAAGAAGTCTCAAGGTTTCAGAAGTCAAACTGGCCATTGATAATGGTATTTTCGAAGATGTGATTATATCAGAAGGTAGAAAACATCCTTTAATTGATCATGAAAATCATATCATACCCTAGTGCAATGCTATGAGCCATACTCATGGCCACGAAGAGAACAAAATGAAATACAAATTTCTCAAAAGTATTCGGAAATTCTTCTGAAAGGATTATGGAATTTTCTGCTTGATGATTTTTTTTTAACAAAATAGGACTTTCATAACTTTAAGGATCATTTTAATGGTCAGGAACATGTACCCGTTTCATGTAATCGTATTTTCCGAACATCAGAGCAACTCAGATTGCTAAGATTAAAATGTTTATTATCAATCATCATACCTGTGAGTAATGAAGAATGTGAATAAGGCTTTTTGATCGTGAATATCATCTGCACAGATGTACAAAGCATGTTGTCAGTTAAAGCATAAATCATCATTGATGTTCATCAGCATCGAAGGTCCTCCACTAAAAGAATCCCAGCGAAAGGAGTATGCAAAAGAATAGGTGAATGTAGGTAGATTGTAGGAAGGACAATGAAGAAAAGAAAATCAATTAACTAAAATAAAATCATTTTGGAAAATGCTATAGTTTTGTGAAATATTCAATACATACTATTTTATATTTATTTAATAATGAACATAAATATTTCTTGTTTGTGCTATTACGTTTCTGTTTGAACAAAAGAAATTAGCTCATTTCAGAACTTTTTTCCCTAATATAAGCATTTAATTTAGGCATATGATAAAAGCAAATATTGTGGACAGAAATAGTAATTTTGGTAATCACGTGAGACCTCGAAATACAGTAAAATTGCACTGAACAAAAATGCACCTACAGTAAAAACTTGAATGAACCAATTTTGGTCAAGGCGAATGTGGTATTCCTTATCCCCTTGAACACACTTTAAACTTTTTAACACCTTTTTAACAACTTTTAACTTATTCCACTTGGTTTCCTATTCTACTTTAATGACTGTACATTAGTCCATCTCATTTTGATCCTCGTGAACAAATTTTATTTTCCTGAGTGTCATAAAATATTCCTAAGGTAATGTTTTCCTGATGAAATTTTTTTAAGTTTTATTTTGGATGGCTATTTATACTTGTGCCACTCTTTTAAAGTTTAAATTTTTACATTTTTTAAATGTATTTTAAACAATCGGCGCAAAAAGAAATTTACAAATCATTAACTACATAATAACTGGTGATATTTTAAAAATACACAAATTCGTTACAAACTTAAAAAAACATGGTTTTTAAACACGATAGAGTTGAGGCCCAATGCACAGCAATTAGAAATTTGTTAGATGCTTTTGTTCTCATAAAGTTCCCACTTTAAGCCCTGGCTATTTAAACGTTTTGTACAGGATTAGCTAAGTTTCTTGGCCGACCATTATTCTTGTTAACCTTCTGCCGTCATGTCGAAGAGCTTCATATAGATGTTGCAGTAAGTAAAACTGTTAAGCCAGAGAGTAGAATATTTATACATAAAACCATAACATAAAACCATAAAAGGTTAAAGAATAGTAAGCTTAAGATAAAAATATTCACGTTCACAATGTTTCACATTAATTGATTTTCATGAAATTCAAGCTGCATTTCTTTAAATCAGGCATTTTTTTATACTGAGTAATAAAATACTCAAAGAAATCAATAGAATGCCTAACTTCATTTTTCTCTCCAGGGCATTGTGGTTTTTGACCTGCAATTTTTCTGATTGTGCAATTTTTAAAGTAAAAATTAATTTCATAAGTTTTGATATTTTAGTCTTATTATTTAGAAATAATATATGTCATAAAGTTACAAATTGTGTAAAAACAATGGTTTGCAAAATGGTTTAAAATCAGATGTAAAATACAAAGAATAAAACTCTAAACCAAGGTTTTTTTCTAATGACAGACTTTTCTTAAAATCAGTAGAAATATTATAAAAACTTTTAAGAAAATTTGTTTGATCCAAGGCTTCAGTGACAATATTTAAGAAAAAACAATAACATCATTTGATACCAAAATGAGATAAAAAGCATAAAGTTTGTTGTATGACTGAAAAAAAGCTCAAAGATCAACAAAAAATCACTTTACAATAGCCAAAGTGTTAATTTATCTATCGTAATCAGTAAAAGATAGGTACAACATATTTCTTAAATTAATAAGTACAAGATTTTTTTGGTACAGGAACACATTAAGAAAATATTGTTGAACAAATTACCTGGATTTGACATCAGAATTTATTTGCACCAATGCTTGGAAATTGCTCTAAATTTAGTCAAAAATTATAACAAGTGTAACTTCGAAATACTTCTATCAAGAAAAAATAGATTTTTTTTTAATAAATATAACCTCTATGCCACTCATTAGGCATTCCGCATAAAAATTGGTTGTTGAAAAAAAATTATGGGATTGGCTACTGTATGTATATGAATATATAGCTCAGGTTTAAGTTGGTAAAGTATATACTATTTCTTATATCAGAGCATATCATTAAAAGTTATTACAAAATTTATTTACATGTAAATTTATGGTTTACAAGAAATTACATATTTTTATGTAAACATGTGTTTTTAGTTTCTTAAATTTAATGTTTTAAAGACTATATGAGATAGTAATGAAAGAGTGAGGAGAGGGAGATTAGGGAAGAGACAAGAGAAAAGGAAAGTAATGAAAGAGTGAGGAGAGGGAGATTAGGATTTCACATTATAATTTCAAAGTAATTTTCTTTTTAGAACTGTCATTTTGCATGTGGGACAACTGTTCATGCAATTGTTGTAAAATCAAAAGGTAATTCTTTTGCTCCTGTGGTCCCAACAAATTTCATAGGGCCAACACCACAAGGAATAGCTACAAATCATAATGGTAAGTTTATAATGATATTAGTCTTGAAAATAATTATTCAAGTATTATTGAACATAGTAAGTAATTTTTGTATGATTTCCAAGAATAATAGATTGTCTTGCACATATTTATAAATATAAAAATATATATACATTTTATATATGCTTTTAATATACTTTATATATACATTTGTGTATATAAAGATTTTACACTTTGGGATACCACAGATGGTATAAAATTACAATATTTATTGTTATATAAATTCAAAGTAAACATTGTTTTGTAACCTCGCCATAATGTTTTGTTAAGGTTATGAGTTTTTTTTGTGCGAAACATCTGTGACAATCCTTTATTTATAGCAGTTAGGATATATATATTTTTCACAAATTATTTATCATTTTATACTTTGGTTTGTTTGCTAAATTTAGACCAAATAGATGAAACAAAACGATCAAGATTTTATTTGTTTTGTAAAAATTGCAATGCTGTAAAAATTGGAAAATTGCGTGTTCGTTGCAAAAAATGTAAAGATGAAGCTTTCGAATTGTCAAAGGTTTCAATAAATTAGAAGTAATCAAAGTTAATAATGAAATAAAAATTTTGTAATCAAAAAATTTTTATTTTTTTAATTTGATCATAAAAGGGTCCTGATTCTTGGATTGACATTCTGACTGTTAATCGAATTACTGGATTATGTAATTCACAAAATGATTGTGATGGAAATATTGCAGTAAGAATGTATTTTTATAAAAGAAACTTTTAAAATTATTATATCTTTTTAAAATATTTTCTTTTTTTATATGTGATCTTAGTGGTTTTATAACATTTTTGTGGGTATTTAATATGGAAATATTTTAGCCTGCTCAAAATTTACAAAGAAGGACTATTTCTGTCTTGTGTTGAAACAAACAGAAACTATTTCTGTCTTGTATTAAAACAAATAGAAAAAGAAATAGAATATTGTACAATTTTATTATAGGAGTTTTATTTTAAATGTGAAAACCATGAGAGAAGTTTAAATGACTCTGAAAATGTAATTGCTCTTCCGTTATTACGTACAAATACACAAAGTGTGCCATGCCTAGCATGTACTGATATAAGGTATGTTGTTGTTGTTTATTTTATTTTTTTGCATCTATTCCATAATAATAACTCCATCCATAATGACACTACAATTAAATACTAAGACATTTCTATTAAATATTTACTAATAAAATATATGATATTATTTTTCTAAAATTTGTAATCAATATATATATATATATATATATATATATATATATATATATATATATATATATATATATATATATATATATATATATATATATATAATATATATATATATATATATATATATGTTATATATATATACATATATATATATATATATATATATATATATATATATGTTATATATATATACATATATATATATATATATATATATATATATATATATATATATCTATATATATATATATGTTATATATATAAGTTATATATATATATATATATATATATATATATATATATATATATATATATATATATATATATATATATATATATATATATATATATATATATATGCATATATATGTTATTTAAAGATTAACAAGATAAAGAAAGTAAAAGAAATAGCTTAAAAGCAAAAAATGATTGACAAAAGGTTTAAAAAGCTGTAAATTATATTAGACAGCAAAACATGAAGACAGGACAGAATTTTAAAGCATTGTTTAAGATGAAAAAAATAGACAAATTAATAGATAAAAAAAGTTTCTGAGCATAAAGAATAATAAATCAAATCTAGGCTCCTAGATTTGTTTTCCTAGACCGCCTAGGCTAAGATTTTACCAGTAAGCAAAAAATTTCAGTTGACCAGCCTTGCACCACTTTTTTTAGTTAATAGATTTAAGTCTGTGTTATGTTTTAAAATTTATTATTCAAAATTTTTGTTTTTTTCTTTTTTTCTCTCCCAACTGTACTTTTTTTTTATCATTTTTTTTTTCATAGCTTTTTACCGCTAATGAGAAGTCATTGTAATGAATAAAATATTTTTAAATAAATTCAAAATTATCAAATGCGTGTTTGCACTTTTTTCTCTTTCTTTCTATTATTGAATTGTAATAGAATCATCAAATTTCAACCATTCTTAAGGAAGGCAAGTAAAAAGAGACAAACAACTTTTGTTTTTCAATATCATTTCATAAAATGATTTCTTATAGTATTAAGTTTTCAGTTTAGATTTTTTTATTATTGTATAAAATTTGCTTTGATATTAAAAAAAAATTATACATTAAATTACTTGGATATTATCAAACTTCTTTTTTTTTAATTAAATGAAAAACTCTGCACATAAGCATTATTTTAAACAAATTAACATTAGCGGGTAAATTGAAAGTTATTTATTGCAAGTTTAAATTTTAAAAATGCATTGATTTTATTTAAAGTTATTTTAAAAAGACTACTAGTTTGTTAATCATCAAGCAATAAGTAATTTATGTGTGTTTAGTTTCATTTATAAAGAACTATTACTATAAAAAAACAATTGATCTTCAATTCCATGTGTTAGCTAGTCAAAATGACCGCTTGTTTTTTTATTTTTTTTATTTTCCACGCTGCATCATCTTACCAAAAAATCAAGTTTATTTATTCTGAAATGTAAGCAACAAACTCACCAAATAATGCAGCTCAAATAAATCAATTAAAAAAGCAAAAAGCAAAAGATATTACTGGATTTGTTTGACATATAAAATAGTTATGGAGAGACATAACTTAAGAATTTATAAATATTGTCTTAGATTAAATGTTGTATACTTATTTAATATCTTGGTATAAATAAAGCATTAATGTCTTGCTCTAAATTGTGTAAACTTATCTATGATAATAAGGGTCATGAAATTGAACATTTATGGAAAACAAAAATTAAGTATAAAAAAATATTGCTCTTTAAAAATGTTAATGTCACATGATTGTAATAAATTTTAAAATTATTTTGTGATAAATAATTCAAGCTTATTAATTGATAAAATATTCGAGATATTTCTTAAAGTATAAATAACATAATAACAATATGTAACTATCATTCAGTTTACATGATTTTAACCATTAAAAACAGATTCTAAATTTATGATTTTATTGCATTTGTGTAATTGTATCTACAAGTTTTATGATTTAAATATTTCAGTGTAAAATGCCCATAAAAGTTGATTACCTTGTAAACTACTTTGCACTGGGTAAGAAATAAGAAATGAAATAAGAACTAACAAATGTTTATAACATTTGTTAGTTGTATACTCCCAAAATTGGATGTTTTCTCTTTCTTTTTTAAATACACTTTAAAAACTAAATGTTTTTTTTTTGTTATGGAATATACTCCCAAAAGATATTTATTATATTAAATCGTTAATTTCAGTGAATTTGAAACATACAATATACTTATAATCATATAAAGTTAAAATAAACTTATAAATATAAAATACATGTTTGATAAAAACTGCGTTTTTTTTAATCAACTGTGACATAAGATTTTTTTTTAATTTTAAATTAGATTTCTTTATATTTTTGAGATATAAACCTAGTTTAAATAAGATATTTTTGATTTGAAAAAGAAATCTCATATAAGTTCAATTAAAAACTGATGTAAAATATTTAAATCATAATTAAATCTGAAGATTTAAAAAATTTGTTGGCAACAAAATTTCAGATTGAGAGTGAGTTTCAGAGTGACTTACTGTTAATTATAGCGTAATTTCAAATTAATTAAAGACTCCAATAAATTTATTGATTCTGATGCTTTCTGATTGGATAATTTGAAAAGGAAAACCAGTTAGCTTTTTTTTTTTTAAGTTTCTAGTTTATTTTTAATGCTCGAATAATTTAAGTAATTTTTTCAACTGCTGCTGATGAAGCAATAGCAGTAATAATTTTAAGATACAATTGTTATTTTCCACCAATCACAAAACTATAAAATCTAGTGATTTCCACCAATCACAAGATTTTATAGTTTGAGCATTTTATCTTTGAGTATAAACTTATAAAATGATGTAGCTTTTGTTTTGAAATTAACTATAGAAAATCAGAGTTCTTTAAAAATACTAAAATCGTTTTTATCTCTATTTTTTATTCAGTTCTACTTCTGTATTTAGTTTTAAAACATGTCCATTGTAATGTCTTCTTATTTATTGTAAGAAAGAAAATTGCTTTTATATTTATTTGACATTTATTTCTATATCTATATATTAAGTTGTTACAACTAATTACTATATCTATATATTAAGTTGTTACAACTAATTACTATATCTATATATTAGGTTGTTACAATTAATTACTAATCTATATATTAAGTTGTTACAACTAATTACTATATCTTTATATTAAGTTGTTACAATTAGTTACTATATCTATATATTAAGTTGTTACAATTAATTACTATATCTTTATATTAAGTTGTTACAACTAATTACTATATTAACTGTATGTAGTCTTCTAGGGACGTTATTTCAACCATCATTGAGTTTAGTGCTACGGTTTTATAGTGAGACTTTCTCGTTCAAAATTAATTTCTTAGGGAATACTTTAGCAATCATTTTCCGTGTGATTATCTCCATAATATGATATTCTCTAAAGGAAACTGCTTAATGCTATGAAGTAAAAAGTTTTTAAATAGCCAGTTATTAAATGAAAGAGTTGTTTTAATTAAAAAATAAAAAAATAAAAAAAATAAAAGTTGTTTTAAATAAATGAACTCAACTCATACATGAAAGAAATAATTTATATTTGTTAAATGATTCGTAACAAAAATAGATTTAATAAAATTAATGTAATTATTTATGTATATGTAGAGTTAATGTGGTTGCACTAATTTATACAATAACTTAAATGTATATAAGTTATTTTGTTTGTTTTTTAAAGAAATGTTATAATATAAATGAAATATATAATATTGTCATATGAATAATCATATGGCTAGCATAATAATTTATGTTTAAATGCTTTAAAGAGATATTTTTTGTGCATTTAAAGTAGATTAAATATTAAGTAAAATTAGATTTTTCTTTATCAGATTTGATTCAATTTCAATAAAAGCAACCCTGATATTTTAACCCTGATTTAATATATTTTAAAATATACAATATAGAGTAAAATAGGGTCAAATGAAATAGTTAAGGATTTTAATTATTAATTTTTTACGGGAAAAAGATTTTTCCTTTTTTTTTTTTTTTAAAAGTTGTAGAGAGTATTGAACTATTTTGAGTATTTAAATATATGAAATTTTAACAATTTTTTTGTAAAGTTTTTTATGAAACTTTATTTGATCAAAAAAAAAATTATTATATTCTACACTAACATTCGGGGAGAATGAAATACGCAAATATAAGTGTAATTAAAACAACAATTTATTAAAAAAACAAAAAAGCAATCAATAATAACGATTAAAAAAACAATCAGTAATAACAATTAAAAAAATCAATCAAATAAAATAAACTTTTTTTGTTCTTGTGATGAAATTGAGCCGTTTAGAGGTACTAGAGGTTGAGTTAAGTTTTCACTTATGCGGCACTTTTTGTAGCAATAAAACTCAGCACCTTTTACGTATCGCTTTGGTATGCATGTTTGACATAGCCAAACCTTGCAATTTGAATTTTCACACTGGTACCATTCCATAATTTGACTTGATGAAGTTTCGCCCAAAACCTTTTGGCAGTTTTTACACTTGAATTGGTTTGCAGCTAATATTTTCGTTGGACTTGTTGCTTGGTTTATTTGCTGTTCTCCATTAGAGCTAAGCTTAGGTTATTTTTTAGCTTGCTTTGCTGCTTTTTTGCTCTCAGCATCTTATAACCTTTCAAGTATTTCAAGTTTGTTGAGACACTACCCTTAGAATCTTTGCACCTCTACATTTTTTGAGGTTGTTGAGATAATGAAGGTTCAGGTTCAGGTCTCAGTGTTTTAAATGTATTAGAAATTTGTAACTTTGATTGATCGGTTTTATCGATGTTGAATGGAAACAAGCCAGTATTCTGAAACCCAGTGACTATCTGGGTACGCGAAAAAACTTCACCAGAGCTGAAATGTTTTTTTTTTCAGGTGACTGAAACATTCTTTTGATAAGTTGCTAAACTTTGTCTCTGCATAAAACTGTTGAAGTAATTTGCGCCAAATTATTTTGACATGGCAATAAATACCAACATCTAGTGGCTGTAGAATGTGCGGCGAGTGAGCTGGTAAGCAAATTAACAAAAGAGTAACTAGAAAATTTCATTCATTTATTAGAACCATTTTATAAAAGCAGTAAGTAAAAGTCATTTAAATTCAGTTAGAAAAATTCGTTCATTGAAATTAATACAAAAAATTTATTAAAATTTATGGATATTTATTGGTCACTTGATACCTAATAAAAAAAAATGCCGCTTTTAAGAAATAAGCTATTGCTTCGTATTTATTTATTTATTAGCGTATTTCATTCAACCTCGCAACACTCAGTTTCCATATTTAACTCATAACTTTTTTTCCTAAATTGCAAATTTAATTTTGAAAAAAGATTCTTGATCAGCATAAAAAGTTGTATCAGTAAACATTTTAAGTTCAATGATACCGAATTTAATTTACGAGAGTTTTAAGTTCCCTTTTCAAACAAAGAAAAAAAATATTATTATGCATTCGAAAATTTATAAATTTAAAACAAAATTTTTTTAATTAAAAATAAAATTTTATGCAATTTTACTGAGAAAAATATTTTCTACAATATAATCAAAAAATATTTACAAAAAAATTATTCAATAGTTAATTAAAAGCGAAAGAATAAACATTGTCATAACAAAATAGTTATGACAATGTTTATTCTTTCGCTTTTAATTAACTATTGAATAATTTTTTTGTAAATATTTTTTGATTATATTGTAGAAAATATTTTTCTCAGTAAAATTGCATAAAATTTTATTTTTAATTAAAAAAATTTTGTTTTAAATTTATAAGTTTTCGAATGCATAATAATATTTTTTTTCTTTGTTTGAAAAGGGAACTTAAAACTCTACCCATTATTTCATTTTACTCTGTTTTACTCTACTCAATAATAAATTAGTAAAAAGCCACTTATCAAATGTTTTCATTAAACACTGTGTTTCATCAATCAAAACTCATCAGAAATGTTCAAATTAATAAAACTTCAGTTTATAACAAAAATTAAATTATAGGAAGTCATAAATGTCTTAGCTACTGTAAATTTTCATACATTTGTAGAATATACTGACACAATTATAAAAAGAACTCTTTAGAATTGTTTACTTCTGCTTAAATATACTTTTAAAGGATTTAATGTAATTATTTTTTGAGCTCACTTATTTTAATAGTTTTTTAAGAGAAACTTTTCATGCCTGCAAATTAGAAATTATACCAATTTTTTGTTTCTTGGTTTGCATGTGTAACTACTTTAAATT
This sequence comes from Hydra vulgaris, assembly GCF_022113875.1. Lineage (NCBI taxonomy): Eukaryota > Metazoa > Cnidaria > Hydrozoa > Anthoathecata > Hydridae > Hydra > Hydra vulgaris. The sequence continues at coordinate 33,662,756 of NC_061170.1, read as the reverse complement.
TTTCTTGTAGACATAATATGCATTTTTTGGAAATATTATTATATGCAGGTGCTATTTTAAGGATGGACCAATTCAATATAAAGTTATCAATATTTTTATCTTTCAAATCCCATATGTGTTTTGACAGCATGGTATCTTTTGAATACTTTTTATTTTTAAAGGATTGTTTATGGTTGGCAAAACGTTTTTTCCATTCACCTTCTGTTTAGCCAATATATTGTTTATCAGGTACATCTTAGAGAAAACAACACATTTATATACCATATATATACTTTATTTTAAACTTTTATTTATATCTTTACACATTTTTTGAAACCATTTTGTTTTTCTAAGCATTTTTGTTTGTTACAAGTCACATTCTATTAGCTTGAGCTTTGAAACAGTCTATTATTTAAATAAAGTGTTTCAAGGAAACAGTCTTGAATAGTTTTGAAACAGTTTTGAAATTGTCTTTTTATCTTGTCTAAGATAATAAATTCATTATCTTAGACAAGATAAATTATTATTTAAGCAATTTTTATATTAAAGCATGCATTAATTTATAGTGGCGTAGTGCTTGTATTTCCATGTGAAGAAAAACATGTTATCTGTATTGATTGTTTTTCATTGTACTGTGAAACAAGCTTAAACACAAGACATTTTATATTAAAAGAAAATATTGGCTACACTCTTCCTTGTCCTGGATTTGAAGGTTTAAATTTTTCAATTTTTTTTCAAATCAATAACTTATTAAAATCCTTTTTAACTATTAAATCGTATTTTTAATTTAAAAACTTCATTCTTAAACTTTCTTATGAGTTATTTATCTATAAAGATTTGTATCACTCTAAATATCGTTGTATCTATTATGCAAAATTGTATTCAATATAGTGCTATATTATAGAGGCATGCAATAAATGTTTTATTGAAGAAATTCATCACTTTATAATTGCTGGCAAAACCCAAGTATGTTTAAAGCTATTTTGATCGATACATTTTTGTTATTCATAACTAAATATCATATCATATAAATGTATATATATATATATATTTATATATACATATATATATATATATATATATATATATATGTGTGTATATATATATATGTGTGTGTGTATATATATATATATGTGTGTGTGTATATATATATATATGTGTGTGTGTGTATATATATATATATATATATATATATATATATATATATATATATATATATATATATATATATATATATATATATATATATATGTATATATATATATATATATATATATATATATATATATATGTATATATATATATATATATATATATATATATATATATATATATAGCACCCCATTGCGAGTCAGGCTATAAGATAGTTAATGTAGCAACACTACGCACATGTTTTACAGTTAAAACATGTGCGTTTATAAAAATAAAAAACATTCAGAATGTTTTATTTAAAACAAAAACAAAAAAAACATTCAGAATGTTTTAAATTAATGCGTTTTGACATAATCTATCCTTAATTTTGTCAACTTTAATACTACAAACAAGCTAAGAGCCATGTTTTACCACAAACTGAGTATCTAAGCCCTTTACCATAGGAATATATATATATATATATATATATATATATATATATATATATATATATATATATATATATAAATATATATATATATATATATATATATATATATATATATATATATATATATATATATATATATATATATATATATATATATATATATAGCATGCAAGATTAACCTTGGCATAACCTAGTGGTTTTTGCTGACAGTATTTTTTAGTATTTGGATAAATTGCCTTGGCAAAAAAGTGTAGAGGCAACAAGTCTGCAAAGCGCTATAAGTTGCGATAAGTGAGAAATGATTGTTTGGCTGCAAAATACATTAATTTAGGTTAGATTTTTTTCCAACTTTTTTGTGTTGACTTATAGACAAAATCATAAAAATAATCAAGAAGACTAAATAAATTTAATTGCTTATTAAAAAACCCCAAAATTTATGACTAGAAATTTTTTAAAAAAGAATATACAGTGAGTGCACATACATCAACTGAGGGTTTTGACTTGGTCAGGCAATCTATCAGTTAAAAGAAAAATCTAAAGTTTTTGAACTTTTTTTGGTCTGGTTTATTAGTGTTAGCCTTTTATTGGTGTTAGTTTTGAATCTGAATAAAATGTATCATACGTTTTCTGTAACCTGCGTTTAAATATTGACCGTTTTCCAAATTCATCAAATATTGCTTTATTTTTACTTATTGATATTGTTTCTAAAATAGAATTGGATTTAAAATCAGCTCAATATGTAGAAAAAACCTTTATATGTAGAGAAAAAACCAATTATTATTACATTACAAATTTTTCAATTTGAATTTTGAATTTATAGATTTGTATTGAATCACTTTCCAGAAATATAAACTGAAACATCTTAGATTCTGGGTATGTTCTTCAGTTAAAAGTAGCTTGGACATATCAGGTTTATTGATAAGATCGAGTTTCTCATTATTGATGGGATCATCACATTGTATACTATCTTCATTAAATATAACTATACTAGGCTCAGTTTGGTGTTTGTTTACTTGGTCACAGTGTGCCAATGTACCTTAAGAATATTCCTCAATATGATTGTGTTTTGCCAAGTTTTAGAGATAAATAAAGCAGGTTCGGGTTTTAAATCTGGTGATACCATTACTATACTTTTTACATATTTTTCAACATCTTGACAGTAGCCAGACTGCCAAGCTTCTAGCTTTAATCTACATTGATTTAGCATTGTTCCACAGTATATGTTATAATGGATTGGTTTGATGAACTTACTTCTTATTATTTTAGGAGGTACAATAAAATCATTACATACAATTCCCTTTTCAATAGTCAATTTATTGGAGCATCTGCTCCAATTATTTCTGCTACTTCTGGTTTTGTATCTATCAATACTCTATCATTTTCTGTTTATTTTATTATCTGCTCAAGGACTTCACTAAGTTTAAAAAGGTTTCGAAATGTTCTTTTCTTCATCTTGTGGTAGAAAAGACAATCTTGATAAAGCATCCCCATAAAGAATATTTTTTCTTTTTTTATAGCTGATAATGTAGTCAAATGCCATTATTTGCAGGGTTTAAATTTAAAATTTTAGCAGATGTTACTTTTGGCAGGTGATCTGATCATCTGATATTAGTCCTTACAATAGCCAACACTTCTCTCTCTATATAAGAATATCTTGTTTCAACATCTGGTAAAGATCGGGAGAGATACAATACATGATGACCATTTTGTAAAAGTATTCCAAATATTGCTTTCTCACTGGCACCACTAAAATATGATTAATAGACAAATAACATTATGTAGCATCTTTTTTTGTATAGGCCATTTATTTATATATATATATATATATATATATATATATATATATATATATATATATATATATATATATATATATATATATATATATATATATATATATATATATATATATATATATATATATATATACATATATATATATATATATATATATATATATATATATATATATATATATATATATATATATATATATATATATATATATATATATATATATATATATATATATATATATATATATATATTTATTATATAAAATCACCACTTATATATAAAAACACTGTTACTGTTTGTCTGCAAATAACAAAGTTTTGCAGCCTTGCAGACATAATTATAAATCTACAATTTATACATTTTGATGTTTTCTTTGATTATGAGTAGTTGATTTCTTTTATGCTGAAAATTTATTAATTTTTTGTTGGGAAACACAAATTAATGGGTGCTTGTTTTAGTCAAGTTGACACACATTCTGTGTTAATTCTTCCTGCATCATTACATGGCTTTTCCTGAAATAACTTTTAAACAGAGTCCACTTCCTTTTAGTTAACACAAGGAAGATTTAACACAGTTAAATCTTCCTGCATTGTTACATGGCTTTTCCTGAAATAAATTTTGAACAGGCTATCCAAAATATACTTCCTTTGAACAGCCTATTCTAAAGTGCTGAAATAAATTCTAAAAAATTAAATTTTTGTTAGAAAAATATTTATGGGTTATAAATGCTTACATTTCAAAATATCAGAAAATCAGAAAACTGTTTCTTTTAAAAAAATTTATTGCAAGTTCTGCCAGTGATTCTAAGGGATCGTCCTTAAAGTATTTACGCTTTGATAGGGGAGAGGGGGTCTACAAATGGCGTATATGAGATAAGGACAGGGGGTCAGTTATAAAATTAAGGAGACATTAAGTTTAAAAACATATCAAAAAAGAATGATTCTTATTTTTATATTAATAAGCTCATTTTTTACTTAATTCCATAAGTATTTACAGTTGGGATATTAATGTTGATTAAAACTATTTTTGATATGAATATTTTTTCTTAATGAAATAGTATAAAATTTAAAAGGAATATTTTTGTTTTTAATATTAGACTTCAAATTTTTATATGCTTTTTAATTGAAAACTAAAATTATATCAAGATTATTTTAAAAATATTAAAATATTATTATATTTTAATAATTTTATTTTGATTTGCTTTATGCAACATTCACCAGAGTGTCCATGACATGGCTAAATCAGCTAAACCTGCATGACATGGCTAAATCAGCTAAACCTGCATAGGATTTGATAAAAACACTTTGATTTCAGAAGTTGTTAGTGAGTTACTTAGGACTGGCTTATAAACCAGTGTCTCCCATGATATCAGGTCTACCAATTTTTCAGTATTAAAGTTTAGAATTTTTCTTGGTCTAGGAGAAGAATCACTTTTTTGTAGATCTTCATTTCTAGTAGCTCTAATATCTTTTTAATATCTACACTTCTATTCTTTTCAGTATTAAAGTACAACAGTGTTTATAGTATATATTCACTGAGTGAGTGTATACTACAAACATAGCAACTCAAATTTCTTTCTGAAATTTGAGTTGCTGCAGCTGGTAAAGTACATGTTTAGGACCTTCAATCCATGAATGTTTAACTTTGATCTTAAACCAACATGAGATGAAACACCCACAATGAACTCGGTTATATACTTTAAATTTTCTAAATTTTTACCCTGGATACCATGTTAAGGAATCCATATTCTACTTATTCTGTCAGATTAGTTAACTAAATTGAATTTAAAACAGGTCTAATTTGTAATAAATTAAATTTTGGGTCTAAAATACCACCTCTAATGGCACAAACTTTATAACCAAAAAAATTGATCTTCAGAAAAATTTATTATATTATCATTAAGAGAAATAAGTGGATTTTACCAATTACCAAGTTTAATAATTTTAGATACTGGGTTTATATCTAGGTCTGTAGCCAGATCAAACATGGACCCAAAAACGTCTCTGTTGGTTGGTAACCAGATCAAAAATGGACCCAATAACGTCTCTGTTGGTAACTCTAAAACTAGAAACTGTTATCCTGTACTAAATGCAACACTTATTTGTGTACTAGTATTTTATCTGGTTTTGGGTGCCATTATTCCTCTAATTTAAAATATTTTTTTTAAGAATTTTTTTGTTTAGGAATGAAAAAAAGTTTTAAAAAATGTTAGAATGAAAGCAATCAATTAAAAACTCTTAAATAATTATTTAACAATTTGCACTTAACAGTTGTTTACTTATTGCGCCAATAAAAAACTAATTTACTGACCATTATTAAGATTAAAAAAAAATGTTTTAATAAACCTTTTTGAGAAATGAAAAGTTATTTTACATGTTTATTACAAAATTTATTTAAAAATTTTATACATATTGAGTTAAATTTGTTTTATCGTTTAAAAGTCTGTTTATTTTACAGACAATATTGTCCGGTAACCTTGTTATTCTGTTTAAAAGAAAACAAAAACTGTTTATACGTTCATAAAAAAGTTAATCACATAAGTAAATATTTTTCTGATTAAATAATTAAATATATTACTGGTTAAAAAACCGAAAACAGAGAGTGGTCATCAGCAATAGAAAGTCTGAATGGGTAGATGTTAGTTGTGTTCCACAGGGTTCAGTGTTAGGTCCACTTTTGTTTCTGATTTATATAAACAACCTTCCAGACAACATGGTGCATCATATAAAGATCTACGCAGATGATTGTAAGATTTTAGAGGTAATCAAAGCAGAAAATGGTGCAACAAAACTACAACAAGACATAGATCACGCAATTGAATGGTCTAAAAAGTGGCTCATGTATTTCAATCTAGACAAATGTAAAGTCATGCATGTTGGTCACTCAAATAAATTAATACGCCTTTATTCAATGCTTGACATATATGGTAATCGAATAGAAATTGGAACAATAATTGTTGAACATAACTTAGGTGTTCTAACATCAAACGACCTTAAAGTTAAGCATCAAGTAGAAGCTGCAGCAGCTAGAGCAAACCAAGTACTTGGCAAACTAAAATATCTTTTCATACAAGAGGGCTAATGTTATGGAGGGTACTCTACACAACATACATTAGACCTCATCTTGAGTATGCCATCCAAGCCTGGTCTCCTCACCTAAAAAGTGACATAAAAGCACTTGAATGCATTCAACAGCGAGTAACAAAGGTGATAAGCGAGATAAAACACAAAAGCTATGAGGAAAAGCTGGCCATGCTCAATCTAACCACTCTATAAGAGCGCAGAAAAAGGGGCGACCTCATTCAACAGTATAAAATCACTAACGAAATAGAAAAAATAGATTTTGTAGTTCCTTAAGTATATGCCCCATTGCTATCAGATTATAATTTGTATGGACATAATCAGCCACTATCACGGCAAATTGTGAAATCTTGCCCAGAACGAGACAATTATTTTACTAATTGAGTTGTTAACAAATGGAATGGGCTACCAGCAAATGTAGTCAATGCAAGTTCTCTAACATTTTTAAAAGTCAATTTAATGCATTTTCAAAGCTAACCAGGATACACTGTGTGTCCCAAATTATGTCATCATAGTGGTGCCTGATGCTGCACCACTTCATCAAAGTTTACAATTCAAACTTTATTCTTTTATGATGGTTTTTTTTTTTAAATGGGTTGTAAATTTTTGATTTATGATTTTGATTTATAAACAAATTCGGATTCATATATGAGGTAGTGGTGTAATGGTAGAGTGCTCGCTTCATAAGCGAGTGGTTCCGAATTCGATCCCCACCACATCACTGGTTGTACCGCGCTTAACTTGTTTCTCTGCGCAGCGGCCTTGTTTGTCAGCGGCCTTGTTTGTCAAAGAGCTGAGAGAGAGTTATAACCAGAATTAAGTAACCTTCTTGTCTGTAGTGGCCTTCTTGGTCTTGGGGAGGTGAATTAACATTTTAACAAAAATCAGATTTGGATTCTCCATAAAATTCACATTTACTCGCAACTTTTATTAAAACATTTAAAAAAAAAAAGTTTTTTAATTTTTATTATAAAGTATTTTTTCTTCCATTAAAAATTTTGACTAAAAATAAATTTATATATTTTAATTAAACTTTATTTAAAAAAAAGTTGTATCAACAAATTATATTTATTGTGAGTTTTGTAAAATTTTCTTTAGTTTTTCATAAAGGGCTTTATTAAAAGGGCTAATAGCATCTAACAGTCACATTTATTTTGAGTTTTGTAGACTTTTCTTTAGTTTTTTCATAAAGGGCTTTATTAAAAGGGCTAATAGCATCTAATGATTTGTCCCTTATGAATGATATTTTTTTATTTAATTGTATTTAAATTGTATTTAATTGTATTTAATTTAAGAGGGTAGGCTGTTGTACTGATTTTATTTATAAATTTTGCAAATGCCTTGCATGTGCAAAATTTATAAATAATAATTTAAAACCCCCCAATGCTTTATTTTATTAAATCTGATCCCTGTCAAAATCATAATCGTGTCATCCTTAATTACTGTACATTTTCCTCTTACGCACCTGCAAACAAAGTTTCTAAATATCTGCAGTAGTTTTCTTTTTTTATCAATTTAGTACGAACGGTACAAGAATTTTGCAGCAGAAGATTTTGTTCTTCAAAATGGTGGTTTACTTTGTCCTGGAAAGGACTGTGGCAATGGTATTTTTTTGGAGCATGACCAAAGAAAAATTGTTTGTTTTAAGTCAAGAGGTGGTTGTGGGGCAAGTTAATTAATTAATAGTTTAAATAATAATTGTTTGTTTTTTTTTGTTTTTTTTGAAAAACATTTTTCAAAAAATAATATTTTTTAATTTAAAAAATTAGAAAATATTTATTTTTGAAAAAAAAAAAATATTTTTAATGAATGTGTTTTTTGTGTTTTAGTTTGCCTTTTGTCGGAATTGTCTTCTTGCATACCATGATGGTGAATGTATAAGTTCGATTGATAATCTAACCACGAAGAGTTGTTATGTAACTTTTTATACTTTTGAGACAATAAATTAAAAAAAACAACAACAGGAATTCAATACTACTTATCCAATAACAGTATTAATGTTTTTTAAAAGTAGATTCTAGTTTCCAAAATCAATTTTCAATTTTCAAGAATTTTATTATTTTTTACTTTTAATGAATACTTTTTTCACTTAGAGTTTATATTTTTACAAACCACTATAGATTTTATATAATTTATTAGTTTCGTTTTTGTTTAATTATTTGTCATCTAATCTAAAAAGACTTATTTATATACATCACTACATATCATATCCATATGTTTTTGTTGTTCATGAAATATTATAATTTATGGTATTTAGTATATCTTAACTTATAAATTATTTTAAGTTTTTTTTTTTTAATTAGACTTACGAAATCAGTCAGGCTAATGCAATGCACGCAAAATGGAGAGACGAAGCTAAGTGTCGGGATACAATAGCTCAAACTACAAAACCATGCCCTCGCTGTCGTTCTAGGACAGAGAAAAGTGGTAAGTATTATGCTTGATACCAGGTATAGAAAAGAAAAAAAATAAAGAAAATAAAAACATTTTTGCCTAACGCTGTTTGTTGTAAAAACTAACTGATATTATTCGTAAAGTTAGGTGTTATGGTGTAAGAAACAGATTTATTTTATTTGTTTAGGTGGCTGCAATCATATGCAATGTGCACGTTGTAATTTACAATGGTGTTGGTTATGTTTAGTTGAGTGGGGAAGAAACTGCGAATCTGATCACTGGTTTAGAGCGAGTTGATTTTTAAGGTGGTGCTGATCACTGGATTATAGTGCAAAATTAATTTGTCAGATTCAAGTGTTTTTATAATATTTTCTATAATTCATATATATTTCTTATTATTTATTACTTTTTTTTACCCTGTTTTAATTCTCATAATTATATTTTATTATTATATTTTATTTCTTTTCATTCCCCTAGAATTTTAAATTTAGTTAGTCTGTTTAATTTAGTAAATTTTAACTCGTTTGTTAATGAGTGTCCATTAAGTCGTATATTGTCTAATAATTTGATTTAACAAAGAGAGTCGATATTCTAAAAATAATCCACATAAATAAATTGTACGGTATGTTAATATTACTTTTAAGATATCAGTTTTTCACCTGAAATTTTTTTTTGAGTGACGTGAAACTAATGACAACGATAACGACATTAATAATCACAATATCGTAATAAGCAGTAGGGTGGAATGAAAATTACTTTTTTTAAAAATTCTTCTGTTACACCCCTAGTTTGATTCTCTATAATAAAATAATATTGGATCAAAAAACACATTTATTTAAAAATTATTTTCTTTTTATTATATAAAACAAACCTATGGATGTAATAGGAGATCTTAAAAAAAAAGTAATTTTCAATCCACCCTAACAAGCAGACAAAGATGAGGCTTTTAAAACACAACAGTAAATATTATAATAAATAATCAACATTAAAATAAATACTCAAGATAAATGGTAAAAAAAATCATCGCATTACCCTCTAAAAATAACTAACAAAAAAGTTATACATAACAGATATAAAAAAAAAAAAAAAATAGGAAAATGAGTATAAAGTTTATTTGTTTTTATAAAGTATATAAATAAGAAACAAAAAGTAAACAACAGAATGCAATAACAACTTCAAATTGCTATTAAACGCATAAGTCATGAACACAAAACATAATTAGGAAAATCAAAACGATGGCAGCAGGTACTAATATCCGACAGGGCTAAAGAAACTAAAGCATCAACTGTTAATTAATGTCATTCAATGACATTAATTAACAGTTAACGTTATTCAATTGCTTGAATTCATTTCTTCAAAATCAATTCTTTTATAATCAAACTTTAAATCTTTTTTAGTTAATTGTTGAAGTTTCTATTAAGAAGGTAGGAATTAAAAAGCAACACAATATAGACAACATCAAGATATTAAAATCTACTTAAATATGTTAAAAGTGTTTGTAGGTTTTTAGAATAAAAACAATTTTATATTTTATTTATTATATATATATATATATATATATATATATATATATATATATATATATATATATATCAGTGGCGGATCTACAGTACTGCAGATTAGGCGGCCGCCTAAGGAGAAATATTATATTATAAATAAGGTGTATCTCACTTTACATTTTTTTAAAGTCAAAATTTCATTAGGATTTTTTTCACGGTTTCGGATTTGAAACCGCAAAAATGAGCGAAAGTGTTAAATATATTGGCGAATATATTGATTGGAGAAATGGCTTTTTTATGCATTAGGCGAAAAATTTTTTGCCTAATCTAAGGCAATCTGGAAAATCGGAAATTTACCCTAATTTAGTTAAAATTTGGCCGGTTGGTTTTTATGCCTAAGGCCGCCTGATCTGAGACGATCTGATCAGAAAATTAAGAAAACTAGACATATTTGCCTGAAACTTGGCCGATTGGGTTAAGTTTAGGCATAAAAAGTCTGGAAATTAAAAAATTTAAACAATTTCCTTGAAATTTGGCCGATTGGGATATAGTTTACGCATAAAATGTCTGGAAAATAATACTCTTAGCATTTCTTTCTTCAAGTGTCTAATTTAAGCTGTCTAAGATTTTTGATAATTTGTGAATTGCATTAGAGAGAAGCGATAAAGTTACATTCGAAAAGATAAACAAAAAGTATTCCCTCCAATTTGATTCTTTATGTTTTTTACATTCATTAATTAATCAAGTTCATCTTAAATATTTGCGCTGAAGCCTACTTAAACAAAACTGCAAAATCGGATAAATTAGTACCTATTCTGTAAGTTATTATTTGTTTATACTGCTTTATTTACGTTAAGTTATTTAATCAGAGGCTTTCATCAGATTAGCATTAGTATCAAATTATTCATATTTTGCTAGCAAATCACAAGTTAATCTTACAGATTAACTTGTAAAATAATGTTTCAGTGCGAACTATATATCAAATGCAAAAACTAGTTAGTGGTTTTAGCTATGGATTTATTTACAAGGATTTTAAAGTTAAACAATAAGGCTTTATACACCCATTGTTTTAGTCATCGAATAAATCTAGCAGTGTGTAGTTCTTGCAAAGTTCAACCTCTCTGTAATGCTATAAACCATGTAAAAGAGGTTTTCTATTATTTTAATTTTTCTATCAAAAAAAAATTCTGTCTTGGAAACAATGATTTTAGAACACTGTCCTGATAAAAAGGAAAAAAAACTTAAAGATGTTAGTTGATTTAATTGGCTTGAAAGAATAGATGGTTTGGATACATTACAGAAGTTGTATATTCCAATAGTTTATTCCCTTGAAGCTATAAGCAATGACATAAATAAGTTTGGGGTAGACTCCCAAAGAGCTACATCTTTATTGAAATTGGTCACTACCTTTGAATTTATTATTTCCTTGGTTGTGGCTAGAGCTGTTTTTGATAAAAAACATATAGTGACTAAGATTGGAGGGAAAGCTTGAAGATTTTTTCTGATTTTTATTATGAAGATTTGTCAAATCTATTAGCTTTAGATGCGGAGTGTGGGCTTTGGGAGGTATACTGGACTACTAATTATCCCATTCCAAACAATGTGTCTGATACTATAAAGTCAATTTCATGTATAAAAACTTTTGCCAATATTTTTGTTTGTTTGCAGTTATTAGCAACTTCACCTGTGACATCGTGTTCTTATGAAAGATCTATTTTAAATCTTCACAGATTCAAAACCTGGTCAAGATCAACTATGTCTGGAGATCCTTTGGTTTAACATTGATGTATACACATAGAGATATAGTTCCAGATAATCAAGAAGTTATCAAAAAGTTAATGCAAAGAAATGGCTATGTTTCTGTACAAATAAGTCAAAGTCTCTGTGACTCGGTTTATTCGTAAACATTTTTACACAATTTTAATAGTTTAAAGACTGTTGACTAAAGCATATAAATCACTTAAAATCTCTGTGAATATGACTTCGTTTCGTCTACTATAATCACTATAATCTATAATCACAAGTTAAATCTTTTAATCACAAGTTAAATACACTTTTAGTGTCAATCTAATTGACACTAAAAGTGTATTGCATTCATTTGTATGTAGGATAAAAACATATATTTTATTGCCTAAAAATACATTTGGCCATAAATATATTTTTCAACCTTAAAATCCAAAATTAGTGAAAATAAAGATTAAAACATTTAAATATATTAGTAAATAAAGAGTTATGGAAAACCTTTCTGGTTGAAACAGTTCAGTACAATATATTATTTATCCTTATTTTTATTTCATTAAGTTAGCAGTTTACTTTCTGAGGGGATTTTTGTTTTAGAAAAAATTGTTATATTGTTAAAATTGTTTTATTGTTAAAATTTTTATATTGTTAAAATTGTTATATTGTTAAAATTGTTATATTGTTATTATTAGTATAATTGTTCAAGGAACTCTCCTGAACAATATTACTAAATAACTAGCACATTTTTATTTTTTGTTGTTCAAAATTGCAACTATGATTTCAGGCTTGTGATTTAGACGGTTTGTGTAAATTTTTAAGTGATTTTTAACGACTGAAATTTTTCTTATCTTAATCCTTAATTACAGAACAGTTTTTATCTTTACTCAATCACTAGGAGGACTTGATCAACATTTAAAGTGTAATTTCAAATCATGAAATATTTTTTAAAAACTTTATGAATGTTTAAAAACTACTTTATTTTATTGTCATAATACTCTTTATCTTTTATGATTAAGTGTCCTGTTAATCAATGAATGAAAATGTGCAAGGAAAAGCAGTTTGCTAATTGATTGTGTATTTTTCTGTCATACACCTTCAGTCGTTCTGCATAAAAAATCGTACACATGAATAGGAAGGAAACCTTGACGTGGTTCATGTGCTTTAAACAAATACCTTCCAGACAGATACATTCTCACCCGTTGTACTGTGAGAGATAAATGGTCAGAAATTTGATTTCTTTAGATTTTTTTTGTCTGAATTTATTTATTACTCAATAAATCAAATTTTTTTAAATGTATTAATAAAATCATAGTTAATCTACTATTTGTTTTCAATGTTTTGTATTCTTCGAATTGGCTAATAAAAATTAGCAAATCAATAAAAAGGGCTGGTGCTAGTTGCCGATACAGATTGTGATATATTTGGCTGATTAAGCTGATGCAGATTAATCTGAACATCACCAAGAATATTCAGATTAATTTTGAATTTCCAAATTCCTTTTTTTATTTTTAGTTGACATCGAGTACATAAACCATATTAAGAATAGCTAGTATAGGTATAATTTTTTATTAAATTTTGCATATGTTTTATGTAAAAGATAATGACCAGAATCAAGTTTATATTTATAAAAAAAAATCCAAAAACAATAAAAAAAAACAATAGTTTGGGAGGGAGCGATTTTAAGTTAATTTTTGCTTGAATTTTAGACTTATATTGTCTTAACCAGTTTAGCATTAAAAATTTTTTTTGTTTTTGAAAATGCGTTCTTATTTTTATAAAAGGCTGCAAACACCGAGTCTTAATCACAAAAAAAAAATTCCAAATCGTGCGAATGGGGTGAATACATAGGGGGAGCCCCCTGGTGTCAAATAAAAACCTTTTGAAAATATAAATCCGAGTTAGTATAGAGTTGACAAATAGTAAATGGGGAAGGGAGGCTTATTTGGTATTAGAGAGTACCACTGTCTGGGATGGATTGTGTTATATCAATCGTGGCTCAGTAGTTAGAGCATTGGATTCGTAATCTAAGGGTTGCGAGTTCGATCTCTACTCGAAGCACATAAAGGTTATCGGTAAGGTTGGAAACGGAGAGCCAAGTTACAAATGTTATTGTCTTTGTGGCGGTGCTCTGTGACAAGGCCATTAGGATTTCTTAGAGCACCTTAATAACAACAACAAAAAAAATGGGGGTGGGGGGGGGGCGGTAATATTAAAAAAAAAATCGCCAAAGGAAAAATAAATCCTAGATCCGCCCCTGTATATGTACTACTGTGATCAAAAAGTAAGGTGAATTTTTTTATAAAATGAAAAATCTTTATTTATTCTTCCAAATCTGTTTCGTCCCCCTCAAAATAATCCCCCCCGGCCCCAATGCACTTTTGCCAACGTTTTTTCCAGTCTTCGAAGCATGCCGAAAAGTCCTCGGTAGGGATAGCCTTCAATGTGCGTGCCGATTCACGTTGGATCTCTTCAATGGACTCAAAACGATTTCCCCGGAGTGGTCTCTTGAGCTTTGGGAACAGCCAGAAGTCACACGGTGCTAAGTCGGGCGAATACGGTGGTTGTGGAGCAACATGGGTAGAGTTTTTGGCGAAAAACTCACGAAGAACCAGTGCTGTGTGCGAAGGCGCATTATCGTGGTGCAAAATCCAAGAGTTATTGGCCCATAATTCCGGTCTCTTTTTGCGAATAGCTTCACGTAAACGTCGCATAACGCTTAAATAATATTCCTTGTTGACAGTTTGGCCAGTTGGAAGGAATTCGTAGTGCACGACACCACAATAATCAAAGAAAACAGTCAACATGACCTTGATTTTTGAGCGACTTTGACGTGGTTGCTTCGGTCTCGGCTCGCCTTTTTCACAGTATTCACTCGATTGGTCGGTTGTTTCAGGGTTGTATGCGTAGACCCAAGTCTCATCGCCAGTAATAATTTGTTTGTAGACGTCATGATAGTCAGAAAGCATTGCTTCACACGTTTTAACGCGACGCTCTTTTTCAAAGAAATTGAGAAATTTCGGCACCAAACGTGATTTGAGTCTTCTGAGGCCCAAATGATCTTTCAAAATCGCTTGCACTGACCCAAATGATATTCCAACCATGTCAACAAGGTCTCGAATGGTTAACCGACGATTTGCAAGCACCAATTCTTTGATTTTGTTGATGTGGCAATCATCAATCGAAGTCGATGGTCGTCCGGAGCGTTCCAAGTCATCAACACGTTCTCGGCCTTCTTTAAAGTCTTTGTACCACTTGTAAACATTTTTTTGAGACATAGTCTCTTCACCGAAGGCCTTTTGCAACATTTGATACGTTTCAGCAGCAGAAATATCATTCCGCAAACAAAATTTAATAGCACTTCTTTGCTCAACAAAATTAGACATCGTGAAAATCGCCGAATGCACTTTTGGTACTTCAGAAACAAGCGTAAACAAAAAAAAAATAATTATGAGTTTGACATGTAATTTGGCGCAAATGTTAATGACATTCCTACCAACTTAAAAATAAAAAAGATTGGACGATTCGAATAAGACGGGAAGTTCAAATTAAAAATTCACCTTACTTTTTGATCACAGTAGTATATATATATATATATATATATTACTATTGTGGAACACAGCCTCGCTTAGAAAATTCTCCGTCGGAGATATTTACAAAAAAGTCCATTTTGACATTTAATTGTTCGAGGGGATATAAACATTTTTCAGGCATCCAATCATTAACATTGTAATGTAAATCAAACTAATTAAATCTAATTATTTTTAATTATATAGTAGCTTTAAATCTATTTGTTAATGTTAGAAATCAGTTCCTTACAATGCATACTTTATTAAGTATAATAGCGAATACTGGTGCTAGTTGGCTGCAATTTTATAACTTAAGCTCTGTACATTTTTGGGTCAAATCAAAAAAATGTTTTTTTCAACAAAAAAAGTGCCGAATTATCTTGCTCTTAGTATATCTATATGTCTGTACCGATAGAATAACTTGTCCTACCATAAGCAAAATCAATTACTTTTTTTTTTTAAATAGAAGTATGCATACTCTTAAAGAGTATACAAGCCCTTAAAATTTGTTTTTTTTTCCTTTTATATACATAATTATATGTACTAGGGTCAATCAAAAAATTCATAAAATCATTTTTATTATAACAAAGAATAAGCGTAGAACAGTTAAATTAAGAGTGGATCATAAGTAGGCACCTTGCTTCAAAATAATCGCATTTAAATCTGTTTTCAGTTTATCCGGTTGCCGTTGCATATGATCATGTGAATGTGACCTTAAGTTTGTCTTCATGGTTTCTTGAACCTCTTTCTTTGTCTGAAAATCCAAATCCTTCAACGAAATTCAAATGAAGAGAAAGCATGTCTTACAACAAGTTAAAGTTGGGGCTATATGGAGGTTGAATGACACTTTAGTTTTTTAATTAAAGTCTCTGACTGCAGCAGACACACGTAGCCTGGCATTATTGTACTGAAGGAGTATTGTGTTTCATGTTACTCTTTTCGAGCCTTTGTTGACAAATGTAGAATACATATTTGATAGAAAAAGCATCTACATTTCTGAATTGACCGATTTTTCATTTGGAAGTACCTCAACATAGGCCTTGCTATCAAATAAAATAGCGCAAATCACCATATTTTTTGCATCAAATTGGGATCTCCTGACACGTTTTGGAACTTCTTCACCCTTTAAAATCCAAGCGCGATTGCTACGTTTGTACCCGTTCGATCTGTGGTAAACCCACTTCTCATCCACAATAGTTAGACGTTGTTCGACATTCAATTCATCTCATAGGATGGTCAGAAATTTATGCGCAAGTTCAACTCGATTTTGTTGATTTGCTGGGTTAAGGCAATATGGGATCCATTGTGAACAAATTGATCTTTTCATCAATTTTTCGGTGATTATTGAATAAACTGAACCAAAAGAAATGTTTACGACATCACAAATTTGCTCTATTGTTAAAATTTATTTGTCTTTATCAAGCAGTTGTTGAATGGTCTCAATGTTGTCTATAGTTGTTGAGGTACTGGGTCTATCTGACCTCAATTCATCTGAAAACTGACTATAATCGCTTATGCTTGATGTAGAATACTTTTGGTAGTACTTGTATACTGTTTGAATGAAAGTTGTTTCTTTACCCTCAGCAGTAGTTCTGAATTTGTGAGCATCAGATGGAGGCTTCTGATTACGACGACAAGTCTCAATTAACAATCTCATACCAACTTTGTCAGTTTGCATTATAGCTTTATTAATTCAAATGATCTAAAATAAAAAATATTTAGTTTATTAGGCATATATGTACATAAGTTAATGTTAAGGATATATATAAAAAGTTTTATTGGCAAGAATATTAAAACATAAATTATACAAACTTTTTGATAATACTAATATATTTATATAAAAAAAAAAAAAAAATCTTAAAGGTTTATTAACTTGATTCTAATATACTGTCCTGCCAATCAAGAACACTCTAAGTATAGAAAAATAGATTTAAAGATATTTGACAAAAAATGTTCTAATGTACTAATATATTACTTTTGTTTTAAATTTAGGACGAAACATCCTTTATATAAGGTTTCCTTGATTTTTTTTTAGTCGCTAAATCTTATAATGAATTATATTTAACATTAAACTCAAACATTTTCACTTAAGGTGTTCTTGATTAGCAGGACAGTGTAAGTATTTTCGATTTTTTTTTCAATGTTAGTTCACCTACCCAAGGCAATATAGACTACTATAGCCGAGAAGCCTACTTTAATTATGGCTACAACCCTCTCTCAACTTTATAACTCCGAAAATTAAAGCATGACAAACGAGGCCGCTGTAAACAAGTTAAACGAGGTGCTACCAAAGACATGGTAGGAATTAAACTCAGAATTGCCGCTCATGAGACGAACGTTCTACCATTACAACATTACTGCATATCAATATATTAATAACTATCATTGTTAAAGTTGTTGCAAATGTAAAGTAATGGTGGTATATGCCAGTGTAAAAGTTAAGCTTCAGGATAATGCGTATTTGGTTGCATGCTCTTTAGTAATATAGTTTCTTTGTACTAATTCCTTTTTTTTGTTTCTTTTTTTTTAATTTTTCTTAACCAATACAAAATGATTTTTATTTTATAAAGTCTTTAGAAAAACATTTTATATTTTATAGTGTTACGTTTTTTAATTTTTGTTGTTTTATATTTACGGTATAGACTAAGAGGCTTTGTGATAAGACAAACTATGTCTTCTTCATGCCCTTGCTATTTGTATTTATATTATGGTTTACGGCTTGAATGAATTTATTTAGCCAAAAAAAAAAAAAAAATGTATTTTCAGTTATGCACAATTTATGTGCCCAAAAACTAACTAGCCTCGACTTGAATAAATGACCTACATTTGCCCAAAATCATAAAATATTATCTCAAAAAATGGAGAGTTATAACATCTATTTTTAAAATCTAAGTACATATTTTTTCATTCTATAAACAATAAAAAAAACATACTGAAATACTGTCCTCACAAAAAAAATCACGTAAAGATGAATGAATTTATTTGGCAAAAATAGGTGCGGCCGTGGCGCTGTGGCTTAAGCGCTTGCTTTATAAGCACGAGATTCAGGTTCGAAACAAGCTTTGGACATATTTAAGCGTCATGGTAAGGAAGGAGGCGTGAACTTCCTGGTTAAATGCACTTCCGCGGTGTTCTGTGACAAGAGCGTTAGGACTTCTAAATAACAAATAAAAAATAAACATCGAAAGAACAGAAACAAAAAAATTTCTTGGAATACTTATTGACCTCAACTCAAAACCCTCAACCAATATCCTCAAAAAACTTTATGTAAAAATGATTGAAACGATTGCGATAAACAATTAAGTTTATTGTAATAGCTACAAAACCTTTTTCTTCTTATTTTTTTTTTTTTTTACAATCTTTATACAAACATAAGTAAAATAAAAAATTATCTTATATTAATTTAAATTAATTACAAATAAAGATATCGTTAGAAAATAAAGATAAATAAAATTTAAAATAAAGATAAATAAAATTTAGATATATTCCTAGATTGCTTTAATAAAACCTGTCCTCTAGAGGGCATAATAATTAAGACAAAAACAGTTTCTAATCCGTGGATGGATAAATCACTGATAAAATGCTCAAAAAAGAAGCAAAAACTCTATAATAAATATCTTAAAAATAAAAACACTGATAACGAGAAAAATTACAAAAATTATAAATATTTTTACCAAAATCTGATTAAAAAGGCAAAAAATAAATACTATAGTAATGAAATCATTAAATGCAAATCTGATAGTAAGAAAACGTGGTCCGTCATTAACAAAATAATGGGACGGAAAAAAATAAACACAACTTCTTTAACAAAAAGAATTAATATTAACAATACAGACATATTCTGTGAAAAACAAATATCCGAAGAATTTAACAAATACTTTATAAGTATTGGTCCAAATCTCGCTAATAAAATAAATCCAACAACTGATTCATTTTAAAATTATCTAACACCCACAAATAAAGCCATCATGTACGATAAAGAATTTGTATATAAAGAATTTGAAGAAGCCTTTTCCTCTTTAAAAAAAAAGAAAGCACCTGGATTTGATGAAATAACTAGTGATTTAGTTATCTTTAATAAAACCAGTTTAAGTAGACCTCTGATCCATATACTAAAGCTCTCAATAACAACTGGGATTTTCCCTGATGTACTTAAATTAGCAAAAGTAATCCCTATATTTAAATGTAATGAACATTCGGACATAACCAACTTTAGACCTATATCAATACTTTCTGTTTTTTCAAAACTCTTCGAACGTGTAATTTATAATAGAATCTATAATCACTTTACCAAAAACAAATTATTTTACCCAAACCAGTTTGGATTTCAAAAAAACCTTTCAACAGAGCATGCAATTATTGAATTAGTTAATCAAATAACCGATGGTTTTAATCAAAACAAATTTACTTTAGGAGTTTTTATTGACTTATCAAAAGCTTTTGATACAGTTAACCACTGCATCCTATTAGATAAACTAAAATACTATGGTATAATTAATAAAACTTACAATTGGATTAAAAGTTATCTTACCAATAGAAAACAATATGTGTGCAATATACAATCTGGAGTATTTAATGTTGGAGTATGTGGTTCCCCAAGGATCTATCCTTGGTCCACTTCTGTTTCTAATTTATATAAATGATTTTTGCAATGCATCTTTAAAACTAAATTCAGTCATGTTTGATGACAATACAAATCTATTTCTTACTAACAGTGATATCAAGAATCTATACGCAGACATGAATATCGAACTAATTAAAGTAAATAATTGGTTTAGAGCTAACAAACTCTCGCTTAACTCAGAGAAAACAAAATATATATTATTCCATTTGCTTTATCAGCTATGCAAACATATCATGGGCAAGTACTCAGCCATCAAAACTTAAAAAAATCTATAGTCCACAAAAACACGCATGCAGAATCATTTGCTTTAAAAATAAGCGGGAGCATGCAAAACCTATAATGAAAGATATGAAAATGATGGATGTTTTTGAAATAAATATCTATCAGCATTTAATTTTTATGTATCAATTTAATAATAATCTCTCTCCTACAAACTTTACTAACAAGTTTGAAATAAACATAAATGAAAACTACTATCTAAGAGCAAATATAAGTAACACATATAAACTGCCTCAAAACCTTAATAAATATACTGAATATAGCATTGCATATCTGGGGCCAAATATATGGAATAGATATCAAAAAGGATCCAAATGTATGGCAAAGGCATTAAGTTCATTTAAGTTTCTGATAAAAAAAGAAATTTTTTAAATTTGATTATTATTTGTGCTTAAAAGGATTACAAAGTAATTTTCTTTATAATCTTATTTATTTGTTTTTATTGATCAGCGCAGCAGTTTTATGCCCATTAGGGTTTTTAATTTAATTTAATATTCATAACCTAATGAAAATGTATATAGGGGGCTCTATGAAAAGATTGCGTTTTGTCATCTTCATCTTCTTTGAGCCCCTGTCTGTTTAACTCATTATTTTATAAAGATCATTGTAAAAAAGTATAGTTTATTTTATATACTGTATATACAAAAACGGTGCTTGTTGACAAGATTTTACTGTCTTCTTTGTTATACGGACATATTTCTTTCTTTCTTGTATATATATGTGTTGATTATATTTTTTAAACAGCAAAATAAATGTAAAAAAAAAAAAAAAAAATTAAAAAAAAAAAAATAAAGAATCGGAAAACTCGAAGAAGACCACGATGTCACTGAGAAACCACCCAAGCTGACTGAAATGATTTTGCTAGTTTGATATAGAGCTTTAATGTTTTCTTGTTGTCTTTTTTTTTTGTTTTATATCAACAAGTAAGTTAATCAGTAAATCTTCGTTAAACTGGTAGTAATGATAAATTTTCTTGGTTTAAAAGGCTCACGAAGTTTATCATGTTTGTAACAATCAATCAAATAACTTTTCTCAAAATTTAAAAAAATTTAAGAACTTCTTCTATTACTTTTTTTTTTTTACTTTCCCAGAAGTATATTAATCATTTATTCTATACTTTCATAAAAAGATTCATAAGCTAAGGTCTATATTTTAAGATCTATTTTTATGATTTTGAAGAAATTCAATTGTAATAAAAGATTCAATCGCGTAACTCTCTTTTATTATATTAGTTTACTATTTTAAATTACATTACTTAGTTATTTATAATTCTAAATAATTAATTAAATTACAAATCGTTTATAAAAATACAATACAAGTTTTGGTAAAGAACCAAGCTGCGATACCAAATATAACATCAGTATAGACCACTGAATATCCGCGAATGTCTTAAGTGCAAACTGGCATGAGTGCGAACTGGGATAAGTGCGAAGCAGTCGCAAAAACTGGATTGGCATAAGCGCCGAACAAATTAACATTGGCATAAGTGGCATAAGTGCGAACTGGCTTAAGTGCGAAGCAATTAAAAAAAATGCTAACTGGCATAAATTTTTTTTTTTTTTGTTATTATTTTTAGTGCGCCGAATATATTTGCAAACATTGGCATAAGTGCGAATTGGCATAAGTGCGAAATGCCAATTTGAACTTTTGTTAATATTTGCAATTTTATTCACCGCACTTATGCCAATTCGCACTTATCCCAGTTTTTTTAGACAGTTTGCACTTATGCTAGTTCGCACTTTAGCAAATGTTTGCAAATTTATTCGGCGCACTTATTCAAGTTCGCACTTATGTCAATTCGCAGTTGCGCCAGTGTTTGTAAATTATTTTGGCCAATTTGCATATATGCCAGTTCCCGGTGGGAAATATGCTAGCGACTAGCGAGCTACTAGCTAGCCTTATAGCGATTTTCTAGTGATTTTCTTTTACTATTTTTTATTTTTTCCAAATATCTTTAACATCTTTAAAAATTCGATTTTTAATGTTGAGTCGATTATAATTTTGAGGATAATTGAACTTTAAACATTGCGATTTTATAGCAATGTGTCGCTAGCTATATATCGTAGCTTTGTATCTAGCTACAAAATATATTCAAATCTATAGCTAGTTTATAGCTACATATCAAAATTTTTTAAACAACGACTTTATTGCAATATGACGCTAGCTACAACAGCCTGTGGGTCTTTAGCTTATTAAGCTAGCTGTCCTCTTAGCAAAATGTCTGTCTTTATCTTTACAAATATCGATAGCTTTTCGCTAACTTAAAAAAGCTAGCGATCCTCGTGGTCAAATCGCTGTCTTTATCGTTACGATTATAGCTAGCTATTTGCTAGCCGATTTCCCACCGGGTTCGCACTTATGAAATTCTTATTTAGCCTTATTTAGAATTTTATACCGATACCTTCAATATCGCGTGATCTTGTCGCTAATTTACTAGACGGTACCGGTTACCATGTGCTAAATTTTTTTTTATTTCAGATTATCCGAACAAATTCCATTGACATGTATAGGCATTCCGAACGAAATTAAATTTTAAGAATTTTAGAATAATCTAGAAGATTCAGGAAGAAATTTGTTATATTATTTATTTTTCTATACAAATTATCGTCACATTTATTTTTTGGTCTCGGTTGAGAGTAAAATTAAAAACACTTTGTTTATATATTATTCACGGTACTTTTCATTTTCGAACGATAAAATTAGTGTCCTCATAAAATTTAAATCTAATTTTAAGTGTATTATAAAAAAAATTAGGCAAGTAAATCAAAATGGCAACCAACATCTCTTCTAATGCTGTTCTCAAGTACGAAGAAAGATTACCTCTAGTTTATGTTCAACTAGAAAAGGTACGTTGTCTTATTGACATTCTTCAATTTTTAGTATGATTTAGATATTATTTACAATTTTACTCGGGTTTTTGCTTGATATACAAGATTTAGCTGAAATAAAGAGATAATTTAGCCACTTACTTTTTTAATGTGAACTAAAAATATGTACCTATTGTAAAAAAGTGAACTAGAAATAAAGTAAATAAAAGTTGAAGTCGAACAAGAAACAAAGTAAATAAAAATCCATGTAAATTTTTATTTACTTTATTTCTTGTTCAATTTTATTAGTTTGATATTTCTATAAACAAAATCAATAATGAATATATTTATGTTAATATTCAAAATATTGCTAATATTATTAAATATATGCATAGTAATAGTAATACAAATAGTAATACAAACTGCTGTAACAACGATTGTTGCGGAGCATAAAGTTTAAAATTTATACTTTAACAGCTGTTAACAAATGTTTATCTAGTCTAGCTTTAAAAGAATTTACTGTCATTGCAGAAACCACTTTTTCAGGTAAAGCATTCCAATGAGGTATCACTCTGTTCGTAAAAAAATTATGTCTCTGTGTTGTTTTTGCAAATTCTCTTTCAAATTTCATTGGATGACCTCGAAGTCTCTGGGAAGAAGCTTTATTAGGCTCTTTATACCACAATATCTTATCAATCTCAGTTGTTAATTTGAAAAAAGCAATGAGATCTCCTCTTATACATCTTGTGTCCAGAGTTGTGAGGCCCAACTTTGTCAATCTTTCGGTATAACTTAGATGTTTTAGTTCAGGGGCTAGCTTTGTTACTCTTCTTTGAATTTTTTCTAGGTCATTGATATTGTTTTTATTACTTGGACTCCACACTGGAGCTGCGAATTCCAAGTGTGGTCTAACCAGCGATGTGTAAGTTGCCTTACCATTTCAGTGTTAAGATAAGTAAAGCTTTTTCTTATTAAACATAAGATTCTTTGTGCTTTACTTGTAGCTACTTGAACCTGATGATTTCATTTCATATTGGATGAATTAATTACACCCTAGTCTAGTTCTTTTGTTGTTGTTTTTAGAAAAAAACTTTGATTGTCGTGCTTTATAGTGTAGTTATAGTTAATATTTTTTCTTCCAAAGTGCATAACACTGCATTTATTTATGTTAAAGTCCATTAACCATACATTTGACCATTCAGTTAACAAATCAATGTCATTTTGCATATTAGTTAGATCATTATGTTCTTTTATAACAGATATGATTTTAGTATCATCAGCGTATAATTTTGCGATTGAAGAGATACATTGGGGAAGATCATTGATATATAACAGAAAATCAAGAGGACCCAATACAGAGCCTTGTGGTACACCACTATAAACCTCGCACCAATCTGATACAACTTCACCCATTACCACTCTTTGTTTTCTGTTTTTAAAAAAAGAATCAATCCAATTTAAAATATTGCCTTTAATTCCATAGTTAGAAATTTTATGTATAAGTCGATAGTGGGGCACCTTATCGAACACCTTTGCAAAATCTAGGAACAATATATCAACTGGATAAGCATTTTCAATTTCAGTTGTAATAACATCGAAAGTTTCTAATAGGTTTGTTAGGCACCCTTTATTTTGTACAAATCCACGTTGTTGAGACATTAACAGATTGTTTTCTGTTATATAAATTATCAGTTTTTTTCTAATTATTTTCTCTATTATCTTACTTGGTATCGATGTTAAGGAGATAGGTCATTAGTTGAGTGGATCTTTCTTGTCTCCTTTTTTAAAAAGTGGTGTAATGTTTGCATGTACACAAATATATTTTATTTACTTAAGGTTTCTATTGACTAAAGTAATCATTATTGAATATATTTGTAATAATATTTAAAATACTTGAAATATTGTTAAATATATACGTATTTATTTACACATATACTTATATATACACACACTTGAGATGCAGCCTAGACAATAAAGGCTAATACCAAAAATAAGACCAAGAATTAAGACTTTAAGACCGATATCTGGACCATGACATAAATAAGTCAACTCAAGATCTGTATGTTTATGTAATATGTATCTTTGTTACTATAGTAGTCACATACTAAAGATACAATAAAAGCCGAATTAAAATCTACAAATTTATTTAAGTACTTTATTCTAAAAATATTATAGATTAAAGTTTATATTTATAAACATATTCTATTTAGGTCTTTTGCATGCATCTCTGACCCACACATACGCATATCCTTGAGGTCGCAATCTCGCACAAAACGAGCTACCATCTTTGTAGGGAAAAACATTGATTAAAGCGCGTTTTTAGCGCATTTTTTTCAATGCCTTAAATTTAAAACAATGAACAAAATGCGCTAATTACGCATTTTGTTCAATGTTTTTCCCCTACAAAGATGGTAGCTCGTTTTTGTGACCCGATCGCGACCTCAAGGATACATCATACACAAATACATACAGACAGATATCCAGTTAGAATCATGTGGCGGCGTTGTGAAATCAAAAGATGAGAAAATGTTATTTAAGAATAACTTTTTATCCTACAATTAATTTGGAAGTTAATAAAAAAAAAATAGCTGAAAGATGTCTGCAAAATATGTCTTTTAGGTGGTTTTACTTTATTTTTACATATTTTTAAACCACTGTTAAAATAAAATAATGCCTTAAATTGTGTCTACATATAGTTTTGGTTATTTTAAGGCATAAAAAATGCTGATACTTCAATAGTTATTTAGCAATACTAAATTAAAATGTAAATTAAAAGTAACCCACCGGTAATAAATTGTGTCAAACAAACATAAACATTAGAAGATTTAAGAGACTATTGCTTGTTGTATGCACTACTAGCTACAGCACAATTTATTGTATTCAACCACTTTCTTTGAAGTACTTTATCTCTATGACTTGAGTTCTTGATTTTTTTTATATGTTGCTAGTGCAAATTACTTTTAACTTGCACAACAACTTTTTAGCATTTTAAAAAAAATAAATTAACTGAACAAGCTGTAACCGATATTTTAGTTTGTTTTTCTTCAATTCAAGATGGTTAATTTTATATCAATACTTTTTAATGATGTCATGCCACATGATGTCACACCAACTGAATGGATACATGCATACATTCATACATATACACAGAAAAATTAAAGCATATTTAGATTAGCAATCTGATCTCATACCAGTTTGGGGAGCTATGAGGGCTTCAGTACATACTTTAATTGGTAAAAGAAAAATATGCAAGGGAGTTATTGCTACATCACTAAGGGTTTGAAGAATAACTTGGAATCTTTGCAGAATTCTCAAAACAATACTGTTTATAGCCCTTATTGTTTAGTTTTATAGTGGTTCATTTTTATTTGATGGAGAGGGAGCTTTTTTCTTTGAAATGAACTACTTGCTTATCATTGCTGAGCATCTTAGTATAATTTTAGTAAAGCTTGATTTTGTAACATCATCGGTCAAATGCTGCACATTAACCAGCTTTTCATTTGTTTTGATGTCATTGTTATTTTTATTTGTTTAACCCATTAATTTTTATTTGTTCAGTTATTGCTTGGCATTTTATGACAGAAAAACAATATATCCAACAGTGGCGGATCTATTTTTTTGTGTTTGAAACTCCAAACATTTATATGTTTGTATTATGTCGAATAATGATGCTTAGCAAAAAATTGCAACTATTAGAGGCTGGGAACACAAAATCCCTAAAATTTCACTGCCTTTCCTTACCTAAAACACGAGGGCAACAAATTGATTACTTATATTCATCAATAAATTTCAAGTTTCAGAATTAAAATTTATCGATGAGTATAATCTAGTTGAGAATAGTACAAAAAAGTATTTTATCAATTTGTTGCCCTCATTTTTATGGGGTGGGGGAGGGAGGGGTTCTCAAACACCAAAAATTCTGGATTTGTCGCTGATATGCAACATTCAGAAATTTTCAATGTACTTATGTAGAATATAATTCCATTAAATAGCTACTTTAAATCTAGAGAATTGTTTATGTCTTTTGGCACAAAATAAAAATTTGACATGGACTATTTGCTATATATAAGAGCTTTGAAATAGTATGTTACTAAGGCACAATTCTCTCTCAAAAGATCTTTGAATTGTGGTAACTTGTATTTAAATTCCTCTCAGTAATTTTTTTGTCTCCATAGTAATTCATAACATTATACAAGCCTTCCCAGGAAATGCGTGCAATTGCACGCCTTGTTCGTCCACGCCTAAAGTAGTTTTTAACTAACAATTAATTTTATTGTAATAGCTGCAAAACCTTTTTCTTATTCTTTTTTTTTCTTATTCTTTTATATATATATATATATATATATATATATATATATATATATATATATATATATATATATATATATATATATATATATATATTAATATATATTATACAAATTTAAATATAACAAATATATTTTTTTTTAGACAACTTAACCATGTTTTTATATAGTGTTTTAAGAATTTGCGGCAAAATAAAGCTTTATGAAACTAGAGAGAATAAAACATCAATACTAGAAAAAAAGAAACAAAGGTTATATACGAAATAGAAAATAATGCCCTTTCTCTTTTAGACAAGGTGCAAAAACGCATTCTAAGCATAGTTGGACTTGCTCTTGCAGCCAACCTTCAATAAGCAACATAATGTTGCTTCTCTTTCTCTTTTCTACAAATACTATAATGGGCACTGCTCTAAAGAGCTAGTGTCTCTTGTGCCATCTACTAAAATTCATTCTCGTGTTACTCGTCATTCAATTAAGTCTCATCCTTTTTTCGTTACTGTTCCTAAATGCTCCAAAAACTCTTATTCGTCTAGTTTTTTTCCTCGAACATCAGTTCTTTGGAATTCGCTTCCTTCATCTTGTTTTCCTGATTCATATAATTTGCAATCTTTAAAGTCGTCTGTCAATCATTATCTTGCTCTACAATCTTCATCTTTTCTGTTCCAGTAATTTCGAACACTAATTAGTGGTTGCTTGCAGCCTTGTTGGAAGCGAAGATGTTAAAAAAAAAAAAATCTTAATAAGATAAGCTTAAAACTTAAATATTAAAAAAGTAAAATGTTTTCAAAAGAATAATATACCTTAATATTTTGCTGTTTTTGTTTTCTCATATTTAGGGGGTAGTTATTTTCCATTACCAAAATTGATACAAATCGAGGAAAAAAGCAGATAAGAGTATTCCAAAAATAAAAATATTTTTTGATACGCGACATTTTTTAGTCAATATATTAAGGAAATACTTTATCATTTGAGCTAGAAAAATGGACTTTTTAAATTTGTTTTTCAAATGTTTTTGTTTAACTTTACTGTTTTTATCAATGCACAAGAAAGCAAGAAAAGTAATTGCTATTTATTTGTGAAAAAAAATAAAATGTTTTTTTAACAAGTTTTTCATGTAAAAGAATAAAAAGTCATTAATACTAATATTTAAGTATAAAATATTTGGTTGTTTTCAATACTCCCATCGAAATAGTCTGCACTTTTGTTGAATTATTCAAATTGTGCATTTAAATCTGATATGTTTATTTCCTGATGAACTATTGCTATTAAATTAGTAAATAGCTTATTTTACAAATAAAAAGCAATTAATTTTTATTTTCCTATTAAATAAGTATTGAGAAAAAATGTCAAATATAGCAAAAACAATTTTAAAAGTGAAAAAATGTCAAAACGAATAAACATAAGAAAAAAAAATTTCATAGTTCTAGTGTGCATAGCAATTAGTTTCTTTATTATATGGACTGATAAAAATCCTGAATAACTTGCATAAATAAAATATAATATGTTTATAAACAACCACTCCAAAAAAAAGAATAAACGTTAAAATTTTTTTTTTTTTTTTAAATTATTAAATTTTCTAGTTTAATTAATTAAATTTGATATTTTGTTACAATTTTGTTTCCTTTTTTTAGGATATATATAATCTTTTTCTTAGTAGATAAGTTTAGCTATTTGCTAAAAATTATTGAAATGCTTTATAAGTTAAAAGATGTGTGGTCAGTTTGTCTAATAAAAATACTGTAACCATGGACAAACAAGGCATGCGACCGCTTATGCTTCCCAGGAAGGCTTGTTATAATCTTTTTACTCAAATTAAATTTATACTTAAACAAATGTAAATTTTATTTAAAAATTTTATTCGAAATAATAAAATTTTCTTATTTAAAAAGAAAATCTTATTGAAACTTAAAACAAGTGAAGTTGTACAAATGACAAATGAAAAGTTAGCAAATGATAAGAAATGTAACTAAAAAAAACTGGGGCTGGGGTTATGGCCAGGACTGCCAAAATCTTGACAAACCCTTGAATCTTAATAAATCTTGAACTGAAATAAATATTTCATTTTAGATTGAAATTCACTGTATGTTTATAAATACATATTTTATATATATATATATATATATATATATATATATATATATATATATATATATATATATATATATATATATATATATATATATATATGGATATATATATATATATATATATATATATATATATATATATATATATATATATATATATATATATATATATATATATATATATATATATATATTTAATTTAGTTTACAGATCTAAATATGCCACCATCAAACTGGTTAAATGACAATATGGCTGGAAGATTTTCAAACTTTTCAACCAAAAAAAGAAAATCGTTTGATTGTACCAGGTTAAGATCTATGTTTTGATAAAATTAATGTTTATATGATACTATAAAATAAAAATATTATTTGTTGGAATAGATGAATAATTATTTTGATAAGCATTACTTAAAAACTTTATTTACTGGTACAAAATAAAACCTTTTTTTTTCTACTTTGAAGCAAAAGTAAGATCCAATATTTTTTATCTTGTTTATTCCAGATTAAAATATTTTTTTACCTTGTTTTTTCCATATTCAAAA
This sequence comes from Hydra vulgaris, assembly GCF_022113875.1. Classification (NCBI taxonomy): domain Eukaryota; kingdom Metazoa; phylum Cnidaria; class Hydrozoa; order Anthoathecata; family Hydridae; genus Hydra; species Hydra vulgaris. The sequence continues at coordinate 33,632,474 of NC_061170.1, read as the reverse complement.
TTTTACTTGATATTTGTAAAGATTTTAACAGATTAATGACTTCGCTCTTACAATATTGTTTTAAACAATAATCTTTAATATTTTAAACTAATAGTTTAATGATGAAATGTTTTATTTTATGTAATACTTTGAGCAAGTTACTAACTACATTTTAGTATTTAGAAAAGCGAACAAGCGAGTATCTTATCTGACTAGGGGTGATTTTAGAAATAAAATGCAGGCTGCCTTCAAAAAAAAAAGTCGTAAAAACTAGAAATTTCCTGACTAAAATGTGTTAAATGCTGACTAGCCAATTATATTCCTGAAAAAATCCATTATAAGATGAAATTTGTCTTTGCCCCCACACACTTAAAACCGCCTTTGTTTCTGACAGTCCCACAAGATAGTATATATTTTAAATATAGGTATACACTGTTCACAGTCCCACAAGATAGTATATATTTTAAATATAGGTATTCAGTCTGATTAGAGTACAGTATGACAAGAGTGCACAGTTTGATAGAAAACTATTCATTTTTGACAGTTTAAAAAAAAAGAGTACAATCTTACTTCACTTAATAAATTTGACCAGCTCATTCAAAAAATATTAAAAGGGGTAATTAATTTCTTTTTTATCTACATCCAGTATCAACAAAGTTACAGGTTTCACCCTGCAACCATTGGAAAAAAAAATAATTTTATTTCATTCTTTTTGTTTTTAATGATAGCCTATTTAATGCATTATTCTTGTTTTATTAATAGTATAATATTAAAATATAGACATTTTATTGTCTTTATGTTAATATTTTAGCTTGTTAATGGCAGAAAAGTATCCTAAATGTATAGAGGAAGTTGATGTAGTTTCTTCTGCAGAGCACATAAAGAAGCTACTGAAAATTTCATTTAGTTCTTCTCAAGTTAGCATGTCAGTTCATCGCATTGGAAAAGCTTTACTTCTTAATGATTTTGATATACCTACTTATTTACATTCTCATATTGGTGAAAAAAATATTAAGCCTTGGAATTGGCTCTATGATTTATATAGTGCTGAAACACAGAAAACAGAATTTTTACCTAAAAAACGTAACAAAGAACTAAGTCATTTAGAAATAATGCAATCAAAGTTTATGTATTACAGTATTAGTGAAAATGAAGATAAAGTTTCAAGTGATACTCTTGCTGATAAACAATTGCAATCTGTTACAGAGAATGCTACAAATCTTACATCAAGCTTTCAAAGAGATGTTTTATGGAAATTTGAGGATATAACAATGCTTGTGGGATCAGATCTTCCAATATTTGGCAGAGGAAAGTACCCAGCAGTCAGTTTAAGATTACAGTAAGTGTGCATATTAAACATTTTTATATTGAGTAAGAATTACTTAAACATAAAAAAATATAGTATAAAATGTGTAAATGAAATAAATATGAAACTAGAAAAACTAATAAAAAAAGATCTCATTAGTATTTATGTAAAACTAAACAATTTATATATAAAGTAATAGTTAAATTATTATTTAAAACTTGAACTTTTTATCTTTCAAAGAAATCGATTTAATCTTCCAGATAAATTTTCAAACTATTGCTTTAAAAATCTCAATAAGCTTGTGCGTAACAGTCAGAGTTATTCAATGTCTTTTTTTTCTATGAAGTTTGTAAACTTAAATGATTGTTCAGTACTTTTCAATAACTTCTAATTCTGGCTATTGTTTATATATAGTGGGTGGACCAATAAGACCACCAGGTTTTATGTCATGTCAGTCAGAAAAAACATTTTTGTTTATAAGTATTTTTTTAATATATGTTCGTGTGTGTATATATATATATATATATATATATATATATATATATGTATGTATGTATGTATGTATGTATGTATGTATGTATGTATGTATGTATGCATGCAGGCCTTGCGATAAAGCGTCGGGCGATGTGAATTTTACGTTGTCCAAGAGCGATTTTACGTGTAGCTAGGGCTATTTGCGTCGAGCAGAAAATTTTTTGTTTGAGTATATTCAAAGATATTTTTGAGCGGAATTTTAATGAAGTAATTTATGATTATTTTAAGATTTAATAAAGTATTTTAAAAACTGCACGCAGTTGATATAAAAGTTTGAATTACAAAAAAAATAAATATGCTCATTATTTACAAGTAAAAAAAATTCAGATTAAAAAAAAGTTTAAATCTTTTTAAGCTAACATTTTAATAAAATTATTCAGCAATAGCAAAGTTGTCGATAAAATTGAACAAAAATACTTTCTTTTAGTTTTAGATTTTTAACTTAAATAATTATTTTACGGAGGTTTGTTAGGTTTTAAAATTATTCTATAGATTTAAAAATATTTATTAACTGTTAGACGAATTTAAAGTATTTAAGAGTAATTTCGAGGAAACATTTTAAAAATTGGTAAGCGCAAATAAAAAAAAAAGGATTAATATTAAAACGTATTCTACTTGATTCAATAAAAAAGTACAGTTATTAAAATTTTTGTAAAAAGTCGAAAAAATTTACTTAAATAATAGCAATCGCTTTTTTGTTAAATGTTACCGAAACTCAACGAAGCGTGCTCAAGAACAGCTGCTGAAAAATAGAAAGTCAATAGTTTTTCAAATAATTTTTAAGAATAATTTTTTCGCTGAAATATGTCTTTAATACTTATAAGATTTTTATTCTAACATTTTATTTTATTTTGTTTTACCAAAAATAAAATTCCTTGTAAACATTAAAAATCTATTTAAAAATTTTGTTAAAGTTTTTTAGTAATACGAGTGAGTGTCCTAATCAACCGCTTTATGAAAATAAATAAAAATAAATATTATATAAAATCGCTAGTAAAAATATTAGCTATTGCACAGTTTTTAATCGTACAATATTAAAATTTCCAGTTTATTACTCGCTGACTTTTTTTAATGAAAAAATAATTATTCAAAAAACTTTAAATTACATATTTGAGAAAAAAAAAAATCAAATATTAGCATATTTTATAATCTTTTTTAAATGTTTAGTTATGTTTTTTATTCGTTTAGTATAGACAAAATGTGTCAAATGTCGATAAAATAAACAAAAGCTTTTACATATTAAAAAATGAAACATTCCAAAACTTTTTTAAATAATAACATTTCTACATTAATGATTTAAAGTAGTTTTGTGGTAATTAAGTAAATTGGTGCAGTTAATGTCGATAAGTATGAAAAGCAAATAAAAAGAATTTAATGACGTCAAAAATCATGTCGTGCTATGCGTCGCACAGTTTTTATTCATCACAAGGCCTGTGTATGTATGTATAATAATTGTAAATATATATATATATATATATATATATATATATATATATATATATATATATATATATATATATATATATATATATATATATATATATATATATATATATATATATATATATATATATATATATATATATATATGTATATATATATACTCATATAGTGTCGCTTTAAGAGCATTTTAATGTAAAAAAAGTCTCTTACGACTACAATTTTAATTACCTCGTCTCTTAAGCTGTTTTTCATTGTCATCGAAATGTCAAAGCAATTAATTTATGCGGAAGTACATTAAATTTAATTGTTTTTTAAAAAATTTTTAAAAAACCGCAATTATAACGACTAGAAAGTTTTTTTTAATTAGTGGTGTTTTTGTTATTGATTTAATAAAAAACATTTTTTAAACATGCGTAAATGTTACTACATCGACTATCTTATAGCCTGACTCGCAACGGAGTGCTGCTACATCGACTGACAAATAGCCTGACTCGCAACGGAGTGCTGCTACATCGACTGACAAATAGCCTGACTCGCAACGGAGTGCTGCTACATCGACTGACAAATAGCCTGACTCGCAAGGGAATGCTGCTACATCGACTGACAAATAGCCTGACTCGCAAGGGAGTGCTGCTACATCGACTGAGGGTTTGGTTTGGCCAGGCAGTCTATCAATTAAAAAAAAAAATTTTATTTTTAAATCTTTTTCTGGTCTTGTTTATTAACGCGCTCTTTAAAACTACAGTTTATGGGAAATATTTTTTGATGCTACGCAAGAGACATGCAAGACTATATATATATTTATATATATATATATATATATATATATATATATATATATATATATATATATATATATATATATATATATATATATATATATATATATATATATATATATATATATATATATATATATATATATATATAATAATAATAATTGTAAAGAAGTTTAAATTGAAAATATAAAGGGGTCTAAATTCCTTTAGTAAATTCTTTATTATTACAATATATATTTACTATTACAATATATATTTTCAAAAATATTATATTAATCATATTTATTCTGAAAATAATTTCATAGATATTTAATAATAGTAATTCACTAATCTTAAGTAATCACCAAAAATATAGATCTTTATATATATAATTAATAATAATTATAAGTATAATAAAGTAATTATAATAATAAAAATAATATTTACAGTAATAAACATAAGAACCTCAATAATAATAATAATAAAAACAACAATAAGAACTATAGTAACAATAATAATCAAAATAATAAGTCACTTGTTTTTATAAACACAATAGCTATATATACATATAAGTTAGTTACAAACAGTTGACTGATAAAACGTAACAACTAATAAGGACATAAAACAGTTATTTAAATTAAAAATAATAAAATTAGAATAATAATAGTAAAGTTAAAAATAATAATAATTGTGGTTACAATAAATATTTAAAATTAAAAGAAATAATACTTTAACACAAACATAACAAAAATATAAAATTAAAGATTATATATATATAAAGAGACTTTTATGGTAATAAAAAGTCTCTTTCAACTACAATTTTTTTACCTCGTCTCTTAAGCTGCATTTTATTGTCGTCGAAATGTCAAAGCAATTAAATTAATGCGGAAGTACATTAAATTTTATTGTTTTTTAAAAAAACGGCAATAATAATAACTAGAAAGTTTTTTTTAATTAGTGGTGTTTTTGTTTTTGTTTTATTAAAAAACATTTTTAAAACATGCGTAAGTGTTGCTGCATCGACTATCTTATAGCCTGCTGCTACAAGGGAGTGTTGCTACATCGATTATCTTATAGCCTGACTCGCAACAGAGTGCTGCTACATCGACTGACAAATAGCCTGACTGGCAAGGGAGTGTTGCTACATTGACTGACAAATAGCCTGACTCGCAAGGGAGTGCTGCTACATCAACTGACAAGTAGCCTGACTCGCAAGGAAGTGCTGCTACATCGACTGAAGGATTGGTTTGGGCAGGCACTCTATCATTTAAAAAAAATTTTTTTTTTTGAAGTTTTTCAACATTTTCTGGTCAGGCTTGTTAAGGCGCCCTTTAAAACAACAGTTTATGGGAAAAACTGTGACCACCATGCAAGACTATATATATATATATTTATATATATATATATATATATATATATATATATATATATATATATATATATATATATATATATATATATATATATATATATATATATATATATTTATTAAGGTGACCATTATTTTTGAAGTTTTAAAATTGGATTGTCTTGCCCCTAAAGGTGTTCTTTTACATGTAAAAATAACCCAGACCAAATATTGACTCAATGGAACATTTTGAGGTAGTTCAATGATATCAAAGTATCAAAGTTGTACTGTCTGTCACTCTTGAGTATAAAATACGCACCTCTAACTCCTAATAGTTACTGAATCAAACACAATTTTGAGATGATTTCCAAGCATGTTATTTTTTCTATCATAGCAAATAATGTTCTATGCTAATTAATAATTTCATGACATGACTGATGCTGATGACATTGGTTTAATTACATTTCTTATTGATTGACAATTCGATTTTCTTTCATAGTTATCATAAGTTTAAAGTGCATTGTTCAACAATCAAATTAACAGAAATGGCAACTAGATTGTACAGTAAGCTTTTTCTACTAGAATCAACGATCACAGAGTTAACAGTTAGCAAGCTGTCACCTTTAATATGGTACTGTGCATATTCTTAAATCACCATATTGAACTGAATAAAACCATACATGAGTTGTCTGCAATTACAGTGCGAGAGGTTCAAACGTTTTGACAAAAGGCAAGAATACCTATACAAGATAACCAAAATTGTCAAACTGGAAAAAGTCTCTGAAATATAAAAGAATAAGGAGCATCAGATACCGATGCAGAAGGCCCAAAAAAATAATTTCATTTCAACTCTGGACAACCTGTTTGATGTGGCGCATGCTGATGCCCTTGATGACAATGACGATAGAGGACAAAGAGTTTTTAATAGGTCAGAGAGAAAAAGGCAGGTGTCAATACAAAGCTTATAAATATATATAACAGTTTACTTGATTTTGTTTTATTTGATGCAGGTAATCTGTAGTGCTGGAACTAGACTGAGCAATAAAAGCCCACAGAGAGATATGAAACATTTCTATTGAAATTTTTTTTTGTATAAACGAATATAAGTAATAAAAAACAAAGTAAACAAACAGATGTTCTGAATATGTGTATACATACATATATACATACATATATATATATATATATATATATATATATATATATATATATATATATATATATATATATATATATATATATATATATATATATATATATATATATATATATATATATATTTAAAAAAATATACATTTATAATATACAAAAAAAAAAATGTTCAACCAATATAAAACTAAAAAAAAAATACAGATGCAAATAACACACTAAAACATATAATAATATGAACTATACACTACAATGCCCAATAAACAATACACAAGAATACAAAAACAAAAAACAGCAACAACAGCAAAAACAAACTTCCCTCAAAATTAATAAAATTTGAAAATTATGCTTTTTCGTTTCTTCAAAAATGGAGCAGTTTTTATATTTTACTTTACTTTTTCGTTTCTTCAAAATTGGAGCTGTTTTTTATATTTTACTTTTTATTATTTTCCATTTTCAAATGTTTTTTTCTTTTGACTTTGTTTTTTTGTCTTTTATTTTTCTTTTCTTGATTTTTGCTTTTTTTCACATTTTTTATTTTTCTTATTTTATTTATTCTTCTTTATCTTTCTTGTTTTTGTTTTTTTAATTTATTTATAAAATTCTTATTAAAAAGTGTCTCTTTTATAAGATTATAAGGTTATGCCTTCATTAGTCATTGTACAATTGTACAATTGTCCCTAAGATCCAATAAAAATATGTCTCATATTTTTTGTTAATATTTGTCTTTTAAACATGATTCATGTTGGTTTGAATTTGAAATGAACAGATTATGCGCATTGCTTAGCAAACTTAGATAAATCATTATATTGATATTTAACAAAAGGTTGCATGTGACAAAAGATTGTATACACTTTCCAATTTATTAAAAGTTTCTTTCCAATAATATCTGCAATTTTGTGAGTAGATAAAAATAAAATTTTAATATGGCCTGTTGATATTTAAGTTCAAGATTTTGGCTAAAACAAGAGTCTTTTACAATTGTAAAGTCTTTCAAACGTTTTATTCAACAAAATGTTTTTATGACTTTACAATTGTAAAAGATTGTTGAATTCTACATATATTGAATTCTACACATACATAGGTATATGAACAGTTTTTAGACCTAATTTTAAACAATTTTAGCATAAAATTCTGAATCACAATGATTAAAATAGACAGATGGGTCCTAGCATCCTTTTTTTGGCCCATTTTTGTTCCATTTATCTAATTTCACTTTTTTCTAGTATAATAGTAGTTTTTAGTAAACTACAATTCATAAAAAAAAAGGTTACAGGTAATTGATATGTCTAATATGTATAGGATTAGCTGGACATTAAGGGAAAATGTTTGAATCAATATGTCCATAATTATTTTGTAACAACTTTTCACTAACTCCCCAAGGTCTAAAAGACACTAAGTTCTTGTTTGTTTTTTTGTTTTTTATTTTGAAACCCTCTCTTAACTAAATAGCTAACTAAAATGGCACTTACTTTGATATAGATATATATCAAAGTAAGTATTTACTCAAATACAGGCTTGGACAGGAATGGCGTGCGATCGAGTGCTATTGCTGACCACGCAAATGATTTTATTTTTTGACAACTTGACCACGATTGTTTAATAAACAATGTTTATATGTTTTGATGAGTTAAAAATTTCAGAAATGTTCTGAATGTAAAAACGCTAAGCTAAATTTAAACTAGAAAAGAAATTAAATAAAAAAAAATCACGAAAAAAAAATTCCTAACAAAAAAAGGAAACGAAAAACAAATTCATAACGAAAAAGAAATTATATAAGCACTAAAATGAAAATAAAAACTTAAATTCGAAGAAAAACTTTTTGTTATGTTTTTAATTACGTATGAAATAAATGTTATTAAAGCTTATCTTTTTAAGCGTTATTAAAGTTACGCAAAACGTTTTTAAATCAAGTAACAAATTACTACTAATGATTGGTTTAATAAACGAACAAATTTTATTAAATTTATTAAAAGTGTTTTATATAATATTTTTAAATTGTATAAACATTTATTTTGTCAAAAAAGTTGCAAAAAACTTTATTAATAAGCCCTTCGCGTAACGAATTTAAAAGTTATTATAAAAGATATAATCTCATTCATTTCTAACAAAATTGGAAAAAAAAATTGTTCACAAAAAATAAAATGTTTATTTAAAACATTTAAAAAAATCGTCAGTTTAATCATAAAAATTAATTGTATGAACATTACAAAATGCTTTAAAACTTTTTCATTAAATCAACAAAATACATGCTTATATAAGTAAATAAAGTTATTTTATATTCTTGTGTAATTCACATAAAATGTGTAAAAGTTAGTAGTCACAAAAGCTTTTGAACTTATTCACAAATTAAGTAGCTTAAAAAATTCTTTCTAAAAATAATGGTTTAAAAATGTTTTAGAAAGTCATAAGAAAATAGTTTCAAACGTTTAAATTTATCATAAAAAAATGCCTACATAGAAAAAACTTATTTATAATATTTTTTATTATTTTACACAAGCGTTTATGTAAACAATAACTATAATTAATTTTATGGTTTTATTTAAAGCCTTTGTGTAAATAAAAAACTAAAGAAAAGATCAACGATTAAAAGATATTTATAACATAACACTTTTTTTATTGCATTCAAATTGTTAAAACATCAAAATAGCCGTGGTCAAGTTGTAAATAAATAAAAATATTAGCGTGGTCAGTTACAGAGTGCGATCGCACGCCATTCCTGTCCAAGCCTGAAATATAAGGTGCTGATTTTATGCCAAAATTTCAACTAGTTCATCAAATCAGGCCTTTTAAATCAAACTTTATGCTTTTTTTTTTTTCGTAAATATTTAATCTGCCATCTCTATTATTTCAATGTAAAATTGACTGCCCTTAGAAATATTGTCAGCTTGGAATGCAAGTTTTGTATCAAAAATTTATGAAAATTTTATAGAAATATGTAATTATCTAATTTATTTAGATTTTATATTATGCTGATGAAAAAATTCTTCTTAAATAACCTTATGTTGTAACATAATATAAAAATATTTTTTTACATTTACATAACTTTAAATTTACATAAATTAGATAATTACATATTTATATATAATTTTAATAAATTTTTAATATGAATAGTATTATGAGCTGACAATATATTAATTTAATTTGTTTATAATGTAAATTTTGTTATCTTTGATCAGTCATTTTTAAAAATAAAGTTCTGGTAAAACCTTCTGCGATAGATTCTGAGTTTGCAAACAATTTTGTGATTTAAAAGTTATAAAATTCTATCATTTTGAAATACTAAATAAAAAACAACTTGACTTCCACAGCATTAACCATTTAATATGACCAAATAATTAAATTTATAAAATTTAATAAGATAAATATATATATTTATAAGTTTATATATTTTTTTATAAATTTATAAAATTTGATAAGATAATATTAAATATTATAGTAAAGATAAATAAAGATAATATTAATTATAAACCTTCAACATTTTTTTTTTAACATTTATTTTAGATTTAAAAATTTTGTGTTTATTTTGTTTACACAAAAAAGTACTAGTAAAATAAAAGAAACTAAGAAAAAATAAGAAAATAAGAACTTTTATTATTTATACTTTATTTAGTTTTTCTTTAAAATTATTTTTGAATGTTTTAAATTAAAAAAATAAAATAAAGTTTTAACAAGTTTTGAATTAACACATACTAACAACAGTTTTGTTTGTATATATACAATTAACTGTTTGTATATATACAATAGAAAATCAACTATTTGCGATGTGTGTGTGTGTGTGTATATATATATATATATATATATATATATATATATATATATATATATATATATATATATATGCACACATATACATTTGCGATGTGTGTATATATATATATATATATATATATATATATGCACACATATACATTTGCGATGTGTGTGTGTGTTATATATATATATATATATATATATATATATATATATATATATATATATATATATATATATATATATATATATATATATATATATATATATAAGCAAAGAATTTTTCAGCAACAGTATTGCACATTGGTGAGTGTAATACACTTAATTTTTTTGTCATTCTCTTTTTTTTCATTTGTTAGTGAATCATCCAAGCCTATTAGCGTTTTGACCGGAATTGATTACTGGCTTGATAATTTGATGTGTAATGTTCCTGAACTTATTATGTGCTATCATCTTAATGGTATTGTGCAAAAATATGAACAATTTAAAACTTCTGAACTCCCAAACTTAGAGGGGAGTAGTTTTTCTCCTAAAGTTATATGCGATGTGGCACAAAATATCTTATCTTTCTTAAAATCAAATTGTACAAAAGAGGGCCATACATATTGGTTGTTTAAAAGTAGGAAAGATGATGTGGTAAAATTATATGATTTGACTTCTATTGGGTCTGGTGAAGGACATAAGGATCCATTTAAAGTCTCTGTTGCAATGTTACTATATAGAATTGCTCGTAACATGTATAATTCCCAAGATTATGATGACAAAAATGATTTAAAGCTTGTTGAGATGTTGGAGAGTTGTATTTGTTTGATTAGTAATGAAAATGAACCCACACTAACATTTGATGCTGGCTACTTGTTGTCTCAGTTATATAGTAATAGTTTACTAAAAAACAAAGAACACAATGATGAATCTGACTCAGAATCGAGTTTTGAGGATGATGAAAATGATAGTGAAAATGAAAAAGTAACAGCTCCAGTAACCACATCACCTGTTTCTACAATCTCTGTTAAAATGATGTGTTCTTCTTCCAAAGCAAAAAAACCTACCTTACCACCAAAGCCTATGCCGCCTATATCTCTAGAAACAAAGTGCAAAAAAGCCATTGTTCATATTGCAAACTCTCTGTCTTTGCTCTCCAAAATGTCAAACTATACAATACCCTCCTCAAAAAATGCTGATGCAAAATTATTACTATATAACAATGATAATGACAAGGACACACAACCATTAACTTTGATTAATCAAACTGCAGTTGAGCAAACAAGAAATTTAAAAGATGATGTTAACTCAAAAGACAACCTTTTAAAATTGGCAATTTTAAATTATGTTGCACTTGTTGACATCTATATTTCGAAAAGAAAGTTTGGCCATGGTCTTCGCTTTATCAAATTATCATTTTTATGTCATTCATGCATGCAACAAAAGTCTATGGTTGTAAATGGTTTTGTAAAATTAATTATGTATTATGCAGATATACTGACAATCATGTCTAAAGGTAACATAAACATTTCTTCAGAGATGGAAGATTTTTATGCTATGAATGAGTATGACTTAAAGATTTCTAACATTGCAAGTTATGAGGAATCTGTTCATAAAGATAAAGAATCTAAAGTTGATGTGGAATCAATCCAAAACTGTTTTAAATTAAAGGAAGAAGCTCTTTTAGTACTATCTGCTGAATTATATGAAGATGCTCTTTTAAAAGCAGGAGGAAATGCTAAAACTAATGTTACTCTTGGAAATGAAAATGTTACTCAGGTTTTTTTTTTATGTGGCACAGTTTATTTTAATTATTTAATTTATGTAATTTTAATAGCAAGAAATTTTTTATTTATAAAAACAATCTTATGACTTAAATTAAAAATGAGTAGTTGTATAAATTCAATTATAACTTAAGAATCTAATATAATATTAAAAATAAGTTTTGCATAAATTAAATAATTTAAATATATATATATATATATATATATATATATATATATATATATATATATTATATATCAGGCCTTGTTTTAAATAAAAAGGGCTTAACAAATTTGCTCGTCTTGATTTTGACATAAAATTACCTTTATTTTTTTATTTTATTTTTGAACGATAATTTTTTTAAACTACCGCAACACTAGGGTTGCCAGATGGTTCGGCTTTTACAAAGGAGAACACACTAAGAAAATTTATTTTACAGGTTTGATATTCTGTATTCACCTCTGTAAAAGCCAAACGTTTGGCAACCCTACGCAAAACAAGTTAAATTTACTAATTAATAAAAACATATCTAGAAGTCTTAATTTGTAAATGTATATACTGTGGAATGTCTATTTTGTCTCAACTCTTTTTATTTTTTTAATATTAAGTAATTAAATTTATTACATTTTTTGTCATTTAACATAAATACATTTGTACTACATTTGTATAAATGAATCAAAACATTTTTTTATTGTTATTTCAAAATTTTTACAAAAAAAAAATGAACACATGTGTTATATTTTTTTAATGCATTGTTATAACATGTTTACAAGGAATTTCAATAACTTTCTTGAAATTTCAGTTTTCAATTTTTTGACGTTGCACAATCTGTTAATTATATAAAGCTGATATAACTATATAAAATTTTTATTTCCTAAACTATCATTTCTTATAAATATAAATGATGACATTGCAAGAGTTATTTCTTCAAGCGTAAATACTTGTAATAATTAAATAAAAACTCTTAATAATTTTTATTATAAAAGTTATTAATTTTTCAATATCAATTGATCAAGGGAGTTTAGATTAAATATATTTGTTATTAGATCGTCGTTATTAAATATATTTATACTTATAATGTTATCAAGTATATTTATTCTAAACTCCCTCGAAATATTATTTTGAAAAATTAATAATAGAGTTATATCCATAAAAGTTTTTTTTATTTATTTATAAATAAATAAACTCTTTATAAGATGTCATTTAAAATTTGTAATAATTAATGTTTTTTAATTTTTTAATTCGGTAAATATTTTTATTATTGCTTGTTATGAGAAATTGTCTTAATAGATATTCTTGCGCTTGCAAGATAATTAAGAAAAGCTTTTTTATTAAATTTATTTTATGATAACTTTTTTTATGCGTCATAATAACTTCTTTTTTTTTTTTTTGCTGAATATTTTTGATGGAAAAGCTAATTTAATAAAAAATAAAAATTTCTTTGTTTTTTCTTATTATATTTGTATAGAGCGTAAATATATATATTTTTTTTATTTTACTTCACCTCCTCAAGGCCGAGAAGGCCACTACAGACGAAGAGGCTACTTATTTTGTGGCTATAACCCTCTCTCAACTCTATAACTCCGAAACACAAGCCTTGACGAACAAGGCCGCTGCGCGGAGAAACGAGTTGATATCAAATATAATAATCATTCAAATATAATAATCATTCAAATATCAAATATAATAATCATTCAAACTTTTTAAAAAGTAGCTCAACTGAAATAGCTTTAAAAAACTTTAATGGCTGAATGTGTACGTAAGTAGCGTGCCACTTTATGCTTTAAAACAAGGCCTGTATATATCTATACTAAAAATAAAACTTATTATACATAAATAACAATAATTTAAAAAGATATATGTTTTTATTTAGATAATAGACCTAACCAGGCGGTTGGGAAACATACGCAATGAACTTGGTGTTATGTACATGAACCAAGCAGCTGGTATGGCAAAGTTGTATGGATATCCAATGGATTCTGAAATTCAATTATGGAGAAAAAGTCTATCATTTTTTGAGCAATCTGTTCAAGCTTTTAATATTGTTAATGACAAGTAACTTTATTACTTTTTTTTATTAAAATTAGTTTAATTATATATATTTTTATATGTAATATATATATATATATATATATATATATATATATATATATATATATATATATATATATATATATATATATATATATATATATATATATATATATATATATATAAGGGGCTATTCTAGACCCTTTTCGACAGCATTAACCAAATTTGAGTGCCGATTTGGGCGCTGCCCAAATTAAAATTTGAGGACTTTTTTTATTTTTTACGTTTTCCCTGGTGAAATGGTATTGTTTTTTTTTTTGCAAAAAAAATGCCTGTTTTCCACTTTTCTCTCCAAAAAAAACGCCGATTTTTTCACATTTCTCAAGGATGAGGGGGTGCCGATGTCTAAATTTTTTTCCTAAAATAGCCCCTGTATATATATATATATATATATATATATATATATATATATATATATATATATATATATATATATATATATATATATATATATATATATATATATATATATATATATATATATATATATATATATATATATATATATCTTTGTATGACCATGCAAATAATACTTTGTTTTGAGAATATGACCATGGCTGTTAACAGAACAGTATAATATTGTGTAATTAAATTACAAATTTTATAGAGAAAACTTGGCTTTAGTTTATTCAAACAGCGGAAAGTTAATGTATTTATGTGCTCAAGTCTATGGAAACATTTCAAAAGAATCTCCAAATGATATTAGAGGACAATTTACTCAAGAAGAAAAGACATATTTTGGAAAGGTACTTTGAAAAAAAAATTTTTTTTTTCAACTCTCTTGAAGATATGTTTACTTTTTTAAACATGTGTTTTTTTTAAAAGATATTGAAATCTACAAGGCTTATACATAAATACAAGCCATATACGAATGATGTAAAGAATACATAGTTATGAGCTAAATGCTGCTAAGTAAACATACTAACAAAATATAATACAAATAATTATTAAATAAATTTATAGATTTTTTTAACTGAAAATTATTCTATAAATAGTTTTTCAGGTACCTGGTTATGCAAACCTTCAGGTACCTGGTCATACAAATAACATTGGAATAAAATTATAATAATATGTAATAAAGATAAAATAATGCAGATTTTATAATATATATAATAATAATATATATAATATATATAATATTTATAATATATATACTTAAGTCCTAGGTAATAAAAAAAATCTTTTCTCATAAAACCACTTTCTGCTTTAATTAAACTTTTTTTTGCTAATACATGCAAACTTTCGCTTATAAAATTATAGAAATATAGAGGTGGAGGCTTTAGTACATACATTGATTTAGGGTTGGTGTTTGGTTGTGTAGTGTCAAGGTGTTTACGGTGATCTATTACAGTAAAATAGATTTTTCTTGTCAAGATTAAGGATTTTTTAAATTATATACCCAAAATGTAATTGGTTCTTATTCTCTGAGCTGCAGGCTCAGAGAATAAAATTTTATAAAATTTCTTTGTACTGCTCTTGCTTTATACTTTTCCCTATGTACAGACATCCAGTACCTTTTCTACTAATGACTAACCAGATCAATTTTAACGACATGTCAAAATGTAACTATATATATATATATATATATATATATATATATATATATATATATATATATATATATATATATATATATATATATATATATATATATATATATATATATATATATATATATATATATATATATATATATATATATATTATATATATATATATATATATATATATATATATATATATATATATATATATATATATATATATATATATATATTATATATATATATATATATATATATATATATATATATATATATATATATATATATATATATATATATATATATATATATATATATATATATATATATATATATATATATATATGTATATATATATATATATATATATATATATATATATATATATATATATATATATATATATATATATATATATATATATATATATATATATATATATATATATATATGTATATATATATATATATATGTATATATATATATATATATATATATGTATATATATATATATATATATATATATATATATATGTATATATATATATATATATATATATATATATATATATATATATATATATATATATATATGTATATATATATATATATATATATGTATATATATATATATATATATATATATATATATATATATATATATATGTATATATATATATATATATATATGTATATATATATATATATATATATATATATATATATATATATATATATATATATATGTGTATATATATATATGTGTGTATATATATACATATATATTATATATATATATATATATATATATATATATATATATATATATATATATATGTTTATGTATATGTTTATGTATATGTATATGTTTATGTAGGCATTTGAATACTATAATAAAGCTTTGTCAATTTTGCAAAAAAGAGAATATTCTTCAGTAATATGGGAAAACATTTCAATGGAGTTGTCAGGATGCTACTTTAATATGGGTTGCCTAATACAAGATCATGCTCCTTTAAAGTCTAATGCTGAAGAAAATGTGAGAGTTCTTTTTTTTTTATTACTCATACATCTTTTTAATGTATTATTTAACCTTTTTTTGGTTGAAATTAAATTGTTTTTTAAAATTGTGTTCAACTGTTATTTAAGTTTTATGTTATATTTTTTTTTCAAAAGTTTATTAAGTTTATTTTTTATGCCTTCACTTAAAACTACTTATACTATATCTAAACACAATAAAAAAATTTAACAAAGACTTGAAAATGTATTTTTTTATTTCCATATTTTTAATTTTAAATGTTTTACATTTACAAGAGAAGGATTTTATCTGGGTATTTTTAAATTTATAAGAGAATGATGTCATTTTATCTGAGTATTTTTAAAGGTGTGAAGCAAATAATCTCTCCCTACTTGAATAAATCCACAAAAGTTTTCTTACCTTTTTAATTAACACATTGCATGCAGGACACATACTAGTATGTTTTCTGATAATTCAAAAACATTTTCTGAAGGTTGCTACCTTCAGGGTTACATCCTCAGTGCTTGTCTTGTACTATCACAGGTTTGTGTCATTTTTTTTCATTTTTTTTGTATTTTAAATGTGTGTTTAAAAAAATCAATTTTATTTTAAAATTAACCCTTTATTTATCTTCGCAAATCTGCTGCGAAATGTACCCGCAAGCAATGAGTTAAAATTTATCAATATACAATTTTCTTTCTACTTTTTCTTTTGCTTACACACTATGTGGTTTGTACTAATTTGTACTAATTATGAAGTTATTTTTTCAACCTGATGTCCTTCCTTTAGTTTTTTAAATATATTGCAATATTACAACAAAAAAGATTAAAATCAATAATTTAATTTTTAATCAAGGTTTAATAGTCTCTAAATTAATTTACAAATTTTATATTAGTATTTTTTCTCTTGAGTAAGTTGTCATTTATAATAAGAAAATGGTGTCTAAATCACACAAGTATGTCTAGATGTTTAACTTAAAAATATGTGTATGTATTTGTATCATTTAGATTATTAAAGATGTTTCAAGTGCATTTATGAAAGCTTTACAGTTTTCTGAGCCTTTACTTCTTGGATCTTCTGACAAAAATCAAGTTTTATTGCGTGTTGGAGCCATTCATCATAGACTTGGTTCTCTTTATCATCATATGCTCAGAAATCAGGTATTTTTAAATTATATGCAGGTAATATAATAACATAAAGAAAAATTCTAAAATGTTTAATTGTTTATGTCTTTTTCATATGCATGTATGTATGTGTATAATTTAAACCTATGCATTTATTTGTGCATTTATCCACTTATGTTTATAAACTGTTATTTTTATACTAGATTTCTGATTCTGATAAGAAAAGTTGTCGGTCCCTGGCTGAACTTCATTATAAGAAGTTTCATCAAGTTCTATCTGCTGAACATTTTCCACTACAAGTTCTTCAGGTCATTGTTGAAAGCATAGCATTATACGATTATCTTTTACAGCAACATCATTCTTGGAAGTATCTTAAAATAAAGTTTAATATTCTCAGCGAAAACGCACAATTAATCACATGTCTTCAAAACTTATTGATAAAAGTCTCTGATAACAAAACAAAAATATGTGATGATGTCATTGATATTGATGAATTAATGAAATTGTCTTGCATTGTCTATAATCAGCTATCTTCAACATTCAAAGATACCATTGTTATGTCAAAGAAAATGAAACGACTTGAAGGGCTAGAAATAAATGCTTTGAAATCATGTTTTGAGATTATTTTACGAAACTCTATAATTGATGACACAAACATTGCTACTATGTTAGAAAAACTACTTTTAATTTTATCAAAAATATCGGAGAAAATTCTGAATAAAAGTTTGCATAATATTGACTTAAATGAGACTTCTCATTCATGAAAACAAATTAATATTAATAATAAAAACATTTATACATCTATATATAATAAACTTATTAAATTTCATATTTTATGTTACCTGTGTTTAAATATTTTAATGCTCTTATTTTTTGTATTATAATATTTATTTTAAAAAAATTTTGTTTGTTCAAAGTTGCTTTTACAATTTCTTTTTTTCAATTTTCCAATGAATACAAATAGTAGCATGCACAGAAACATTTTTAAATTAAATAATCGTATCAACGAAGAAATTAAACAAACTTTCAATTCTTATTAAAGCTCCCTTTTTAATTTTTTTAATTTTTTTCAATTAATAAACATCTGCATTTTTATTGTCAAAATCTTAAAATAATGGTTTATGAGTAAACCCTAGTCAAATATTCATTATTGATTAGGGGAGTCAAATATTTAGCATATATTCTTGGTTATTTGTTTTCTCCGTGTGTTTTTGAACTTCATTGTAAAATTATTGTAAATATTTTTCAATAAAATATATTTTTTAAAACAGATTTGAGTCTAAAAATTTTGGTTTAAAAAATGATGACAGAATTTAGTACTGCTAATGTTGGCTAAAGTTCATAAAAATATTTTTCATATAAAATTTTGGAACTGCTTTTAAAAAACTTTGTAACTGCTTTTAAAAATTATAATTTTATAATAGTAATGTCTGTCAATTTTGTGTTTCATACAGTTGCAAAAAATTAAACAATTTAAATTGAAATAAAAAAAAGTGAAATAGAATGAAATAACTATGAAGATAATAGAATTAATAATGATTAAAAGAATATAGCAAAAAATTATCATTATAAAAAAATTAAAAAAATTTAAGTATAAAAGGCCCGATGCATGAAAAAAAGCAATTACTTTTACTCAACATTTTTGAAATAATTGCTCAGCTTTACGAGAAAAAAAATTTGAGCACTTTTGCTCAAATTTTTATTCATGTAAAGCTGTGCATTCAGCATATTCGGAGTAAATTGCTCAGCTTTACATGAATAAAATTTTTTAATCAGGTTAAGCTGAGCAATTACTCCTAAAATGCTGAATAAAAGTGATTGCTTTTTTTTTATTCACCTAGCCTAAAAATCTGTTACTTAACAATGCTATCTAAAACAAAACAAATATGAAATTTGAATCAGTAAGAAAATAACTTATTGACTGAAGTTAATTTTTTTGTTTTTTAGTGCTATATACAGTCCACATTTATGCTAAAATATACTATATACACTATATCACACATTCATGCTCTATAAAATACATTCATATTTTTATATGTAAACACTGCACATTTGTGCTAAAATATATATAGTTTGTTTGCTCACACTTTGTGTGAACAAACAACGTGTTTGGAGTTTAATTTAGTGTTCATAACAAATACAAAATTGCACTTTATCTAATAACAAACATTTAGTAAATAAGTAGCACTCTTTTATATAAAGCTTGAAAAATCTTTTACCCCAGATCTATTTAAAATCTTTTTTGTGTTTGTCTATGGTATATTTAAATCTTTTTTTGTGTGTGTTTCTATAGCGTATCTAAATCTGTTTGTGTGTGTCTATGGTGTAATCTATTTTTTTTATACTTAAATATGCTTAAAATTAACTTCTGTAAACACTTTCAACATCATGAAATAGTTTTATATGTTTAAATTATTTTATGAAAAAAAAAAGGAGAGGGTTGTATTGCATTAACGAAAAATGTCATCTTCTGAAAGTGGTGAAGATGAAGATTGGGTATTTTATAAAGATCGCGAAGAGTGGAATGACATCAGTCCCATTCCACAAGATGATGGTCCTCATTCTGTTGTTTCAATAGCTTACTCTCCAAAGTGTAAGAAAATATTTTATAAACAAATTAGCAGTAGAAATTTGATTAGTTTTAATCAATTGTTAGAAGATATTTTTTCTTACAAAAAGTTAAATTAAAAAAATTAGTTTGTTGTTTTTCGTTTTATTTTTTCAGCATAGTTATAATGGAAATTTAAAATATCAATATTTTATTTTTGTATTAATGTTAAATTACTTTTTATTTAAATTAATGTTAATTAAATATTAGTTGCTTATTTTTTCTGTATATAGTTAATTTAATATCATAGTTCAAGATGTTTACGGTTATGTTCGTGCTGTACTAAAGGCTAATGAGTTGAGTTCCAGAGCACTTGGGCTTGTCACTGATGCAATCACTCTAAATGCTGCAAATTACACTGTTTGGTGAGTTAATAAGTGCTAACCCTAAAAAAATATTAAAATAATAAATAATATAAACCCTAAATGAGTTAACAAGCACTAACTCTAGACTAAATTTCATACCATAATCTCTTAGTATTTAGAAAATTATGAATATAGGAATGTCCCAAAAATATTTTTTTGTGGGAAAAAGTAATGTGCGCCATCTAGAACTTGGTTACTAGGTCCATTATGACCAAATATAAAATAATTTTTTCATTTAAAAGGTTATTAGTGCTTGGTGTAAAACTTTTTTCAAAAGTTTTTATTTTTTTCAATAAACTTAAAAAAAACTTTTATAATTAATAAAATAATCTCTTTCTGTTAAACAATCATTTTAATGAAAATTACGTGCTATAAAATATGTTACATATGTTAAAGTACTATGGACAGAAAATTAAACGAGCTCTTTAAATTTGATTTAGCTGGGTTTTATTTAAATTCCAGTTCTTTTTTTTCTGTGGTTTTGGGGAACCAACAACACATTTCTTTGTTTCAGCATGGCATAATAAAGTCTTGGATCAACTTTATATTCTTTTCTGCACAATTGTTGGTGACATTTTTTTTTTTTTTTTTTTTTTTTACAAACAATTAAAAGATGTCCAAAAGACAAAAGTACCTTTTGCAGCTAACTTGACCTAGGCGTGGGTAACCTGGGCTAGGCAAAACAAGATCCAGCTCTGGTTACCAACAAAATATGATAGTGTTATAGCCAGTGTGATTAAAGCCATTTTGAATTTGCCTTTCATGACCTCCTTAGGTATTGGAAAGTCTAAGAGTTTTTGCAGTATCTTGATCTTCTTTTCTTTCTCAACATCATCATCAGCTAAAGACATAACAAGTTGTGGACTGCTTTTTAGTAGTGATTGAGTAAGCTCAGGATATACTTTACTTAAATCAAATACGTCCTTGAAAAACGATAAATTATTAACTGGTGCTTTAATACTAAAAGAGCTTTAAGTATTAAAGCACCAAAGGACAGTATGTCAGATGTATAAAGAAACTGTCTGAACCATCATTTTCTCCTGTTCATTTGTGATGCTAAAGATCTCTTTTGTCATTTCTAATGTAAGCAAATAAAGGACATCTGCAATAAACCCTCATGGCAAACTCATGGCTAATGAAATTTTATAGCTGGAACATGTCCACCAAGGTAGTAAACATAAAGTTGAAAAAGATACTTGTAGTCTCCTCTCTATTGTAGATAAGTGGCCCAATCGCTAAAAAAGTCCTGTTAAATCTAACCAAATTATCAGATGAGGTGTCAATTTTACCAATGATCTTTGACCAGGTGTTAATTCTAAAACTATTTTTGATTTTTTTGATTTGGACATTAGTCAGAATCAGTGAATTGGAATGTGAATTAAAAATGCTAAAACCATTTTTTAGAATTAGAACTTTCAAATGGGTTAACATCATCTTCAAACTTGCTTTGTTTATACCAAGCTCTGTCTGTGCTTTTTTTGTATGTTGACTTCTTTGATACTTCAATGTTTGCACAGTCTTTTTCTCATTTGTGTTTTTCTTATCATTCAACTGCTTTACTCTTTCCTTTCTTTGCAGAGTCAAACTCTTTATCTTGCAGTGCATTCACAGTCATACTAATATTGCAGGATATTTCTGACTCTAGGCTGCTGATTAACTCAAAGCTCATTTATGGGATATTTTAGCAGATTGTCTTTATTTGCTTTGAACATTGTGATTTTTCTTTTCCTCTGGTCCTTTTTAGCTGATCTTTTTTTTTTTTGAATATACTTATTTATTTATGAAACTAAAAATGTTAAAACCATTTTAAATCGCATGTATATTAAATGGATCAGTTTTATAAATAACAAATAGCAGTGAACACAAAAGTAAAAATAGGTTAGAACTACTTTATTAAAGAGCAATTACAAAATTAGTTTATGACTAAAATGTTATCCATTTTTTATTGCAGGTGCATTTAAAATAATAAAAACTTGAAAAATATGACAAAAATTGACAATTTTTAAAATTTTTAAGTTTTACACCAAGCTCTTAACACTTGTCTAAGATCAATATTTTGATGTAGTTAGTCATTTTTTATATAAGAACCAAGTTTCAGATAGCACACACACAAAAAAATTTTTTTTGGGAGAATGGCCCCTCAACATAGTGGGCCAAACAGCTGTTTTCACGGACATTTGTTCAAAACTTTTGAGTAGAAAGTGCTTTAAGGTTGATTAAGGACTTTTTGAAAAGGTTTTTATGTGTAAATTTTGGAAAAACTAAAAAATAATTTTGTAGAATATTTAGGTCATAATTTAAAAGAACAAAATATTGAAAATTTCATAAAATTTGCTGTTTCATTGTTTATAACAAAAATACGTATGTTTATAAATATGTATGTATATTTTGTAATACAAAGATAATATAGGTACATCAATGACAAAAACAATAAAAATTATCAAAACAAGCACTAAAATACGTAATTTATTCATATGTTAAAATTATAAAAAATGTGTCATCTTCAGATAAAATGTTATTAGAGACATTTTGTTTATGACAATATTTATCATAATATCCTCTTTAATACCAAAATTTGCAAAATGGTTTTGACTTGTATCTCTTGTCAAAAATAATTTGATCAGATGATATCCTTATTTGGTTAATGGTGTTTGTTAAATTGACAATTAAGGAGTTTTTTCTTGAGAGTCTAGTATGTATCAATCCTAATATTTTGTTATTACCTTTTAACCCTGAATCATTAAGATTTCCCAAACCACTTTCCTCATAGAAAATAAGCTCCCAAGAATGACCCAGGGACTACTAAAATACTGGAACACAAGACTTTAATTTCATGTCATTTTGAAGAGAGGGTTGAAAAACTTAAAAAGCATAAAGTTTGTTTTTTGAGACTATTCAAGGTGTTATTATGTGTTTTGAGATTACTAAAACGTTTCTTTAATTTGTTTTTGAATTTGTTAACTTATTAATTTAAACATTGAGCTAACAGCAATTAATTACGTTAATCATTTTATAGGTTCTTTTAAAATGATGTTAACATTACTTAATTTTAACAAAAGTATATACAATATAGTGGCTATAATTAATTTATTTTTAATTTTATAAAAAAACAATAAAGTTTAACTTCTCTATAATAATGTGTTGTAACCTACTAATAATGTGATGTAAACGAGTTTTCATTTCAACTTCATTCATGGTTTTATTTTACTAGAGGTTTTTTATTTTTTGATCATTAGTATTTAAAGAAACTTTGTCTGAACCATACAGCTTTGTTAAACCCTTAAAGAAGCAATTTGAAATGGTGGAGACAAGTGGGTAATTAACAATTTTTATAAATCAAATAAGAGAGCTGTATACAAATACAAAAAAAAAAAGCTTTGAAACATGCTTTATACACTAAAACATTAGGTGTTAAAATAAAAAGTGAATAAGCATGTCTGACATGCTGAAATAGATGTTCAGCAGGATGACATAGTCAACCAAGGGAAACAAAATCTGTAAATTCAGATGCATTTTTGTCTAAAAAAACATAAAGCAAACTTATGTTGGATGTAATATGATGATAGGGCACCATTTTCTTCATCTGAAATCAGTTCTTAGTGACAACAATCTGATTGTGCTATGGAGCAAACAGATATAGGTAAATCCATAGCATCTAATTTACTAAACAATTTTTAGCGTTGTAAATGCTAACTATTTTAAACTTCTATTGAAATATAGTAATTGACACCACAAAGTTGCTTAACAAAAAAATATCACATTTTAAATTAATTGAAATTTATGCCTTTAGAAAAATTTTATATACATATTTCCATAAAAAAAAGTGATTTTAATAGTAGAAAAACTTGGATTTTATTGAATATTTTTACAAAATAATTATTATAATGGTTATAAAAAACACAGATAAGCTAAACAAAAAAATTTAATTACCTATATAATCCAAATTCTCTTTCAAATCAATTTGTCTGAAAAATCCCAGGGAGAACTGATGATTTTCAGTCAACAATTTTTAGACTAAATGTACAATTTTTCGCTTTAATATTTAACTTTAACACTTTCTTATTCACAACTGCACGCAAATGGGCTACATCAAAAGGATCAAAAGAAAAAATGGCTTTGCATGAAAGATTCATCTACTTCACATTTTTTTCTTTGCCATATAAATGTACCAAATACTTCAAGTAGCTTTTAAATAACAAACCATTTAGTGTGAGATAAATTTTACCAAACTTTTCAGTTAGCCAGTTATTTCTAATTAATTTTAATAAATGCACTGGATCATGAAGTATTACAAGATTTCCATTAATAATAATGACTAGCTAAGGCATATCTACTTTCTAAGTAAATTTTTTATAGACATTACAGTTTGTTGCAAGATTGTCTGAAAGAAGGCATAAAATTTTACTGCCTAGTTCAGCTACTGTCTGAGTGATTTGATTAATTAAACTTTGTAAAAAATAAACAAAAGCGTAAAGATTGGCACCATACAACAAACAAAATCTGGTTTTCCTAACATTGGTTGAAGCATAAAACAACGTATAGTTTTAACAACTTCAGTAGGATTATCTTCATTGTAGTTTATTAAATGACATCCTCAAAAACGTATACTTGGTTTAACATAAGTTTCATCAAAAAGAAGACAGCAACGCTTTTCAGACTTTGATGTTTCAAAAACATATTAGGTAATGAGTTTCTGGATTCCATTGAAATCCTTGCAAAATCTGTTCACTGAAATGTTGTGCCTGTTTATCATAACATTGAAGAAACACACCAGGAAATATTGATGGAGGATATGATGGAATCTATAAAATGTATGTGTATGTATGTATGTGTGTGTATTTATGTGTGTGTGAGTATATATATATATATATATATATATATATATATATATATATATATATATATATATATATATATATATATATATATATATATATATATATATATATATATATACTCATATATATATATATATATATATACTCATATATATATATATATATATATATATATATATATATATATATATATATAATATATATATATATATATATATATATATATAATATACTCATATATATATATATATATATATATATATATATATATATATATATATATATATATATATATATATATATATATACTCACACACACATACATACATACACATACATTTTATAGATTCCATCATATCCTCCATCAATATTTCCTGGTGTGTTTCTTCAATGTTATGATAAACAGGCACAACATTTCAGTGAACAGATTTTGCAAGGATTTCAATGGAATCCAGAAACTCATTACCTAATATGTTTTTGAAACATCAAAGTCTGAAAAGCGTTGCTGTCTTCTTTTTGATGAAACTTATGTTAAACCAAGTATACGTTTTTGAGGATGTCATTTAATAAACTACAATGAAGATAATCCTACTGAAGTTGTTAAAACTATACGTTGTTTTATGCTTCAACCAATGTTAGGAAAACCAGATTTTGTTTGTTGTATGGTGCCAATCTTTACGCTTTTGTTTATTTTTTACAAAGTTTAATTAATCAAATCACTCAGACAGTAGCTGAACTAGGCAGTAAAATTTTATGCCTTCTTTCAGACAATCTTGCAACAAACTGTAATGTCTATAAAAAATTTACTTAGAAAGTAGATATGCCTTAGCTAGTCATTATTATTAATGGAAATCTTGTAATACTTCATGATCCAGTGCATTTATTAAAATTAATTAGAAATAACTGGCTAACTGAAAAGTTTGGTAAAATTTATCTCACACTAAATGGTTTGTTATTTAAAAGCTACTTGAAGTATTTGGTACATTTATATGGCAAAGAAAAAAATGTGAAGTAGATGAATCTTTCATGCAAAGCCATTTTTTCTTTTGATCCTTTTGATGTAGCCCATTTGCGTGCAGTTGTGAATAAGAAAGTGTTAAAGTTAAATATTAAAGCGAAAAATTGTACATTTAGTCTAAAAATTGTTGACTGAAAATCATCAGTTCTCCCTGGGATTTTTCAGACAAATTGATTTGAAAGAGAATTTGGATTATATAGGTAATTAAATTTTTTTGTTTAGCTTATCTGTGTTTTTTATAACCATTATAATAATTATTTTGTAAAAATATTAAATATATATATATATATATATATATATATATATATATATATATATATATATATATATATATATATATATATATATATATATATATATATATATATATATAGATAGTGAAAACTAAATAATTGTTAAGATATATTTCAATTACATAACTAAAAGTTTCATGCAATAGCGATCATCAGATGTAACAACAATAAAAAGTAACAACAAAAATTATATACAAAAAATGCTATGGAGTGTCCGCTTTGATGACATTAAAGTTTTTTATTAGAAATTTATTTTCATGGCGGCATTTTGACGCAAGCTCGGTTCGTTTGTTAAGCAAATTCAATGGCGACGTAATAATGTGGTATTTTTCTGTCAAGCATAAATTGCAAAATTTACCACCAGGTTTGAATGGCTCCGCTTGATTGAGGATATTCTATTTTAATATAGGTTCTATACCTTTATTTTTGCATTCCCACACAAATTTCGAAAGTTCAGTGGAGTTGGCCTTACTTTCATAAACAAAGGAGTTTTTATGTTTATACCACCTGTCTTTGAAAGTTTTCTCAGTAAGCCCAACGTAATAATATCCTTCTTCTTCTTGGTGAGTTTTTGCGTTGCAAATATAAATAAGATTTTTTGTAAGGCATTTTCCATTGAGTGGGCATAAGGTGGTTTGTCGACAATTGCATATTTGATTGGCATTTTCATGAGAATGAAATAATATCTTTTTATTATGAGAAGTAACAATACTCTTGATGTTTGGAAGGCAGCTATAACTAACCTTTAAGTTGTTTTGATTAAAAAGTTTGTGAAATTTGTGGCCTTTAGGGAAACATTTATCAATTGTACTCAAAAATGTTTTGGCTACGCTTGTTCTGACGTTGAGTGAATAAGGTGGGTTAAAACAGATGTTTCTTTTTCGAGATTTTTTATTATATTTCTGGATATTTGGAGTGAAATTGATCTTATCTTTGAATCCACAAGAATTAAGAGCGTTATTATAAAATGGTGTGGCTCTATCAAAAGCTTATTTGCTTGAAGATATATTACTGATGCGGTCAGAGATCATTTTTGGTATCGATTTAATAATGCTTGGTGGATGATTGGAATTGATGTTAATATATAAAGGATTATCTCCTGGTTTTCTATAAGGTTTAAAAGAGTTCTCAGAAAAGTTAAATGTCATATCAAGAAAATTTACGGTTTTTAAATTTGGTTTGATAGTAATGTTAAGATTAAAATTGTCTTTAAAAATTTTTATTAGATTTTTCTTTATTTTTTCCGATTGAGGACCACTGATATTATAGAAGCAGCAAAGACCATCATCAATACCAAAAAATTTTTAATATGCACAGCTCAAGTCTTACCATTAACAATGCTATAAAGGTAATGTGCCTGTAGATTTACTTTACCAAGTCTACACATAACACACTTAAGTTGGCGTGTTATTATATGTGTTTATTATTGCTGCCTATTCTAGTAAAAAAAAAAAAAAAGTAAAAAGAAGACCTACTAATAATATCGAATAATTGAGTTAATTTACAGATTTATGAAAAAATTTATAGAACCAATCTCATTCTAGATTTATTAGTATTTTTGTTTAAGTTATAACAAATGCAATATTGCTAACTGCCAAAGTCAGCCCTCTTGTCGAATTCGCATCGATTTGAAAAGTTGCGTCCTGGTATTTTAGTATTCCCTGGAATGACCAATCAGTTTGTGAAGTGGTGGTGTTATACTGATCCATGGTTCAGTTAAATTTATTTTTGTAATAGATAAAAACTCATCTAGTAGGAATAAATAAAAATCTGTACAATAGTTTTAATATTGATCCACATAAATTTTTTTCTTATTGAGGAAAATACTCAAAGATTTACTAACCAATTTAAACTTATAAAATGTTGCATGGTGTTAAACAGGCAATTGTGCAATAATTAAATCCATATTTTATTTTTTGTGCAATAGTTCTCTAGCTATACATGTTGTTGTTGTTCCTTCTTTTTCCAACTGTATCGAGGTAGTGAATATCTGTATATCTGTTGATATCTGTAGTGAAGTCTCTGCTTGCTTCAGAAATCTATTTGAAGCTCTGAAAGGGTACTCAGACCAATTAAAAACACCAGCTTTCACATGCACAACAGTCTTCATGAAATGGTCAAATGTACCCAGTAAAGCATGAAGAACCTATAAAAATATCAGTAATTTTTAAATGTAATCATTTTTAATATCAGATTTTTTCCTATATTAAGAATATATAACACTATTACAAAGAACACTATTACAAGATAACAATTTATTTGTATTGGTTTTACATCACCGATTGGAATTGTTTTGAAAGTTTTTCCGGCCCTTTTTAAGTACAGAACAGTCTTCTTGTTCAAATTGGTTAAACATTTCATTCATAGCTATTGTGTCTTGATTCATTGCAAAACTGTTTTCAATTTTTTCAATATTCAAACATTGATCTTTTTGAGCATGTGCATAGATCACAATATGCACCTCGAACTCCTAAAAAATGATTCGCTGCTTTCATATCCATCATATATCACCTTTACATTAAATTGTTTTCCCTCTTTATAGATAAGGAAAGTTTATTTTTTAACTCTTTAACATCAGAATTAAAGACAAAAAATTATTGAAGAGTTTCTCTTGATTCTTTTTCTATTTGAAGACTCAGCACTCTGTGACTCAGTGGGGTGTATGGTAACTTTTGCAACCATATTAACAAACCTGCTTCTGTTTCAAGTGAACAATACATTGTCATGATGATATTGCTACTGTTAACATTATCTTTTTGATTAAATATTGCATGGCTTCTACTACCATAAAATATTTTAAGATATTTTAAAAACTTTTTTTTATCTTTTTTCATTGGTTTCTAGCAATAATCTTTCCAACTCGCTTTCCAGATTTATACAAACATTTATATGCAAATAAATTCGACATTTCTGATAAAAAGAAGAAATATCTCTTATTAAAGCCCTAAAGTATAATGTGAATATTAGACTAAGAAAGGGGTTTGAAGCTGTTTAAAAGAAATTCTCTGCTTATTCCTTAATAAGCAGCATGCAGTTACCATCTCCCTATCACTAGTTTTTTTATTTTATTAAGACACCATCTCTAGTGTTTAATCAACCAAGAACCCCATAGTAGTCTGAATTCTAAGACAAAGTTAACTTCTCCAAGTCATTGCCTAGAAAATTGAATCCTACAAGGCAGCAGGGCATGAGGCAGTTTGTACTTGATTACATGTTACCATTAACAAGGTGATCATAATGATTCTAGTCCTTATTTAGTTATAAAAAGATGGTAATCTAAATATGCTGGTATTGGGCTGACAATTATTTAAAATTTTAAAAAAACTATTTAGTATTTTGGCTAAAAAACCTAAAACATTTTTTCTTAAAATAAAAAATGAAAACATGTAACTATTTTATACTATATATTTACATTCAAAAAATTACTTGCTCTACCCTTCCCCTTCCTAACCTCCCTCCCAAAGTTGATTTCAAATGGGTAAAAACAAACATTTATTTTATTTTGTGCAATAAAAGCAAGCATATTTTTAAAAAACAGATAAAAAGGGTATAAAAACTTTTAAGATAATTTTAAAATTTTAGTGACTGTGCCCCCTAAATATGTGTGCAAATTAATTTTTTTTAAAAGCCACCATAACATGTTTGTCACCATAACAGCCATAGAAATAATTATTAGAAGATTTTTTTCTTTTTTTTTGAAATTGTATATAATAAGTAATCAGAAAATTTATTAAAGTATTTAAAAAAAAAAACTATGCCTTACCCTAGTATATATGTTTAAATATCTCCATTATAAAGCATTTTTGACGTTATTATATACCACTATATAGACACCACTTCCCATATAGACCAAGAAAGCAATCAGTTTGATCACTAATTTTTAAAAATGTTGTTACAACTCTAACAAAACTGTATGACTCTAAGACATTAACCTTGACAGTGTGCAGTACTACCAGATCACTAAATCAGTTTGATCACTAATTTTTAAAAATGTTGTTACAACTCTAACAAAACTGTATGACTCTAAGACATTAACCTTGACAGTGTGCAGTACTACCAGAGATCTAGTAGGATTTTAACTATGTTTTTTGTTTTTAACTATGTGTTTTTTGAGAACTTTGTTTTTCTAAAGCAAAAGTTTGATTTCAAAAATAAAAAGTTATGTTTTAAATTTGTTTTCTATTTTTTTTTTCTTTTTTTTTTTTCTTTCTAAATTTTAATTTTGTTGCTAAAGGAACTATCGAAGAGTTTTACTAAAGGCTTTAAACAAAGATCTTCATGAAGAGCTCAATTATATCACAAGCATTATACGCAAACAACCAAAAAACTACCAAGTGTGGTAATTTAATTATAGTTACACTTGCAAAAAAAAGTTTTTTACTTTATAACCTCTATATAGTCCATCTATATATATATATATATATATATATATATATATATATATATATATATATATATATATATATATATATATATATATATATATATATATATATATATATATATATATATATATATATATATATATACGTATATATATATATATATATATATATATATATATATATATATATATATATATATATATATATATATATATATATATATATATATATATATATATATATATATATATATATATATATATATATATGTATATATATATATATATATATATATATATATATATATATATATATATATATATATGTATATATATATATCTATATATATATATATATATATATATATATATATATATATATATATATATATATATTAAGTTACTTTTTTTATATTTTTGTAATTCTTGTAAGGTACCACAGAGGGATAATAGTTCAATGGCTAAATGATGCATCTAAAGAGCTTTCCTTTACTTCAGAAATGTTACACAGAGACAGTAAAAATTACCATTGTTGGCAGCACAGGCAGCTAATATTAAATTGTTTTAAATTGTGGACTGACGAAGTAGATTTTACCACAAATTTTATTGTACAAGATTGCAGAAACAATTCAGCTTGGAACCAAAGATACTATGCATATATAAATACAACAGGATTCACTGATAGTGTTGTAGAAAACGAAGTCAGGTATAAAATTTTAAGAAGTGTTTTGCTGCATTTTATATTTATATTATTAAAGTTAAAAATTTCATTTTTTTTTTCTCATATTACTTTTATATTTTTTATAACAACTATGATTGTCAATTCAATTGAAACATTTTTTTTTTAATTCCATTAAAACAAAATATTTCAACACAAAAGTGTCAGTTATAAATATAATTAAATTTTTTTTTTTTTTTTTTTTTACAGTTTTACAGTTGAATGGATAAAAAAAGCTCCAAACAATGAGAGTACTTGGAATTATTTGACAGGGTTTTTTAATTTTTATACTATTCAATAAATATAAATTTTATAAATTTAAATTTTTTTACATATTTCAAAGTTTTTTTAGTTCATAACAAGAAAATTTTATTTGAAAAAATACATTTTACATTTTTAATTAAATTGGAGTTCGAAGATCTCCACTGAACACAATATAAATATGTGTTTTTACTTGTTTTTGATGATAGCATTCTTAATGCAGCTGGTGGTCTTTACAAGTTTTTGGCTTTACAAGATGAATTTGAAATTATGCTAAAAGAAGGATGTGATTCTCCATATCTTCTCTCCATGTTAGTTGATTTTTATGAAGTCTCTCTTGAACATAATCCATCGACTGGAAAACAAAATGGTCTACGTGCAGTTGAGGTGCATATTTTTTTGATTCAGTTTTGTTTTTTGTTTTCAATTTGTTTATTTATCTTGTTATTTTGTTTTAATTCATAAATATTTAAATAATTTTAAAGATTTGAATCTTAAAAATTTAAAAGTTACATTATTCATGTAATGTAACTATTAAATGTTTAAATAATAAATTATTTTTTACTATGCTTTAGTTTTTACTGCTTAATTTTAAACTAAAGCAAACAAATATGATGTAATTTGTAATAACCATGATAATTATAGATTTAAAACAAAAAATTTTCTACCTTTTATACCTGATTTAGAAAATTTTAAAAATGACCTATGCACTTAATTAAAACAATAAAGTTTCAGTGTATAATTAACGAATTTCAAAAAGAGTTTAATTTAGGTGTTAAAAAAATTAAATCGAACTCTAATATTTTAGTTTTTGCTGATAAAAAAAAATAACATTTACCAACTCATAACAGAAAACTACAAAAAATATTACACAATAATATTGCTAATTCATATGAGAAAGCCCCAAAAAATACATTTAATTTAGAAGCCAAAGTATTGCTAAAAACAAATAACTATAAAAATATAATTAAATCCAGGGCTTTGGAGCAGCTCTGGAGCCGGAGCTGGAGCTGTCCGGAGCTAGTGATTTTACATGGAGTTGAGCCGGAGCTGGAGCTAAAATATTTCCTGTAAAATATCAAAGAGCTCCGCTCTTTGATATTTTAAATAACCAAAGTTGCATAAAGTTATTATTTTATACGGGATTTTTTTTCAAAGAAATCAAACATTTAGGCTAATTTCTAAATATAGCTTTTTATCATATGCTTAACAAAAAGGTAAACTATATATATATATATATATATATATATATATATATATATATATATATATATATATATATATATATATATATATATATATATATATATCTGTTAGATAATAGATGCGCAACTTGAAGCACATAGACACATCTTTAGAATATGATTTTCATATTTTGAAAAATTATACTTGAGCTTATTAAATATTTTTAGTTTACTTTCAAAAAATTGTTAGTATTTTTTGAGAATTTAATTATTATCAAATTATTTTGTGTGATATGTCATGTAATTTATATTATTGAGTTTGATAAGTTACTTAAAAACAAAACTTCCAAACAATGTCAATGATTGCTTAATGAAAGTATATTTTATCCATGTGTTAAGTCACATGATTCATTTTAACGTTTTTAATTAGTTAAAACATTTAAAAAAAGATTTAAACATGCGAGTTCCAATTAATATTAATCAATGAGTAATTAAGTTTTTAAATTATTTATTATTAATGCAAGCTAATTATAGTGCTATATAATGGTTTATTGTCGTTTATTTTTTTATCTATAGTTTTTAATAAAAATGGCTTCAAACTCAAATAATCTGAGAGGCTTCTAGATAAGTATTTTTCAATTGATAAAATTACAAAACTGGCGACATGCAAGATTACAGAAAAGATAAATGATAAAGTGATTTCATGCGGCATGCAAATAAGAAAATAAAAAATTTACAATATGAAACGGCATTTGGAAAGATCGCATCTATCAGAATATACAATTGTTGAATTTGAAATTAGCCTTATGACCAAAAGAAAATCTTCAGAATAATTTTTATCATATTCACAATATATCAATACTAAAAAATCAAAGCAGTCTACTTTAGATTCTTTTGCTATCACTAGTAGTAGAACAATAAATCAAGTTAGTGCTAAAACTTTTAAAATGGGAATTATTAAGATGGTAGTGAATAACGGAGTTTGGTTGAAAACATTTGCAGATGAAGGATTTCAGTTGGTTACAGGCCAATTAGGTAAAACTCTTGGATTCAGCACTGGACACGATTCTGTATGCAATTTAATTAATGAGTTTGCTGAAAAAAAGAAAGCTGAAATAAAAGAAATACTGTTACAGAAATTTATGTGAACTTAACACCATAAGAACTATTTGCGAATAATTATTTAATATTATTATGCGGGAAAAAATCAATTTAAAGCTTTGGCACTGATAGAGACAGAAGGACAGCACAACTCTGCTGCTATCAAAAAAATGGTGGAAGAAACTCTATATAGATTTGGTATCAGCAAAAATCAAATAGTATGTGCAAGTGTAGACAATGCAGCTAATATGATTAGAGCAGTCACACTTTTAAACGAATATTCTGGTGATGAAAATTTTCAAGATGAAAATTTTCATTTCAACTCTTCTTGTTCTTCGTCCTTTGCAGGACGAAGAACAAGAGGAGTTTTTACAACAGGACACAAATGAGGAAGAAAGTGCTGTCGCTTGGAAAGAAAATCTATCCTTTGTTCTCCCAGATTGGTGTCATTAATTGTCTCATTACATTAAGCTGATGTGCTGTGTTATTCACAAACAGGACGCTTAAACGTAAAGTCAGCTTTTGAGGGAATTGAAGAGTACCCAAAAAGAATACAAGAAGCATGCAGAGTTGTATGCCTGTCTCACAAGCAAGTGTAGAGAGGCTATTTTCTGCTTTTAAGTTTATATCGAGCAATCTGCGTTGTTCACTCAAACCAGATATTTTAATATTTTATTTTTAAAGATGAATCAAGATTTTGATTAATAAAATATTAATAGTATTTAAGTTACTGCCTTAAAACAATAAAAATACTTTTTTGATTTTTTTTTTTTTTTGTGGAGCCGCTCCGAAGCTAGAGCTAGAGCCATAAAATTCTAATGGAGCCTGAGCCAACTTTTAGACCTCGGCTCCAAAACCCTGATTAAATCAACTGCCTCTGCACAAGTGCTTGTTACACTAAAAAATCATAAACCAAATTTTCAAAACAAACTACCTTGTAGGTTATTAGTTTCCTTAAAAAGTGAGATTAGACAAAGCAAATTTTTTGACAAAATAATATTCTTAGAAATAAATTACATTTACAACAATGGGAAAATTCTACTATAAATTGGTTCTCTTTAATCAAAAATAAAAAAAACTGTACATTTTTTGTAAGAGCCTATGGCCCTTACATTATTTTATAAAAGTTGATAATTTCTTATTGCATTTTAACACTAGTAGAAACATGTAGGATGGTTAACTACGTACTTTAGATTATGGTGGCTTTAGCTGGTAACAAGTACCACAAGTTTTAAAATACCGGCTAAATTACGTCAAATTATAAAGCGTTTTTTTTTTTTATAATTTTTTTCGGAGTAGTATTAGATAGCCATTTTTTTCAAAATAAAAAACAACAATGAAAATAACTGTGATAATTGTAAAGAAAATTATTTTGAAAATTTTTAGGAAACACTATAAATTCATTTAAATACTACAATTAATAATATATTGACTTGACTTAATAATAAAAAGTTAGTTTATTGCAAAAGCAAAGATAAAAACCAGGCTGTGTAATTAAAAAAATAAAATTTGGAAAAGAATTTGGTGTAACATATTTTCGCTTTAACAACTAGCTACCTTTCAGTACACTTATTATACTGACAAT
Organism: Hydra vulgaris; assembly: GCF_022113875.1. NCBI lineage: Eukaryota > Metazoa > Cnidaria > Hydrozoa > Anthoathecata > Hydridae > Hydra > Hydra vulgaris. The sequence goes on along the minus strand of NC_061170.1, from coordinate 33,596,329 downwards.
ATAAGTTAGCAGTGGGCCACGGGCTACTAATTTAACGTTAATAATTTTTACCTCTCAATAACAGCAGATATGGTAGATGAAATATTTGAATTTGCAAAAAACCAAACCAGAATTCCAAAAGAGACAATTCATATAACAAAACATTGAAGTAATAATGGGCAGTTATGATGGAGCAGAAATTTTTTGAATTTCTTGGAATATATATTTTAAATTTATTAAAAATTATTAAATAAAATAATCAACATTAATGATTTAGGCTTTATTTTGATAATGGTTTGATAGTAGTGCGTAAAAAATAAGAAGGGTCGTCCATAAATTACGTCACACTTTAAAGATTGGGGGTATTAATTTTGTGACAAAACTTGCTACTAAAGTGACCACACCCACGCTGAACCAGATTTTAGTTTGATGAAATGACATTTTCTTTTTGAAATTGTTAGAGCCATACCATTCAGGGAAAGTTAGTGAAAAAAATCATAAAACTAATCTTTAAAAAATATTTGGGTTTATACAGGGGTCAAATAGGGTCCCGAACTTAGGCGCCCCTCTAACTGGTATCAAAACCCACCACAGGTGTGCATGCAATTGTTGTACATTTTGTCAGAAAATATGATTAGTCATTATATGTCCCCCTCAGATGGGTCTTAAAAACAGTATGAGGGGTGCCAATGCCAAGTACTTTTTTCTTCTTAAAATTAAAAGGGAAATAAAAAATTTATTTTTAGAAAATATTTATTAAACATTATTTAAATGTTTTCCATTGAAACTAACTACTGCTTTTTTCAAATACTTTGCATACTTTTGATGGTTATCAGACACTTTGAAACGTTCCCATGCTTCCTTTAGAAATAAGTAGTGAAGAGCTTCCCCTGCTTGTTTACTAAAGAAACCCAATCCAATGTCCTTATCTTTACAAAAAGGACCTACATGTTAAAATAACCTGATGTCTTTTTCAAATGTTGGCCTTAAATTTACACCAATAAACAAGAGTGAACAAGGTTATCCAGAAGCCTGAACGCTTCAGCCAATGGTTTTAATAGGACTTGAAACAAGTTATAGTACTTCACCCAATTTTTTAATATTTTTCGACAACCATTACCATTATATAACCCATTTCTTATTGATTTAGAAATATTTAAGTAATTTTCGATCTTTTTTAATAGTACTGGATCAGCTAATTTGTTTATTGTTTTAAAGATACGGTTTGTTGCCCCTTCCATCAAATAAGGTTCTGGAGGAGAAAGATGATTAACAACTAGATCATTATCATCACCAATTAAAAGAACTTTATCAATACAGTTAAAATATTCTTTTGCTCTAATTTTCTTTGATCCGCTCAATTTATACAGTTTACTGCCTAATCTTAGTGACCCAAGTGTTCGTAGCTCAGTGCAATCATTTTTAAAAACCTCTGTTCTTTTCCATGTACAAATATAACACGGATGAGTAGCCATGGAACTCGGAGACATACCACACATGACTTGACAGAGTTTGACATCTGCCACACAAGTAAAGTTTATTTTATCCAAACAGAGTTTGTTAAGCAGAATTTTAACATTATGGTTTGTCTCTGTTACATCTGGTACCAGTGCTATAATAAATGATGCTTTCACAGATCCTTCCTTGAAATTTGGTGATTTAATTTCTCCATATTTTCTCCTTTTGTTTTAATCAATTCACTAGGATTTGATACAAAATTTAAGCAAACCTAAATATTTTATAATAAATTACACTTATTATTTTTAATTAGAAAAAAAAGTGGCACATTATAAAATCAAATTACCTTAAGAAATCCTCGACCTCCGTCAATGGAAATTTTTATATACTGGTTATGAGAATAAGCTCCTTTTTTATCTATTATTTGCCACAGAAACTCATTGACATCTGTTGTTCTGATAAATGGGATCAGTTTAAACAAACTTTTTTCGTCTACAGATTTAATATTAAAAAGTTCAAAATCCTCAACAAAGCAATCATCAAGCTGCTCGTCAATACGTTTAAGCTCTGCTGCTAACCATGATTGTACAATTTTTCTGTTTTGTGCTTTGAATCGTAATTCTTTTGCTAGCTTTAAAATTTTTGTGTTACTTAATTCTAAAGTTGATTGTATGTCAATCATACTGTTTATAGACAGTTGTTGTATATTACTAGTATCATGGTTTCTCTTAAGTGTAAAACTTTTTTACCACAAGTAGCAAGTATCGCTTTACCCTTTTTGTCTATTTTGTCTTTTATTAAAGAATTAGCTATTTGCTCAATTGTCTTGACATTATTTGCAAGCTTTTGCATTACATTACATTTAAGTACAGCTAAAGAATATTTGTGGGTAATTCCTTTGCTAATAATTAAAAAGCAAGTTTGACAAGTTAGACTATTAAATGGAGGTTGCGTGTTACAAATACGTCCCTTTTTGAATTTTTTAGGTCTCCCTTGAGTAGATCTAATTATACATATTTTGCATTTACATACAAAAACACTTCTAGTTTGAACTGGTATTTTCATTTTATTCCACTTTATGTGTAAAGCAGGCTCTTTTCCTCTTCTTACACTGCTTTTGCAAGATTTGCAAATAGCTTTAGGATAGAATGAATTTTTAATGTTGTATTTAAAATTTTTAATCCACGGTACATTAATATCGTTAGGTTTATTTGTTTTTTTGGCACAATATAAACACACTTTTCTTCTGTTTTCCTCATGAGTACAGGTCGGTTTAAATAAACTCATTCTATCTAGAAAAATAAAACAATTTAAGAACACAGAGAAAACACACTTTTTATTATACCTAAAATATAAAGATTTATATACCATAAAATAATTCTTTAAAAAATGTTTCAAACACACTATACAAATATAACATAATATAAGACAAATATAAATGCTGACTATTACAGTATATAGGTTCCTTATTAAATACCATTTAACATTACCTACAAGCGTTGTTTATTATACTTCAATTTTTAAAGTTAAAACAAAATAAAAATATGCAGAATTAAAAAGTTTGGTTACACATGTGGTAATGATAAGTTGTGGTCTGTTTTGTATTGTTCAGTATAAAACTATTGTTCAGTATAAAACTACTGTACAATATTTGTATGCTTTTTTATTTTATTTTTTCAATGAAAACATATTTGACTAGATTGATAAAGTGATTTTTGATATTTTGTTTAAAGTAAAATATATTATTCGTTCTTTATAAACTTATTTATAAAGTTTAATAATGATTATATACACACGGGTCAAAATAGGTGATGAACTTTGGTGCTCCTCGGGTTGTTTTTTAGACCATCTAGAAGGGGCAACTAATAACTAGTTATATTATTTAACAAAATATAAAACAGTTGTTTTCCCCCCTCGGGTTGGTCTCATGATCAGCCAGAGGGGCGCCAAAGTTCGGGAAACGTTTTGACCCCTGTATAAACCCAAAAGGTTTTTTAAAGATTAGTTTTATGATTTTTTTCACTAACTTTCCCTTAATGGTATGGTTCTAGCAATTTCTAAAAGGTATGACACAACCCTATGTCATTTCATCAAACTAATCAGGTTCAGCGTTGGTGTGTGACGAGGGGGACGTCAGAAACGGTCGACGTAATTTATGGACGACCTCAAAGATGTTATAAAACATTTTTTTAAAAATAGTGAATATTAACTCAAACCATCCCAAGTTCTAAAACAAATCCTAGTTTCAATAAATAATAGGTTAAACAAAGCTCCTCTGGTGAAAAGAAATTCAATTCCTCTAAATTATTTATGAATATACCTTTTTAAAAAATTAAATTCAAAACTTCGAGCAAAAATTTGACCCTAAAAAAAAATAATGCAAAAAAGCGAAAAAGGTTCAACCACCTTTCCTTCCCCTCATAGAAATAATATTTTCACTATCTCACATCTCCCCATACAGAAATGATATTTTCACTAGCATAGTAAAACTGTTTTTTAAAATTGGTAGAGAATGTCCTTAAATAAATTGCATAACATTTTTAGTTAAAAATACAATAAAAGTTAGTCAGAGTTGCACAAAAAATGTCAATAGAATTTAAAAAATCGCAGCAATAAAATGTTACGATGCGTTACAAGAGGGGGGCAAAATATGTCAAAAATTGCGTGACGTAATTAATGGGCGACCCTTAATACGTAAAAAAATAATGTTTTAGCATGGTTTTTGCATGCGTCAACAAAAGTATGGGAAATTTTACTTAAAATGAATGCATTTGCAAATTACTTTAAAACATTATACAAGATATTTATTTTTCTTTTCAAAATTTAAATATAATCGTATAATAACAATAATAATAATATTATCTATAATAATACAAACAATATAATTATAAAATATAACTAACAAGAATAAATATAAATAATTATTTGAAAAGGAAGGTGTCACTCAAACAGAAGCCTGATCAAAGGACTGACACCAAATAATTATAACAATAATAATTATAAATAATATTATTATCTATAATAATACAAATAATATGATGATATGAGTGTCACTCATGATCAAAATGAGTGACACCAATTTATTAAAGCAATTAGTATAATAATAAAATAGTAATAAAAATAAAAAATATAAACCTAAAATTGCTAAGAAAATAAATAAAATAATAATAACAACGATAAAGCTAAAATAAGTTAAATAATAAGACAAAAAATATGAAAACACTCGATAACAACAGCAAACAAAAATAAAATAATTAGCAAAACAGAACAAATAAAAAACAAACCTTACACAAACGAAAAACACAAAAACTACAAGATGAAATACAAACGAAAAGGCAAACACAAATACTTTTACAAAAAAAAATTAAATTAAAAAATAAGGACAAACTTAAGTTATTTTGCGAAATAAAAAAAAAAGCGTTGAAAATTTGGTAAAATAGAAAAATAGAAAACTACTATAAAAATAATTAGCACAAGTAATAACAAACTTTATGCAAACGAAGAGAAAAACAAAAACTACAAAACAAAATGCATACACAAAATGATAATATTTAACAAATATAATATTTAATAAAAATGATTAATGGTAATATTATAATATTAATTAATGAAATAATAAAAAATAATAATATAACAAATATCACATATTTGCCACACAAAAAAAGGTGTAGAAAAATTGGTTGCGATTTTTTACGTTTTAATTAGTTCTTTTAATTATTATTTCGAACATTTTTCGAACTTTTTTTCTTTTAAATTGGTACTTTGCTGTCAATTGATTTTTTTTGTTTTGTTTTTGTTTGATTATAATTACGATTGCTTTTTTCTATAGCCTGCTTTTTTTTTATTTTTAAGTTTCTTAAGTTTCTTTAATTTTTTAAGCTTTTTTTTATTTTTAACTTTCTTATTTTTAAATGAAATAATGTTTATTTGCATATTAAAAAACACTTTTAAAATGTTTGAAAACAGTTTTTACGTTTTGCTGAAGTATATATAATAGGGTGGATCGATTTTAAAAATTTTTGAAATTTGATTTGCCCGAGCTGCGAATCGATGTCTTTTGGTGAAAAAAGATCCTTACTTTTTTTTTTTAATTTAAATGAGTTTTATAGGTTCCTCTTTGGATTCTAAATTTATGACGGATCCTAATATTGTTGAAATTTTTTTTCTTCTAAACTATATCAACCTGGTTCTCAAAAGAAGCAGAATAATACGCTTATAATATTTATATAAATATATAATATTTGTTATAATTCATAATTAAGGATAAAAAAATCATTTTTTTTTTTCATTAAAAAAATTTTTTTTTAATAAAATTAATATTGATAAAACAAGCATTTTTTTATGCTTTTTTTGAGTCCAAGGTTGGTATAGTTTAGAAAAAAAAAAAATCCGTCAAGGATTTGAAATCCAAAGAGGAACTTCAAGATCTCATCAAAATCAAAAAATATTTTTTTACTTTCATCTTATAATCAATAGACATCGATTCGTGTCTCAGGAATATTGATTTTTAAACTTTTTTTTTTTTTTTGCTATGAAAATCTATCCACTCTAATATATAATCTAATAGAATATATAGAATTAATGTTTATCATAGTTTGGGTGTTTTAGTGTGCGTTTAACAACGCCAATAATATGATATTTTTAATAACTTATTAATACTTTATATGATATTATTTTTAAAAGTTTTAAAAAAGAAATGTCAAAACAACTTTTATTTTATTTTTAGCTCCTTTTATTTTAATTTTTTCAAGTTTAAACTTTTTTTATTTGTAAAAATTTAGCGAACTAAATTGAGAAAAATTCATTATTTATATCAATAGATAACTATTTAAAATCGTTAGGTCATTAATTTGCGCGCACTTCGCAAATGCGTAAAAAATCGTTTCAAAGAAATAAAAATTGATTAAATTCAATAAGCATCATCGATAAAAAATATAATTTATTAACTAGAATAAAAATTATTTGAAAATAAAACTTCCTTATATGACATATATCTCTTAAATTAGACATTCGTCATTAAATAAAGATACGAACTTTAACGTTCATTAAAAATTTGTTGCGTCCTGGATAATTATAAAACCAAAATTATGTATTTAATAAACAATTTTTTAATAAATAACCAGATAGCTAGCGCAAAAACCAAAAGCTCTCCTAAGAAGCTGTTTAAAGGAGCGGCTCGCATGGCTCGCCATGTTCGTTTTCGCACTCTTACACTCCTGCCGAGACCAGACACACACTCAAATAATTTTAAATGTATTCTACAAAGTAGAGTGCCTAATGTTCTTATCAAAACAGAGCATTAATTAATTAGTGGGAAATCATTAGGAAATTTTTTTCACTTTGCAATGTGTTTCATTAATAAAGACTCATCAGTTATGAATGATCAAATTAATAAAACTTCAATTTATACCAAAAACTAAGTTACGGGAAGTCGTAATTCCCGTAAATTTATTTTTGGTATAAATTCAATTAAGGACTCGAGAGTAAAAAAATGTTTATTAATTTTGTCAACAAAAAATTTTATTTCAAAAAAAAAAAAAGAAAATGGGCCTTAAAAATTATTTCAGTCACCGATAAAAACAAACCCTTTCAGTGTAAACAGGTTTTAAAAATCATCGACCTAGTAAATTTGTCGAAAACGAGCTTTTGGCTTATTTCTCCAAAAGTATAAAACTTATATCAACATAATAAATCCTATTGAAATTATGATAAAACATCTGCTAGTAAATGCGGACCGCAAGCCATGCTAGAATAAATAGTTTTATGCTTATTTTATAAAATGTTAGTTTTGATTTATAAATTAGAAGCTATCAAAACGTTTATAGATTCTTTTTTTCTCCTCGGTCATTTTATCTATTTTATATTATTTGGTCTTGCTTTTAAATTGTTTGTTACTGTGTTTTTATTCGTCTTTTTTTTAAAATAAAAATTTTTAATTTTTATTATTATTAATTTTTTTTTTATATTTTTTAATTTTACCGTTAAAAACCACCTACGCTATTTGCGATAACATTGCAAAAAAGAAATATATATATATACATACATACATACATACATACATACATACATGCATATATATATATATATATATATATATATATATATATATATATATATATATATATATATATATATATATATATATATATATATATATATATATATATACATATATATATATATATAGTATGTGTGTTAGGGTGGCTCTTTAAACAACCATTTTGAGAAAAAACTGCTCTGACCCCTTTAATTTGTTCTATATAATACTAAAACACTAGGTTTAAAATTTTTTTGAACAAAAAATATTTTTACGGGTTTTAGGACCCTTAAAAATTTGACGGGTCCCTAATATATTGAAAAAAAAAAGTTTTTTTAAAGTATGCCAACCTCTGATACTCAAAATAAGCAAAATTATATTAAAAAGTTTAAAAATAAAAATCATTTTTCATAAAAATCATTTTTTCAGATATAAATGTAAAAAAAAATATTGTTTTTAGGCTTAAAATAAAAAAAAGTCAATATTTTTAAGTTTTTTGATATAATTTTTTTACACGTTTTTTACTTAAACTGATTAGTATTTTTGTTATATATAGTTTATTATTATAGTTTTTATATAATTATAACTTTTTTTAAAAAAATATTAGGGACCCGTCAAAATTTTAAGGGTCTTGAGCTAACCCTTAAAGTATTTTTTGTTCAAAAAAATTTTAAACCTTGTGTTTTAGTATTATATAGAATAAATTAAAGGGGTCAGAGCAGCTTTTTCTCAAAAAATTTGTTTTAAGAGCCACCCTAATGTGTGTGTATATGAGAAGTTGATATTTATTTAAAATAAGTAACGTAATGGTTTTGTATTTTGATATTTTGTTTGAATTTTCGTATTGAATTAGACGCACGCAAGTCTGGGGCGGATGCAACATTTTTTATATAGCTAACTTCCAGACATGGAGCAAGCTCCAAGCATTTATATGTTTATACTTATATCAAATAAGATGCTTTGCAAAAAGCTGCCATCATTGGAACCTGGGAACAAAAAGCCATAAAATTATACAACTTTCCCAAACGTGAGAGCAAAGTTGACAAAAAAAATTTTTCCTTCTTAACTAAATTTTTTATATTCATCCATACATTTTAATTTTTATACAAGAATCTCTTTGCGTTTAAAAAATTATGACTTTTACCTACCTCAATAAGTAGTTAAAAGTCAATGAGAAAGTTAAAATTTTAAAATATTAGGGATTTACAATTTTTATTAGATTATAATTTTTTGTTGCCATAGTTTTAGAGCTTTTTTGTTCCCAGGCTACAACCATCGCTGCTTTTTGCTAAGCATCCTTATTTGATATAATTATAAACATATAAATTTTTGAAGTTTGCTCCATGCCTGGAAGTTATTTTGATGTCTTGAACATCAAAAAAAGCTGTATTCTGCATGTATAATTTTCGTATATGCAACTTATTTGTTTGTTTTTTTCTAGCTTTGTACAAAGCTTGCAGAGGATGTCGATATAATACGTAAAGAGTATTGGAACTACATAAAAAGAACAATTGAATCACATCATCTTTTGTCGTAAATTTTAAAATTAAAAAGACGGACATAAGAAGAATATTAAACTTACATAAACGAAAACATGTCGTATTTATATTTTTATAATATATAATATTAAGTTTGTTGATAATATTAAATTGTTTTTAATGTTGCTAATGTTTTTAATGTTTTTCTCTTATTCAGAACCGTTATTAAAAGTCTCAGGATGTGTTAAAGTATATTTAAGTATTCGCTGAAGTTATCGTTTCCAAATAGAATATTTTGCGTGAACATGCTCACTTATAGTAATGTTCAGAATCAACATAGTTCGTAAAGACTGCGCTTTTGATCTTCGCTTAATTTTTCGCAAATTTTCTTCAGATAAACGGTATTTCCTAGAGTTTCGTACACCGATGGTGAAAACTCCAAGTCTATTAAAGCCATAAGTAGATAAATATTTTCATAATCCCTATTTGGTTTTTCCTCTTTGGGGTTTTCTTTATTGCATTGTTTATTTTTATCAACATCGACTATTCTTTTTTCTTTGATTTCTTCTAATTCTAAAATGTCCTCATTTAAAAGAGCTGAATCCAAATCATCAACACTAGACACGGTTTTATTCCGATTAACGAAGCCGTCATTTTTCTCTGATCTGTTTGACGCCATTATGACGGATTTTAACGTTTAACTAAAGTATTAGGTTTTAGGCTTTCAAATCTTTATAAAAAATCTCAACTTTTGATTTTTTATCGGTGGTAATTAATACAAGTAAGTTACTATAAATCTTCAATGAGTTATATCTGATCTTTTTCAGTTTCTTTTTTTGAAAATAACATTATTAAAATTACATAAGTTACTTTAAAGTAATTCAAGTTAAATGTTTTGAACTGTATAAAAAATGTATGAAGCATTAGAAAAAACTAAATTTTTAATGATAATAAAAACCGCTTTGGTTATCTTTTTTAATTTTGAAAGAGAATTAATCATCAATATAACAATTTGTTGATAGTTTTTTTGAAGGTATTCATTGGTAGCCACAACTGTTCTTTTCTGCTAAGAAACATTAAAAATAACAAAGTTAAAAATATCGTGCTATGTATAATTTAACACAAGATTATTTTTGAGGTAATTTCTCTAATTCTAGAAGTTTCTTTAATGAATAATTGTTCTAATGCATAATTCATTTATTTTAATTGTAATTTATTATTTAACCATTGCTTTTAATTTAACCACTGGTAACTTATATTTATAATATTTATCTTACTATAACTGTTGAGTGAAACTCAACGAAACCTTCAATGTTAATGATCTAATGAACTTGTCTAATTATGTTTATAAGGCATCTTCGCACCTTGTCCATAGTCTAACTTGTCCTAAAGAAAAAGGTAAAAGTAGAAGACCCACCCCAAGCATGACTGTTATTTTTTACACGAATGGATAAAAATTTTGTTAAAATAGAATGGAATGGAATCAGAAGTAAAAATATAGCGACAACATTAGCAGCAGGAGGAGTTGAAGTAGTAGTTGTTGTTGTCGTCGTTTTAGTAATAGTAGTATGTGACAGTTCTAAATTGGTGCAAAAATGATTAATTATTAAATATTTTTTTATTATTGTTATAAAATATTAATTGTTATAATTATTAATCAAATGATTGATTAGATGTGATAAAATTGTCTCAAGATTATAGATAGAATTTATTTTTACTTTGGCTATTTTCACGTGTAACGATACAAGATACGTTATGTAATGATGCAATACGTAGTGATGACGGCCTTGCTTTGATGTTTTTAATAATTATAGTTATAAATATAGTATATCTACTATTTTATTATGAAAAAAATACATAATAATACAAATAACGATAACATGTACAAATGTACATGTTGTCATTATTATTATTTGAGTTATTATTACCATTTGAAAAAATTCAATCAGCTTGTGACGTATTTAAAGTGATCTGGCGGCTTAATAACTGACTTATGAAGCGTGGCGACTTGATACCTGTTGTATATTTGTTTACTTTTTACCAGGAATGCGGAGTCCCGAAAGAACTCATAAATTAACGATTTAAAGCATGAGCCTTTTTAGTCTTTATTTTTTCCCAATATAAAATTGTAAAGAAGCTTATAGCAGTCTATAAACTTCTATACAATTTTCAGAGCTCCTGGATGCCAAAAACGCAAATAATAAATAAATAGTAAATTATAATAAGAAAAAATAGTCTTTTTTTGACTTCTAAATCCGGACTCAATATATCTGCTTTTTTTCAGAAATCAGTTTTTTGGCAAAATAAATCCGAGTATGCAGAATGATTTCGAAAAAAAATCTCTTTAAAAAATTAGAATATTTATTTCCGTTAAAAAAACTTTTTGAACTAAATAGTCTTTATTGGTATAATTTTTATAAAGCGAGTTCGCTCATAATAAAAAAATAACTTTTATTTTATTTGGTAATATTTAAAAAATTTATTTTTTGAGAAAGTTAAAAAATTTTTTACCAGAGATTTTTTTGGACTAGAAAAATGTGGGTTATCTTAAAATAACATTAGATTTTAATTTTAAATTTTTGGTTTAAAATGTTCTTGCAAAAATCAAAAAACAGTTTTTCAATTCTAAAAATGTATTAAACATTTTTATAATTTGCGCCAACCTTACCGAACACTAAAGAAAGGTGATGCGCTTTTTATTTTAATTTTTTTGAAACATTATTTAAACCTCCCAAAAAAAATTTTATAACAATTTCTACTTGAATTTGTTTAATTAAATTCGTAGTCTTAAAAAGGCTTTTAAACATTTTTTTAAAAAAAGTACAATAAACATATCCACCTAATATATCAGAAATTTTAGGTGGATAAAAAAAGAAAAAAAACGAGAAATTCTCCTATTTTTCATACATAAAATTTTTCGCAGTAATTTAATAAACAGTTTAATAATTAAATAATTTTTTACACAGCAGAAAATTATTTATTATCTTTTATTTAATAAAAAACAAATTTATTCGAAAAACTAGTTAAATATAAATCTTTTGGGACTATATCAGCTAAACACATTTATAGCTTCATAATTATCATTAACAAGAAATATTGTTAATAATTTATTCTACAAAGCTGATTCGTTTAAGTATAAATTTTTAATTCAATTCTAAAATAAAAGTTAAGAAAATTATGAAGTTCGTTAACAAGAAGTGAGGCGATTTAAGAATTTGCTTCTCCATCACGATTGTCAATTATTTGAACAACGCCTCTTTTTTTTTATTATTATTGTTTTTATTACTTTTGTTTTTATTATTATTATTATTTCATTCTTTATAAAACTGCTCTTAATTCAAACCTCCATTAGGTGCTAAATGTGCAATCTTCAAAAGTGCATTGTTCTTCCTGATAAAATTTGAACAAAAAATATACAAATTTTCATTAAAGCCAAATTTGTTTCACAAAATTTTAATGATAATAATTTTATAGATTTTAAGAATGAACGTTAATTGTTTTTAACAAATATAATTTGTTGTTATTAACAAATCAAATTGCTAATTGTTGCTAATTGTACATCTGACTAAAAAGTTTGTTACAAAAGTTAATATGTCATTTGTATATACTATGTTGTGTTATAGTCGATATACTATGCTGTGTTATAGCTGTTGCATATAACTCATATTGGTATATTTTTTAGTTCATGTTGGTATATTATCATGCTGTATATAATTCATTTAGTTTATAGTTGGTATATTATTTGTCATTATATAATTTGGGTCAAGTTGGTACTTGATAAAATTGAGTGATAAAATTATTTTTAAACATGCTGCTTACTTATTTTTTAAATACTAAAGTTTTACTATTTCCTTTTAAGAAAATAAAATTATAAAATATTATAACGAGATGCTTCAGTATTGCGTAAAATAAATTTATTGCATAAAACAAACTGTACAAAATTTTAAACTATATTAATTAATTAGCGAATTAATTACAAATAAAAATTAACTGCATAAAAAATTATAAAAAAAGGACGAGGAAATCAAACTAAAGTTATCATTTGATATGATTCAGAAAGTTATCATTTAATGATAATAAAGATGAATCGGAAAGAAATAGTGACAAGAGTGTATTTTTAGAATAAATTTTAGAATAAAATCAGTGAATATATAAAATTGTTCACAATTCTTTTGTGGATTTTTAAACATTTTACTTTCTTTTCGTACTTTTTAAAGAATTTAAAACATGAATTAATTTTAAAAACAAAAAAACCTTTGAAAGAAAAAAAACAAATAGGGCTGCTAGTAAAACTATAAAATCGTAGACAATTTTACAATTATAATAGAGTTCTTCAAGTTTGTTATATAACCTATATGTTGTATAGAGAAATTTTGAGTTAGTTATTTTTATGCTATTTTGTTCGGTAAAAATGTTATAGCAAACAAGATTATTTATTTATTTTTTTTTAAGTTGATTTAGGTGCCCCAAGAAGTCCTTACGGTCTTATCACAGAGCACCGCGGAAGAGCATTTAATAGGAAGTTCACGCCTCCTTCCCAACCGATGTCGCAAAACTTACTCAGAGGTGGGGTTTGAACCACGGATCTTACGTTTCTGAGGCAAGTGCGTTACCACTGCGCCACGGCTGCACTATTTATTATATGTAATGTCGTGTTGTTTTGTTAATTATCCTGATATTTTGTTCAATATCCTATAAAATTGTTAAAGGTTTTGCATTCAATGCAGTTTTGTTCAATGTCCAAATAAGATATGCGAATATCTTTTTAATTTTAGATAAACAGACTTTAAGTATCATATTAATAATAATTTTAAAGTAAAGATAAGACATTGGAAAACCTAAATTACAGTCTCTTGCAAGAGACTGCAGTTTAATTTATGTTATATACATAAATTAAACTGCAGTCTCTTGCAAGAGACTACAAACCGATTTTTAGGTGACAATATAGAAATGATCAAATATATTTAATACTGAAAGCATGTAGAAATAATAAAATGTACTCAATAGTCAAAGTATTTAGAAATAAGAAATTCACTCAATACTCAAAGCATTTGGAAGTAATAAAATGATAGCTTAAGTAGTATGCGAAAATATTATTAAAAACTTATGGCAGAAGTTGTAGAAATGATGAAATGATGCTGATAGTCGGAGAGAATTGCGAGTTGACCCGGACAAAATTGTATAAAGCTGAAATTTTGCATAGAAAAAGTATACAGTCTCTGGATGAGCGTAAAAAAAAGCCCCGTTGATTGCTCTACGGGAACATCCCTTTTGGAACATTTTGGGGAAAAAATAGCCCAATTTTGACAGCATTTTAATATCATAAAATATATATCGTTGGATAGAAAATTTTATGCTGATCAATATTTATATAAAAACTATGACTTGAAAACTTGTAAATTGTGCAAGCTTGGCTTTGACAAAGAAAGTTACATTAAAGTATATGGAAAAGGTCTTAAAACATTGATTCGATTAAGCGAAGAAAGGAGTATGAATGAACTATACAGGTTAAAGTTTGTTCAAATAAATAATCTTACAAAGAAGATTTTTTGCGCAGTTTGTTAAAACTTTAGTTAGCACATAATTTTTTTTAGTTAGCACATAATTTTTTTTTTTTTTTAGGTGCTCCAAGTAGACCTTACGGTCTTGTCAAAGAGCACCGCCAAAGTGCGTTTAACCAGGAAGATCATGCCTCCTTCTTTACCGTGACGGGAAAATATGTCCAAAGCTCGTTTTGAATCTGGATCTCCTGCTTATAAAGCAAGCTCTTTAACCACGGCCGCATTTTATCTGGATCGTTTCTAATTAACTGTTTATACAATCAAACACATGTTTGATTGTTTAATTGAAAAATAAAATTTTTTGTTAATTAAAAAGGTTTGGGATAAGAAAACATACCAGGTAAGTTATTTTGCACTATTTAGTTATCTTAAAGACCAGTTGCGACAGAACACGTATAATAGTACAACAAAACTAGTCTATCATAGCTGTAGAAGAAAGTTTGTGGATTGTCTTAATGATCAATCATTATCTGTACTACGATCCTCATTTGAAGAGGTATTTGATTGGAAATCAAAATGTTTTTTTTTGTACTAAAAAAGTAAACCACAATCATTCACCGATTGCTAAAGTTGAGACCATACCATTGATTAACAAAATGATTGAATGTTCTTTGAATAGAGATTGGGGAAATGCATTCTTGTTTGATGTCTTAAAATGATCTTGTAGCGGAAGAAGCGATCTATAATATTTCGTGTATGAACAATTTCAGGCAAAAAACTAAAAGTAATAACCAACGCGGACGCCCATTAGATCTCACTATATTTGAAAATTTTGAAAAGCTCTGTCTATGGTTAGAGAAAGGAACTGCAAACTTTATACCCTTTCCGATTTGCACATTAAGATGAAAGAACTTAGTAATGGTTATCCGTATTACTCAACAAAATCTTTAAAATAAAAATTACTTAAACATTATGGTGATCATATTTTTTTCGGAGAACTCTCTGGTCAATCTAATTTAGTTTGTATGAATGTATCATTGGAAATTTAAATTAAATGAGGGTTTTTTTATCATAGAAGCAAAAAAAAAACTCTGGAGTATAAAAGATCTTTAATCATGAGTAATGGATTTTAGAGAACATCTGGTATTTGATCCTGCATGGTCAGGATGTGACTGGGAAAAGGAAAACCTATTTTTTTTTAATTACTTCAAAAATCGAATAGTATACAATCAGTATCTGAAATTATTTTGGATTACTGGGCAACCAAAAAAGAAGTCAGAGAATCTACAGTAAAGGCTTTCATTGAAATTTTGGTGGAAATACAGAATCTTTGTTTAGGAAAATGCGGTTGGTAACTGATCATTTAATTTTAATTTTTTGTGATTCATTTAGTTTGAGAAAGTTTAGATTTAGATTGAGAAAATAATTTATTAAATTATTTGTTATATTTTTGAAATATAAACATAGTTTGTGAAGGAATTATTAACTAATTTTGAATGAAAAATGATAGATGAATCTTCCAACTTAGATCCAAAAGAATGGAGATGGAAATTAGATAATGGTTGTCTTCTTCCAATACCAACCGACAAAGATGTTGCACCACCCAATATGTTAAAAGTGATTCGCTGTGATTTTAAAACTTTGTCATGTGCGTAACTAATATGAGTTTTTGCAGGAAAAACGGATTAAATTTATGTCTGCATGTGGTAGCTGTCACTAGCAAGACTGCAGTAATAAAACAGTATATTTTCTTTTTTCAATATATTATATGCACATAATCTTTTTAAAATATATTAGTTGTTTTTGTGATACGATTGTTTTACATTTAAAGGATTTTGAAATCGAAAAAGGCTGTCTACTTTCTCTCTGCAAAATTTCAGCTTTATACTATTTTTTTCCAGGTTTGACCCTATTTTTTGCTAATTCTCTCCTACTATGAGATGATTGCAAGTGAAGCATGCTTAAATAGCAATTAATAATCATGACCATCAATTAATTGTTAACAGATAGTAACATCATTTAAACATCTTGACATTAAAAAATGGAAGGAATTACATGGTATATACATGTAATTCCTTCTTGGCCATTGGGTCCTTGCATAAACAGTACTCTCAACAATGCATCTGCCTAATCCAATTGAGTGGCAATTTGGCCCCGCAAAATGATGAGCAGCTTTTCATGAGCAACCTCTACCGTAGTCTTCTTTATTAGCAACTTTTACCGCAGTCTTCTTTGTTAGCAACTTCTACTGCAGTCTTCTTTGTTAGAGATTTAATGTTTTTTAGCAACTTGTCACATTGAAAACGGTTAAAGCATATTTTTAAGTACCCTCGAGAAAGTTTATCTGGCGGACTGTATTAGGACTGCTTTCATTAACTGTAGATATTGGTATCTACAGTGGAGCTAGTAAATTAATTTACCAAAAACTCTGCTTCTTTAACCGTTCCATACCTTTTTAAATTTTAATAAAAAGTTAATTACTTTTTTTAAATTTACTAAAAACTCTGCTTTTTAAACCGTTTACAACCTTTTTAAAAGCATTTGTAGCTGTTCTCAATTTCTTGCTCGCTTCAATAACCCACCAATACTGTAGCATAGCGATCATAGTTTTTATTTATTGCAAATAAGATCTTAATAGTGCCATACATTACAAAACAAAACCCTGTCTACATTATTTAATTCCAACACTCTTAGGGGTCGTCCATAAAGGAGTCACAATTTTTAAGACAATTTTTGACCCCCTTTTCCTTTGTCACTGGTTCTCCTTTTTTCCTATACCTCATTCAAAAGGATGTCATAAAATTGGGAAACCCTTCCTTCCCCTTTTTTTTAAAAATAAAATCCGTTCTAAATTTAAGCATTTTTATTGAAATTTTTCACATGAATTACATTTTTCTGTGTTTAAATATTTTTTTTTAGGTGCCTTAAGAAGTCCTTACATTCTTATCACAAAAGAGCATTTAATAGGAATTTCACGCCACCTTCCTGACCGATGTCGCAAAACTTGCTCAGAGGTGGGTTTTAACTACGGATCCTTTGTGTCTGAGGCAAGTGCGTTACCACCGCGCCACGGCTGCTCTGGTCAGTATCTTATTGGGTATTTTCACGTTTGTTTCAGCTGTTTGTTCTTTTAGGCCTCCCTGAAAAAAAAAGTTATATTATATTACTCTTATTCTTTATATTAAATTTAATCAAAGTGTGTCATAGGAAGTGTGTCATAGGAAGTGTGTCATAGGAAGTGTGTGATGCGTACTTCTCTCACTCTTCATCCATCCAAGAATTTTTTAAATAATTCTCAACTGATATAATTGGAATAGGGCAGTTTGATTTGTCTGAAATAATCGCATCATTTGGAATATTAAGGCCTTCCGTTTTGATTTTGTCCTCATCGAACTATTTAGCAAAGGCTGCATTCTCTTCTACCGCAATTACACTTGGGAGGCAAAATACAAGTTACAATGGTTGCAAATTCTCTGAGATAAACTTGATTGTTTTAGTGATTTCAATGATCGAGGAATGATGCTCTGAATATTCATGAATTAGTAATGACTTACAACGTGCATGTTGAATCTTTGTCATTCTTAACGTTTTTTAAATTTGCAGAAGTAGCAAGCTTCCTAGCGTTTGTACTAACACCGCCTGGAAATAATGCGTGTATGCTTAAACTCACTACTGATGCATGACACTGCTGCCACACTTTAAAAATAACATAAAAATATACTCTGTAAGGATTGCTACGCAACTAAATCCCTTTGGATCATTTGTAATATTCGCTTATATAGACAATCATTAACAATTGCTATACAAGCAATTTTCTTCGGACGAATATTTGTAATACTTTATTTAAAAAATCTTTAGTGATAGCAAAACTATGTCCTTGATGACGAATTTTGTACAGAGAACTGACACATTAATTAAAAAAAAAGCCGTAGCGCTCAACTTTTGATATTTAACACATGAGAAACTACTGGTAGTTTCTCATATGTTAGTGACTATTGGTATACCAATAGTTTAACAGAATACAATTAATTGCAACATATTCAATATATATATATATATATATATATATATATATATATATATATATATATATATATATATATATATATATATATATATATATGAGCAGCCGTGGCGCGGTGGTTAGAGTTCTGGCTCAGTTCCCAGAGGTCCGAAGTTCGAGGCCAGCTCTATATATATATATATATATATATATATATATATATATATATATATATATATATATATATATATATATATATATATATATATATATATATATATATATATATATATATATATATATATATATATATATAATAAAAACTAAGACAATTATCAACGAATTTTTTTCTTTAATTATGATAAATAAAAATATTAACGTTAACCTTATAAAAACACATATTTACATAGTTTTCCGTGTTATTAAAACTAAAATAAATAAAATTCCTTAACACAACGCCCTTTTCTGATGATTCCACCCCCTCTCATTTGTCTTATTTTGTCTTTTTTATCATGATCCCTCCCCTCTTCTCTATTAGCATGACGTCCTTTATGGATGGTCTCGTGTGTCAAAACAAGTCAATCAAAAGTGATGCTAAAAGTTACTAGGTGAAAAAAGCTTTCAATGGCTACTATCGAGACTGGTAGCAAACAAATTTCCGTAACTAAGGGCGAGTCTAAATGCAAAAAACTTTTATGAAGAGCCATCCCTGTATTAGTGATAATTACAGTTATTGACCGCGCAGAGTTTTAAAAAAAAATCAATCAAACCACATATGAAAGATTTTATATTTAAGTATTTTCAAACTGCTGAAAAAGGATAAAAATTCATAATTAAAATCTTGTTTAAAAAAAAAAAAATTTAATTAAATAAAAATAAGTTAAACCAATACTTTTAAACTATTTAAGAATATCATAGAAAAAACAATGCTTCATTTGAATAAATATTATGTAGGCATGTATAATAAGACTTGAACCAGATTATTTGTTCAGATAATAACTGAATAAACTTACCTCCATACTGACTGATTTATAATTTGTTACAAAAGTTGTTACAATAAATTGGCAAACGACAGTGATAACGGTAAGCGCTTTTTGTTTTCATTTATCCAAACATTTGTAGGATAATTAAAAGTTAAAAAAACATGGAAGACATGGTTTACACGTTTTATTATATACAAGAAACCAACAAAACGGGTTAGTGCTAAAAAATTTCTTTATTTAAGAGTATTATTTTCCCAATCTAGTGCCCTAATTTCTATAGAATTTCTTAAATTTTTATTTTAGAATTATACTCAATTTAAAAAAATATATATGTATAATAAATTTTATAATTTATAAATTTATAAATTAATATTTATAAATCTAAATGCATAAAAAAGGAGTAGTAACACTTTTTTTCTTTAGGAAAAAATTTTTAATCGAGAATTATCCTTCATTCAAATAATTATAATAATATTTATTATTTAGTATTCCAATTTAACTTCAGTGGAGTAACTGCAAATTATGCTCCTTTTTCTTAAAAGAATTTATGGGGGACCCTTCTAAAAAAAACAACCTGTGTATTGTTAAAAAAAAAGCCCTGAAAATCTCCTCAACATTTTATTATATCTTGGTCCCCCCCCTTGCAGGGATATGTTCTCTCTTAGTTATGCCACTGTTTTCTCTTTTCAATCATGTATAGATACATAAAAATAATTTTTTTTTTTTTTTAATAAATATTTTAACAATTTTATCAATTTAGATTTGTTTCAGAAAAATTAATGCAACTATGCTCTCGTACTTATGTTTTGGATGTTTTCTTGTATCGGCATCTTTAGAAATTGCTTGCGGAACACCTATTAAAGAAACTAGCAAAGCAGACGCTGGAGGAGGCGCTGGAATAGCAATTTTAGGAGTATTAGCAAAAGTCGGCGTAGAAGCTGCGTTACAGCAAATTGATAATATTTGGAAAGGAGATGTAGTGAGGTATTGGAAATGCGCTGTAGAAAACAGATCCGATAAAACACTTTATGCTTACGGAACAACTACGGAATCGGGAAGTATGGGTACAGTTTTTGCCGATATTCCCCCTGGAAGCACAGGAATTTTTGTGTGGGAAAAATCTAGAGGAGCTGCAACTGGAGCAAGTGGTGTAGTTCATTATCGTTATGGAGACAAGATACTTAATTTAATGGCATCCATTCCATATGATTGGAACTTGTATCAATCTTGGGCTAATGCACGAGTTTCGAATGAAAAGGAAAGCTTTTACAACTTGTATAACGGGTTAAATGGTGCGAAACCTGCTACAAGAGGAGGAAACTGGGGCGACGTTGATGGTGCAAAATTTTTTCTTACTGAAAAAAGTCACGCAGAGTTTAAAGTTATTTTTTCTGGTTAACCAAATGTTGTCAAAAAAATTGTTCTTTTTCTGTAAAAGAACTATTTATTTAAAAAAACAAACATTTTTTGTATACTCGATTTATTATTTTTTACGTGTAGGGATTATTTGACGCTTAGAGGTCTGTAAACCACTTTAAAATATGAAAAATAATTCAAAAATAATTAAACAATTTATTAGAAATTATTAATATTTCGTTTTTTAAAAGTTATAAAAATGCACTAGAAACATATCATATTTTAAAACGACCATATCAAATACAGTTTTATCTTTGTTTTTAAAATTATTTTCTAAAGTAGTAAAAGTGAAAAAAATTTTTACGTTAGATAAACTTTCAGAAACAGTGCGTGATTGATATTCACAACAGTGTTTTAGAAAAATTACGGTGATCAGGTAAAAATTACGGTGATCAGGTAAAAATTACGGTGATCAGGTAAAAATAAGTTTTTAGAGAATATTTAGAATAAATTTTATAATAACTAGGTACTATGTAACTTGTGTGTTTGCAGAACTGATTAAAGTTACAATAAATAGCTTTAGAGGTTTGTATAAATACTCTTTTGTTTTACTAAAGCGTGTACTTTAGGTGATTCTCTTTATAGTATATCTAAAGTAGACTTGATTCTTCTTAACACTCGTAGGTTCTTAAGTAATAGTCGCGTTACAAAATCATGCTGAACGAGAGGCGATTCTACGGTGTTTGTAAAAGGAGGTATAATAGACTGGAAGGAGAACGAAGTTAAAATACGTCATTTCTCAAGGAACAGTCTTATTTCTCAAGGAACAGTCTTAGTAGTAACCAGGCGCGTGCTGACTCACCTAGATACTGGGAAAATCCCGGTAGGCCCTCTTAAAAATTATAAGAACTGGGCCTCCTACTAAATAGGTACCTCTAGTTTTAATTAAATTCAGCAATTTCATTTCATAATCTCATATTTTTTTTTAATTTTCTAAAATATTACATTTTTTTAGTAATACAAACTATTAAAATAATAACTTGAAAATAGTTTATAATTTTAAAATTATTTTAGGTTTAGTGTGGTGAACATAATTAATGTTATTTACTTATATATAATAAAAAAAATAATATTAAGAGAAGACTTTGAAATTATTACACAGAAAATTCAATGTAAAAGTGGCTTACTGTTGGAATAATGAGAGAGTAACTATTAAAACTTCAATAATTATTACTACGTAGTACTTACTAGTCCATGTCGTGTTTCGATTTTTTTTGTTTTGTTCAATAATAATACATAAATAATAAATTATTAAAAAACTTTATCTATTTATTCAGCATTGATTGTAGTAATTAATAATATAATAAGATGCTCGTTGTCGAATTCAAGATTATTGTGAAAACCAGATCAATTAGTAATAAGAACCGTGCGCATCACATGACATTTTTTTGTATAACTGATTGGTCTAGATTTTCGATAGCAAGGCATTCTTGTTAAATTATAATTATGTTAAATTATTGCTTATGTTAAGTTATGGCTTTTCGCGTTTTTTACTTTGTCGTAATTTAAAACAAAATTTCGCGTTAATTCAATTGAGTTTAATATTTTTTAAGTCGTAATTTAGTGCGTGTGACTGATATTATTTACTTATAAATAAACCCATATCGAACTTAATTTTCATATAAAATCAAGGAGGACTAAGTATAATATTACCATTTTAAATTTAACTAATCCATATGAATACTCAGAAATAACTACAATTTCCATTTTACTTCATTTGATCAAATCGAAATATCATATTAATATATTACTATTACCAGTGAACCAGAATATTGTTTTACAATCGTATTCTATTATTGATTTTTTTTTTACTAAACGTTAAATAATTTTTTACATTTTTTTAAATTATAATTTTTTTTTTTTTTTGTTCTTTATTACAATATTTAATACAATATTTACAAATATATCGATAAGAAAAATGACATGCAAAGAAATCGTTAAAAAATAAAGAAAGATAAAGAACGCGGATACTCAAAGAAGACCATACAGGTCTTGTCACCGAGAACCGCTGTTGAAGAACTTTTAACTTAATTTAGATTTTAGAAAAAAATAAAAATAAATAAATACAAATTTTAAAATTTTCTTTAGTTATGGTCTTTATGGCTTCAATTAAAATACTAATTCTTCTGAACCACATGACTTAAGCGAAAACAATAATATCATAATATTCTTGATAAACAAATCTTACTCGCATCTTACTCGCATCTATAGGATCACTGAATCTTGTTATTCAAATGTATTTTACAATTTAACTAATCTTAATTGTTAATTAATTAATAAATAATCGAAAGTAATGAGAATATGATTGCACTAGGTACATCCAAATGCACTTCAAGATTGTCCAAAGGATTGTGTAGAAGAATTTAGAAAGCCAAATGATGGTGTCACTGTGTGTGAAGTCAAAATTATCAAACGTTGGTGCGTTTACGTTTATAAATTTTATAGTTTTTAATGGAACAGAATAATCGATAGAAAATCCAAAAAACTGAAAAAAAATTTTCCCTAAACTATTTTAATTCAGAATTTCACTGAACAGCGTCAAATGAAATTAAATGTATTTCTGAAAAAGTTGTACACAATTTGCCTATAAAATCACAAGTTCATGTAACATCCAATATTGATTCAATACATTGTTTGTTTTTTTTTCACCTTCTACATCTATTTCAACTGATAAACAAATTTAATTTGAACTATTTTATAAAGCCTAGTGGAAAATAAAATGTTCAGGATGGTGTGGATAAAATGAAATTTTTTTTTCATTTTATCCACACCATCCTGAAAATAGCAATTCAAGGGTCGCAGAAAAAAATTAAAAGAAATTAGTTAAGTTTTAGTTACGAACGAAATTCTCTTTTTTGTTCTGTGTGTTTAATTTATTCTTCTAAAAAGTCGGTTTTTACAAGTGTTGAGGGTTTTGAAGACTGGGTCCATGGGTATGAGCGCATAAAAGATCAAGAAGAGTCAAAAAACCACAGTGAAGCATCAAAATGTTATATGAGTGGTAGTCGGGGACAAAGTGTTGACGAATTGTTTAACAGAATCCAGGGGAGACAAAGAGAACATGAAGTAATCAAGAGAAAAAAAGAATCTATAATTGAAGTAGTAGAAGTAATCGGAAAACATTGCCGTTCAGAGGATTTAGGTATGAGGCACCTTATAATTTAAGTAATACAGCTGTTAAAAACCTTTTAGAAATCGTTTTGTCAATAGCAAAGTCTAATAATTTAAATGATCACATTACTAAAATAATAGAAAGTGAAAAACAAGCAAAAAGTGGAAAAAAAGGAGGAGAAATTTGTTTACTTTTTTAAGTCTTACAACTGCAACAAACATTATTCAATTTATTTGTAAATTATTATTATTAAAAATATCTGAAGAAGTAAATTCAGCTGGTATTTACTTAATTACTATGGATACAACTGTAGATATATCTACCCATGATCAATGTGTATTTGTTTTGCGGTACGTTAGTGACAGAACTGAAGGCACCAGGTCTATAGTTGAAATTGTGGAACGGGTTGTAGCTTTAAACAACGTGATTTTATCTTCAGGGCAGGATTTATTTGATTTATTAAAGTTAGCTTTAAATTCTATGAACATTGACTTAGATAATTGTGTAGTAGATGATTTGATGGTGCTGCCAATATAAATGGTCAATATAAAGGAGTTCAAGCAAATCTTTAGGAAGTGCTCAAAATTTCATGGAGAAATATTGATGGAACAATAAAATCTTTAAAAGAAAATCAAAGAGAATTTTACCAGTTAGTGCAGGAACAAAAATAATCATTAAGTTTGTACCCGGTGTAATTTGGAAAAATGAGTCAGACATTGATATAGAATTAGAGCTTCCTGAAAAGAAAAACTATTCCAAAACGTTATAGAGAAAATTCAAGTACTAATCAAAACATTGGAAATAGACTCCCAAAAATGTTTATAGAATCAAAACATTTAACATAGTTACGGATAATATTGTTGCTTGTTTAGAATGTAGATTTTCGGGCAGTAAAGAACTTTATTGTGATCTTGAACTATTTGACTCAAAAAGGTTTAAACAAATTGCGAAAAATGGGATACATTCTGAAGCTATTCATAAAATTTGTGAACTTTTACCTCATATCGATAAACATAAATAAGGAGACAATTATTATCGTTTGTGAAATTCTGGCCTCAAATATTCAAAACTGATATTAGAGATGTATGTGATGTGTACAAAAACCAAAGCAATATGCAAGAAAATTCAGACTTTGATAATTTTGAATACTCTCAGGAAAATAATAATTATAAGTGTACAAGAAAAAAAAATGTTACTCATTCTTATTATGCATAACGAGGTTGTTTAACACAGGATAATTTGTAATCATTGTTTTTGATGAATTGTGAAAGGGAATTGTTGGCAGACATTACATCGAATCAAGCCATCGACTTAATGTGTGAAAAAAGTACTGAAATGTTAAGAATGTTGAAAGTTTAGTTTGAAATTTGAAATTTTAGTTTTTAAACAATTTATTGAACTATTTTAACTATTTGTACATTTCCTGAAACTATTTTTAATAAATTAATTTTAAACAACTAAAAAAACTTTGAATAATATGCTATCGATATATCGATATTAATAAATATGCTATCGATATATCAATATTTTTTTTTTGTTCTCATTACAATATACTATGGTATAAATATCGTTGTACATTAAATATCAAAACACGGAGACTCAAAGAGGATCGTAAGATCCTGTCACTGAGAACCGTTTAACAATACAGTAAAAATAAAACCAGTTAAATAATTACAAGAAATGACGTTTAAAAATAAAATTTAAATTTAAGCAGATATTTCAAAACATAAAATAAAGTTTAACAACATAAAGAATATATATAAAACTAAATATTTCAAAATAAAATAATATATTCAGGAACCACACACTTTTTTAAAAGGTATAAACTCAAAGAACTCAAAGATATTATCAATTGACAAGATAACTTTTTTGAACTTAATTTTAAAAGTAAGAAAACTCCAACTTTGGGAAAAATCAAATTTTTTCAAAACTATTTTGTTCCACAGAAGAGCTCCGCGATATGTTAAAAGAGATCTTCCAAAACTTGTATGAGAATAATGTTAATGAATAAGATTGTCATTTCTTAAGTCATATTTGTTTTTTTGTTTTATTGCATATAAATTTTGAAAAGATATAGGGGTTAGATTTATCTTACATTTGTACATAAATTAAAGAACATTAAAAACATTTTGCTGGTATATATTAAGAACAAGATCACTTAAATAAAAATAATTATCTTAATATTGTTGTGTATTTATTTATTTTTATAGACTTTAATATTAAAATGTAGATTTAGTTTATTATTTAGGTTAATTTTATAGTTTATTCTTAGTGTAAGAAATGGGTAGATAACCTGGCTATTATTGTAGGTGTACATGGAACCCATTGCTATTAGTAAGTATACTGTAAGTGGGCTCTAATTAAATCCAGTTTCCCGGTAGGGAAAATTAACCCAGTACGCGCCGGGTAGTAGCATAATTTTCTATTAAACACCGCGTATAATTTAAGTCAACCAATCACATTCCACGTTTAACAAAAATCATCCAATTTTTGTTAAAATTGAAACAATAAGATATTGTTTCAAAATGTCATAAGCAACTGGAGCATTGCAAATAAAAATTGGAAGTTTAAAAAGTTTGTATACAATATTTAGGATAGTTTATTGTTTATTAAAAATATTTAGGGTAGTTTATTAGTTTGTTGTTATTTTTTTATGTTGTGCTTTTTGAACAACTAATAATAAATTTTTATATTACAATTGAATTAATAAATGTCTAGATAAGAATTGAAAGTATTTTTGCCGGATATACAAAAATGTATTTTAAGTCTCTATAAGAATAAAGCTATTTGTTTTTAAATCCAACAAAAATACTACAACACAAAATAAAATCCTGGAGAGATAAAAGTTCCTTGCCTAAAAAACATTATTTAAGAACGTAACAAACCTATAGGTAAATGGGGAAGCAAAAGATAAGGTTCTGTTTGGTGACTATGTCGTTCTTTCTATGAGACTACTTTCTCAAAAAAAAAAAATGACTTTAATAAAGATGACTATATAAATTTTGTAACTGGCAGCAATTGATAAAGTAAATAAAAAAAAATTCCGGATATCAAATAGTACATTGTACTATTTGATATCCGGAAAGTCGAAATCACCTGCTAGTAACATAGAGCTATACGCTATTAAGGTATTAATATCTTATAGTTTCATATGTACAGGAATCCTATTAAATCCTGTTTGAAAACTTATCGGATTGCCATTTGCAGTTGTCAAAGGATATTTAATAGAAAAGTCCTCTAGGGGTATTCTTACACACATTATCTTTTGGTTCTTAATTTAATTAAAACCAAGAAATTAAATTCACAAAAAAAAAAAAAAAAAAAAAAAAAAAAAAAGAGAAAGAACGTGAGAATATTGAAGTCAGTAAGCAGTTATTGTTATTAAATATATCAATTATTATTGTTGTTAACATAATGTTCTCTATCCACAACAGTTTTCTTAAAAACATCGGTGCTTCGTTTTGCAAGTTTGCTTTCATTATTGCACTTTGCAGTAATTGCTTTTCTAAACATAGAATAATTTTCCCTTGGAAATCACTTAGCTAAAATCTAAATCAATAAGTCTGAAAAAAAAATTAAAAAAATGAACAAACTAAAAGTTATTTACTGTACTCATTATACAAAACAAGGGAAAATAGTAGTGCCAAATAAAATATTATAAAATCAATACCTAATATGTTCTAAACCTTCTTTGAGTCCAAAGCTGGCTTAGTTATGCTACCTTTAGCAGAATTACATCGAATTCCTGTCAATGAATGTCTTGATAAAACTTTACCCCGAAAAACCTCAATTGCCAAATCTTCGACAGCTTGCCAACCGCTTCCTCAACTAATTGCAGCATACTAATTTGCAGTCAATTGGATATTTTTTCCCTGTGTTCACCAAATTAATAATTAATGATAAACATATATATATATATAATATATATATATATATATATATATATATATATATATTACTTAAATTATTATTACTTTTATCATTATTATTATATAGAACTTCATACCTTACTTGCTTTAAAATGGTTTTCATCAGTTATATGCCTAACCGGGTTTAATTTCTTTTCCAATTTTTTTTTACCAATACAAGCTAATGTTTCATTTTCAGATTCAGAGTCATTTAATGAATCAAGATAAGAATATTTTGCTATATAAGACATTGAAACTGTAATTAAATAAATTTCAATTTATATTTCAACTGAGTATTAAAGTCTTATGTACACTTTACGAAAGCAAAATTATTTTAAGTTGACTCGAAATAAATTTAACCAATAATAATTTTTAAAGCCATGAATATGCCAAACTTATGAAAGCGCTAATGGCTATTTAAAAAAAATTTAAACTTATGATCAAACTAAAGTACACCATCATTATAAAAGTAACATTATAAAATTACCAAAAAAAAAAATGTTCGTAATTATTCAAAAATTTTGTTATTAGACGCATAATATTTTCAAGCAAATTAGAACCTAATAGAATATATTAAATTCCATAAGGCTTTAATATATTCCATTAGATTGTTTTTTTTTAGGAAAAAATCGCTTTTATAGTTTTTAATAGTTCATTTCATTATGGTATACTAGGCTAAACCTGAAATAACGTCAATGTATTTTAAGTCTTGGGTTCAATGTCTGCAATCCTAATTTTTGAAGAATTATTAATGTCGATGAGTTTGTTAGAAATAAATATGTTAGGCATAAATTTTGTCAGTTAGCGTCTCAATGATCAAGGAATGAATGTAATGCTTTAGTCAACGGAATTTCTCAATCCAGGACAAATTTTATTAATAGCTTTAGATGCGTTACTCTATGCTCCTACCAGACTTATTTATTTTTTTGAAATTGCTAGGAACTTATTGGATAGAAAGGTTTATGGCGATGTTTAATTGTCTGCACATAGAAATGGCAACGTGGAAAACGTATGGCGATTACTTGTAAGGTTCCGGATGGACTATATCGCTAACGCAATCAGGCATTTCTACTTTTGGAATAACAGATTTATTTCTGAAACTTACTTATCTTACAAGAATAAGACATTCTCATCAAATAACTACTTTGGCTTTGTGGAACACACAATTTTTTTGTTAGATACCACCATGTGGTGGTATTTAACAAAAAATAAAAAACAAACCTTGGACACCAAGTAACACTAGTGGCAAGTATGAAACTTTTGTACAGAAAATCCACCCCCATTTCCATTTTTGTTGTAAACTGTCTCACTATTAAACTTCAAAAAGAATATAGAACTGATACTTCAATAAGAATGTAGAACTGATAACTTATTTCATAAGCTTTAAAATTGTTTAACCAAATTTTTTGATTTGGTTAGTTTTGTTTTTGCGTTAAACCTTTGCAAAAACCTACAACGTTGAAAATATTTTACAGTTTACACTTTAATAAGCAAACTAAATACACACTCTCTCTTTTTCTATATATATATATATATATATATATATATATATATATATATATATATATATATATATATATATATATATATATATATATATATATATATATATATATATATATATATATATATATACAAAAAATAAAGCAAAAAAGTTACGTTTGTCTAAAAATTCTATGATTTCTATGATTTTTGATTATCATTGTATATACATACATATATAATATAGTATATAAGATATAACTACAATACACAAATAGTTTTCTATTAACATTTCGCTATACGTAAATACATAATACTATATACTAGACTTAGTGTATGTGCACATTACACCTATTTAATGTTAGTGATTTGAAAAAAAATTTAAAAAGTTTTTCGCTTTTTATAAAAACTACGACTATTGCTTTCATTAATGTACTTCAGAAAAAAGATGAAAAGTTTATATCGTTAAAGCGAATACGCGATTCACTCACTTAAATGTCGTTTATATCGTTAAATCGTGCAATCTTCTCTATCGCGATTCACTCGTTATTTTATTGTTTATACCTTTAAAGTTCGCAATCTTCTTTCACAAACGCAATGCAACTACTCACACAAGCAATACATTAACAGTGTACATATTCAAATAGCTGTAATAAACATAAAGAACTTGATGGTGATGATTTAAAGATTGTAACTTTTCTTAACAACTCCCAAACAATCTTTTACGGTGTGAAAAAGAATATTCTTTATCTAAAAAAAAAAAAAAAAAACGTTGCTAAGTTTATTGGTTGCGAAATTCATTGGTTATATTGAGTTATTTTAATATTAATAACGCATTTTTAACACTATATCAAATTTTGATGTTGGGTAAAATGCAACCTGGTAAAATTTGGACTTTATAAGTTTACGTATATTGACCCGCAAGGACAGACACGATAATAGATATAAAACAGCTTACATCATCAACAACATTTTACCCTACGACACTATTTAAAAAAAAACTAGTTTAGAAAAAATAGTCAAATAAAGTAACTTTGGTCTATAAACCTGAAGTTTATCTTCGTGATTTGTATGGTAATCGGAAAGATGGCGAAACTCTTGCGTTAGCTGGATACAATGAGACATGTGCTAGAAAAAAAATATAGTTTAAGCTCAAAAATTCTTCAAAAAAGTTATTAATGATTTTAAATTTGCTAAAAAATAGTTATTCAAATTCGAAACTTTAACTTGTATATATATATATATATATATATATATATATATATATATATATATATATATATATATATATATATATATATATATATATATATATATATATATATATATATATATATACATATGCATAACTTTTAAACCACTAAATTTGTTCGAGTTGTTATTTAGGCAAAAAATTCAAAATTTAATCCTGGGAAAACTAACAAATTAGTGACAGAAAAACGCGCTCAGACTGTTACTCTACCTGAACAAGGATTTAATTGCAGCGCGTTTAAATGTAAAATATAGTTGCATTATAAAACATTATTATATCTTGAAATTAATGATTTTAAAAGCAAATTCAAATTGGATGATCGAAGGACACTACTTTAAATGATAATAATTGCATTAAAAATTATTTCTCCTTGGCATGGTGACAATTAGAAGACGCTTGTTTCAATAATTCTATTTGAGAAGCGTGTTCCAGGAAAAAACTTTTATAATACAAACCCTGATATGTGCTTCAAACCAGGGCTGTGGAGTCGGAGTCAATGTTGCGGAGTTGCGACATTTTGCGACAATGTTGCGGAGTCGCTAAACAAAATCGCAACTCCGACTTCTATAGTAAAACTTCTCGGTATTGCACGTGCATGTACAAAACATTCAATTAACCATCGTCGAAGTCGGATTTGTACTCAAAATATTTCAACAACTGGAATCGGAGTCGTTTTTTTTTTTACGATTCCACACCCCTACTTCAAACTGTAAAATATTGCTCCAAAATCATGGTTTGGGGTGCCATTACTGTCGATAAAAGATGCAGTCTATAGTATATGGCTTTTAACACCACAACAAATAATCATTATCCAGAAATCCTTAAAAAAAAAACTTAAAAAATTTAGAAACGTCACCAATACTCATAAATTTCAGAATGAAAGAACCCTCTTTAATAGAACCAAGCTTATAAACAGTTGGTTAAGATTGAAATTAAGGTCATAAGTCTGTGATCTAGTTGCAATGAATATTGCAATTATTTTAAATAAACTTCAGCAACTAAGACATTCATCTGCTAATGATTGACAAAAGAAAATTAGGTATATATGAAATCAAATTATTACTACTGATTATTTAAAGAATATATTTGGATTCAAGGCATTTGCAAATAACCAGATATTTTCAATTATCTTTTCTTTGGAAAAACAGTAAAAGAAGACATAGAAAGTATTCTATTAGGATTGTATTTGTTAGATCGATTATCATTAGAATATTTTAAAAACCATTAAAACAATAACAGCATTAATAATATCAAAATTACTGACATTATTAGTGCTGTTGATATAAATGTTGTCTTTGTTGATAGTAAAGTAGCTTTTGTTGAGTCATCTCTCACGCAATTGCCGTTTTTTTTGTCGATGTTTAATCCATTTTAGTTGAATCAACATCTTCTAATGCTAATCAAAATTCAGATGGAGTTTGATTGTTTAATTATTATGTTTTTTTTTATGTTAAAAAAAAAGTAAAAACATTTAAAGAAATCAGTTTAAAAAATTAATTTTCACAGCATTAGCAGGCCTCCCACTCCTAAAACAGGGTAAAATTTTATGATTTAGGGACAATTTTTCCAAGTTTTTTATGACTTTTTAGAACAAATTAGTGTTAAATTTAGGACATTTTAGGACAATCGAAAGTTAGGAATGAGTTTTTGTATTTAATTATTTAAATTTAAGTTTGGGAATTAACCCTTTAAATTCAATTATTATTAATATATTATTTACCCTTTGATACCCTTGGAAATTATTTACGTTTATATAAAGTAGATAATAAACAAAATATAATTTAAACAAAAAAATTTAACTTTACAACAACAACTCTTACATGTAAAACCTGCAAGTAATAACTTATATCTAAAATACAAAACAAAGTTAAATATACAATAGAATCTACAAATACTATAATGGGCACTGCTCTAAAGAGCTAGCGTCCCTTGTGCCATCTACTAAAATTCATTCTCGTGTTACTCGCCATTCAATTAAGTCTCATCCTTTTTCTGTGACTGTTCCTAAGTGCTTCAAAAACTCTTATTCTTCTAGTTTTTTTCCTCGAACATCAGTTCTTTGGAATTCGCTTCCTTCATCTTGCTTTCCTGATTCATATAATTTGCAATCTTTTAAGTCATCAGTCAATCGTTATCTTGCTCTACAGATTTAGTCTTTTCTCTTCCAGTAACTTCCAACTCTTATAGTGGTTGCTTGCAGCCTTGTTGGAAGTGAAGATGTTAAAAAAAAAAAAAAAAAAAAAAAAAAAAATCACATTACCAAAACAATTTTCATGAAGTTTAGTATAACATACCTGTTGAATGGATGCAAGAACAGCTTCTTTTTCATTTTTCAACACATGTTTTTTTGCCTCCTCAGTTTCCTTAGTTTTTATATGTTTCTCTTCTTTCTCTTTTAACCTGCGTTTAGCTTCCAGGTCAGCTTTGTAACTTTAGTGAGCAAATTTAACTGATTGTATAAATGACTTTGTTATTGGAATATCGAGTATGGATCCAAAGCTTAATATAGTATCTTTTACAAACCTCAAAGCCTCATTTGTCTCTGGATCAAGTGAAGTACCATGTAACTGAATAATGTGTTTGTTAATTGAAAATCCATTCTCTGGGTCACTATTTCCATGCGAAAGTGAAGAAACAACTTTGAAAAGAGATGTAATATTGGGAAAATTAGGTGAACCACTATCATTCAAAATTTTAGTCTCAAAGGAATTGATTAGTGTATCAATATCAAAACTACATAAAAGTTTTGAAACTATAGGAAGACCCGCAAGCTGAAAGGCTTTTTCCCAGTAAGAAGTTTGATTTCTCCCAATTGAAACTAATTCTTCCGAACATTTATAATAGCACTCTGGAAGCAATTCCATTTGGTAAATTCGCCATTCGCTTCATACAACCTCTTCCTTTGATGAACAAGATGGAAAAACTTTACATAAGACTACTTTTTTTTTTTTAATTTTAATTCACCTCCTCAAGGCCGAGAAGGTCACTACAGACGAGGAGGCTACTTATTTGTGGTTATAACCCTCTCTCAACTCTATAACTCCGAAACACGAACCTTGACGAGCAAGGCCGCTGCGCGGAGAAACGAGTTGAGCGCGGTACTACCAGGGACATGGTGGGGATTGAACTCGGAACCACTGCTTTATGAAGCGAGCGCTTCATAAGGGAATGGTTCCACTACACCACTACCGCATCACTTCCAGTGATTTGCATACTTCTAGAGTGAGATTTGTGACAGCTGCTAGAGACTCGTTACTACCCTTTTTTAAAGGATCAAAAAAGATTGCATTTTTTAAAATAGTTGATTCCCAAGGTAATTTTAATTTTAAATAACTAGTAAATGCTTGATAAGACTCAAGACAATTTTGCCGAAATTTCTTTTCGCCACATGAGATTTCTAGAGCTTCTGAAAAATAAGATTTGGCTTTTGTGCCAATATCAATTAACTAGTGGTTTACAATTTTTTAAGTCAATCACATCAATCATCAGCAGCTCATTAACAGATATTATGGAATTGCTGCTATTATTATTAACATACAGAAGCTTAGTTTTGATAAACTTGGACATTGATGCAACAAAAAGTTTTGACATTTCAGAGTAAATCAGGGGAATTCTTGGTTTAATTGATTGAAATGTTTTTAAAAATATTTCAAAGTCATTTGCTATGAAAGAAATAAAAAAAATATACGACATCGATATTTCATTTTGCAAAATATCTGTAATCCTCTTATATCTTTCAGTATCTCTAACAGTTGATTTAAAAGATGTAGTTGTTGGAAGAAATTTTATAAAATATTCACAAAGATTCTTGTGTTGTTCTAAAATCTGAGAACATATTCTTCTGAGTGTCACCCATCTTGTTTAAGAATGTCTTTGAATAAAGTGTGAAATAATTTCTGTTAGATCTTCTATTTGTCGATAGTCAGATCTTCTTGCAGCAAAATGTTTAAAGAAAAAGTTAACATCAATTGCAAATGAGTCAGTGTTGAAATTTAAAACATTAACTCCTGCTCTAAATGCATTATGAACTATATGAAGAGGGCATGTGCCTATTGATATAATGTTTTTATTCAAATTTTTCATTTTCTCTGACGACTTTAAAAGTCTCTCAAACTTAATATTTACATTAGAACCATCCATACCAATATGGAGCATAAACGTTATGTTAAGCTTAACTTTTTCTACAAGCTCGAGGAAATGTTCTAACAATTTTTCAGCAGTACAATGGTCTACCATGACAGTTCCACAGTATGCAACTTTAATGCACTTGTGCTTTCTAGACCAATATTGTACATAACCATCATACTGTTTATTAACTTGTTGATTAGTAGATTCGTCAAATTTAAATGTAAAAACAGTATCATTTAAATCCTCCAATAACAACGTTTTTAAATATGGAAAGATGCCGTACTGAATGGTGTATTTAAACTTAGTTTCACTTTGTCTGTATCCTTTAGCAATTTTTGAATATGGAAACATTGCTTCAAACATTTTACTATCTCCATTGGTTGAGGCAAAAGAATAGTTAGACTTAACACATTTTAAACTATGAATGATTTCAGCTTTTAAAATCTCTTCCTCAATGGTGTAACTAATCTTAGAAGCTTTTAATTCAAGTATTTTATCTTTTTTTTTTTTACTACATTCTGATTGTCCTTTTCTTTCTTTAAACCTTGATGTGTGAAGTTTGCTAATTGCATGGCTTCTTACTTGTCCAGCTCCACTTCCACTGATTGAAAAGGTTTTCTGGCACAATTTGCAACTTGCAGAATAGTGATCACCAGAACAAACTTGGATCCAGTTAAACTCAGACTCCCACAATTTATCATATTTTGTTTTTCTCTTAGACATCTTATAAATAAACAGTTGAACTATAATTTCACAAAGTAATCTAAAAACTTTTTAAAACTTTTTCTATTTTATAGACTGATATAAAAACAACAATAAAGTTGACAATTAATAATATTTACACATTCAATAGATATGAATAATAATGACTTGGTAGTACACACTGTTTTTTGACAGATTAATAATTATTTTCAAATACACACATTTTAATGTACACAATATGAATAATTTACAATAATATACTTATAGTAATGTTGTTGTTTTTTTTTATAAAAAACAACATTACTATAAGTATATTATTGTATAAAAACATTTATTGAAAAAAATCTTTTAAAATTTTAGGACATTTTAGGACATAACCCCATAAATTATGACATTTTATGACAAAAAAGTAAAATTGTAAAAATTTGGGACATTTTGGGATTTTGGGACACTCTGGGAGGCCTGCATTAGTCAGTAATGCTGTAAAAATTGATTTTAAAAGTAAAAACAAATAAAGAAATCAGTTTAAAAAATCAAACAATTCACAGCATTAGGCAGATAAAGAAAAGTACATACAAATACAAAAAATATTTCAAAATATTCAAATAAAGCTTTTATATCTATTACCTCTGGTCCAACAAAGTCTTCTGCAACTTTAATGCAGCTGTGTAGATTGAGTACCTGGTGAGGAGCACCAGCTGGAATAAACACAGCATCTCCTAAACACTGACAGATGGCAAATCCTACCACACCTTCTTCTTGTTTTAAACGATCTAGCAATGGCTTGTCCAAGTAAAATGCCTATAAATTAAAAATTGTATAGATTAAAAAATTACTAGAAATTTGAAAAATTGTTTGGGGTTTTTTTAACATATAAAAAATAATTTATTTCATATTAAATTTCTTTATTTTATTTCATTTTTTTTGACATAATTCTTACCTGATCATGTATTGGATCAGAGTATGCACTCAATTTAATACCACGTTCAACTGATATCTATAGTTTAAAATATAAATATATTAAAGTATTTTTACAATTTATTTCACTTGAACTGAACATATTATAAACTTTGAATAAGTATAAATGTCAATACTAATGCTCACTAACAGAAAAACACAAAGTTTCCTTTAAACTTAAAATAGCACTAAATGACATGAACTGCACTTGTGTAATCTATTAATTTAACAATTAGATAATAATATAAAAAAATGCATTATTGACTTTATTATTAGTAACAAAACATAGATTTCTTTTCCAAGGTTGTTTTCAATAAGGGTTGTTATATTTTATTTTTTTACTTTTTGTTTCTCAAAAAGTTGAAAAAAAGTTAATAGCATTAAAGTTTTTAATGCTATTAACTTTTTTTCAACTTTTTGAGAAACAAAAAGTAAAAAAATAAAATATAATTTTTTATACTTTATTTCTTAATTTCTTATATTTTTTCTTTCACTTGCTTTTATATTTATTTACAAAACATTTATATATATATATATATATATAAATGTTTTGTATTTTGAATTCATAGTTATTCCATTTTTCATTTTATCATAATAGATTTAATTTTTGGCACTAAGCAAGTTTATCTAACTTA
Organism: Hydra vulgaris; assembly: GCF_022113875.1. Lineage (NCBI taxonomy): Eukaryota > Metazoa > Cnidaria > Hydrozoa > Anthoathecata > Hydridae > Hydra > Hydra vulgaris. Next base: position 33,559,298 of record NC_061170.1, on the reverse strand, counting down.
TTTTTAAATATATATTTTCATTGTAAAACATGTATTTTTCATCATATGTATGATCTATAAAAATAAACCTTTATAGCATATATTTGAATGTATGTTCAGTCTTAGCATAAACAAACCTTAATAGCATATAGTTATATGTATGTTCAAGATTATCAACTTAATAAAAATATCTTAATAGGATTAGCTAAAAACAGATTGAAATATATTTTGATTAGACTTATTTTTTTGTTATAACTATTGTAATATATTAATAACATCAATATATCATCAAAATAAATTTTCTTTTCATTTTTTGTGTGTTATTATTCTGTATAAAAAATAAAAGGACTCAACAGAAAAAAAAAGAAAAAAAAATTGTAGCAAATAAACTTTCATTAAACGTTAAAAAAAAAACATAAATGGGATTAAAAACTAGTTTAAAAATAAAGTTGTTAAATTAGTTTGATTTAGTTTTTCAACTAAAAATCTAGTTTAATTTAATAATTTTTTTTTATATAAATTAAAATAATATATAACCCTTGTTTACATATATATTGAAATACTTGTATTTTATTTTAAGGAATGTCTGTCCAAACCTAAACCCTTAGTTGATGTATGTACATTCCCCTGCACCTATCTCTATTTATGTCAGTCGAAGTATGTGCGCTCCACTGCGACTATGGCTATATTAGTCAATTTATGTATGCATTGATGCACTAGTTTTATGAAACTTAAAAAAATTTACACATTTTGCACCAACACAGTATAAAAAAACTCACCCTTCTTAAAAATATTCTTATTTTTTCAGCAGATTTTGCAGGGAAAATGTGCCAAAGAGCACCCTAAAAATAAAGCGAAATAAATATATATATTTCCTGGTTTTTGCACTAAAAAACTCATGGAAAATAAAGTCAAAAAACTTAATAACTATTAAAGCAAGTTTATGAACAAACCGGTTTAACATTCTGATCACGGATTCTAATCCGGGTAGCCTCACAGCAAGCAGAATCTATTATTTTGAACGCATCTAAAAAAAACTTAATAATGAATTTCAATCAAACCGTTAAAACACTTAATACTATTATAATAAATTAAAAACACATAAAATCAATGATACATAAAACCATAAAATCTTATATTTTGTGTGTGTACATAAAAACACACACCTATATAAATACTTGTTTATATATATATATATATATATATATATATATATATATATATATATATATATATATATATATATATATATATATATATATATATATATATATATATATATATATATATATATATATATATATACACACATTACAGTATAAAATTATTTATATATTAAGTTTTCTATTCTGATTTAAATTAAAGCAGAAAGGTTATTTACACAAAATTACCATTAATTTCTGATTGGCGATATTCTTCTTCTTTTGGTATCCCCACATAAACCTTAAAATATCAAATTTAAGTATTTTATCATAATCATGATCATCATGATCATGATCATCATCACCATTATTATTATGATGATGATGATGATGATCATAATCATAATCATCATGATCATCATCATGATCATCATCATCAAACATGTTTTATGTTATAAAATAACACCAAGTTACTTTGTAGTGATGACTACAATGTAGTTAACACTACAAAGAATTCTAATAATTTAAAAAAAGAACTCACAATCACATTTGTAGCATCTGATATGTCAAGATGCAAGTTAGTAGTACCTGCACTTGCATGTGAAGCAGAACCTAAATGGTCAAAAATTTTAACTATACAATGAGGTTAATAGAGATTCCAATAAAGAGCTAAAGTCCCAATGAGGGACTTTAGCTCTTTATTTGGTACTTTCACTTACAATTACTATTTGATATCTCAACTTGTAACTTACTGAGTATCATTATAATCTTACGCAAACAAATGCACACAATATAAGTTATTTACAGGGAATTTATCAAGATCAATATAGGAATAAAAACTTGATTAAAAAGCTAAAAAAAAATTCTGCTTATTTCCAAACTTTAAAATACATAAAAAATAGACAAATAAAAACCATTAAAACCAAGCAATGTTGGTCGCAACTATTAAAAAAACAAACAAAAAAAAACACATTACCATAAGCATTGTACATTTTTGGTCCAAGATCAGGAACAGCAAAAAATTTCGGAAGTCTAAATAAACAAAATTGTTAAAAATTAGTAGAAAAACTAAAGTTCATCTTTACAATTTTTTTATACAGAACATGCTGAAGAAGTAAATGTGTATTAAATGTAATTCAGATAAAACTGATAAGGTAAAAAATAAATCTGAATTTCAGCAGAATTAATTTTTAAATTAATTCTAAATAAAATAACAAATAATTATTAAATATGTTAAATTTTAAAAAAAGGTTAATACTTAAAAAAAAAGGTTAATTTAATTTAAAAACATAACATTTTAGTTTGTAGTTGTTATAACAACCGCCATAACATGACACTGTAGTTTGAGGTTATAACATACCTTTGTAGTTAGTAGTAATAACATATTTGCAGTTTGTCACTACAAATATATTATTGTTATTTAACTAATTTCATAATATATACAAAACATTTATAAGATAATATTTGATATTATTTACAATATGAAAAAAATTCTAATTAAATATATTAACATGTATATACAAAGCAGTAAAGCTTTTATAAACATTTTATGAATATAAAATTCAAAAGATTATTTAGAAATAATAAAAGAAACCGATGTGATTAAAATCTAGTAAAAAGAAAATTTTATTTATTGTAGCTAAACCAGCAATTTCAGGTAATTTTGTAATTAATTCGCATAGCATAAATATATATGCCAAAGACCAACAAAAAAATTACTTTTGTTACATGTGTTGTAAAAAACTTTCAAAGATATGTATAACTGTAATTATGTTTTGGCACATCTTTAAAAACCCTGAATAAAAATTTAATGTTTGTGATTAGACTTTTGACTTTTTGATTAAAAGAAAATTTATAAAACTAGACAAACGGCCTTTTGATCTTGAAATAAAAAAAAAGTCAGATTTAGCAACCAGAAAAATTTACATTTATATATATATATATTAGGGTGTAAACTATCTCTGTGGGGTCATGTCAAACACAGCATTCCCAAATGCTCAAAAAATTCAAATTCCCAATTTAAAGGTGAAAAAATCCTATTCTCTGAATAAAGTTTTACAAATTAAAGTTTAATGATAATTCTAAATATTATTGAAAACTATTTTTTCAAAAACTAATAGAAAAATAGCATAAAAAACTTACCACACACTATAGCTCAACTTACCTCGCTAGGGCAGGTTGAGCAGCTCCACAAACTTTAGGCAATTTATTAACTATGCAAAACTTGAAATAAAAATGCTGTTACTGGTACAACTACGCGATTGCATAACACAATGTTTATCAACTGCCACAATTATTAATACAATTACACAATTAACAGAATTACACCAATATAGCATAAATAATATGACAGTTGTTATTGGAGAAATTCTATTAGCAGAAAAAAATCCCATTATCTATAGTTCATGCAATCTCATCACTATATCAAACAGGTACTTCTAATATTGTATATATTGGATGTACATCAAAATATTTTAGGCTGTCTCAAGGAGTGAGTCAAGATCCTGTCGAGATCACTGTCGATGTGATTGTGAGTCGAGATCACTGTCGCCTCATCTCTACAATATCTACACTAAAAATCTTCTGGAGAAAATTGTTTCGCAATCAAAAGTTGGAAATTCAATAAATGGGATAGAGTTTTACAAAGTTTTACTAAATCTGGTCTTTAACATTATTTATATTAACGGTACTCCTATCAAGTCTCAAAGCAATCTAAAACATTCTTTTGGGATAATAAGAACAAAAATATGATAGCAACACTTCAAAAAACAAATATAACTGAGCATGTAACGCAATTTTTATCTGTTGCAAGAGCTCTTATAAGAAAAGGACTTCGCTTTTGCCAGCCTGCTACCATAATTCATTTAATTCCTTAGCTGTTCCAACGTTGTTATACAGATTAGAACTGTGTGGAAGCAACAATAACTTTCTAAATAGCATTGATATTACAATAATGTATACTAGAGAGTTGTATACAATACTGTATAATAGAGGATAGTTGGACGATTTGTCTTGAAATCTTTCTTTAATATTTCAATGCAAAGTAGAAACTACCTGCATTCTTATTTTGAATGTCAGCCATTCTTTTTTGCAACAAATTAAACCTATTTATCAGGCTTCTAAACAACCCCATATGTTACTCGATTATACAGACTCAGATGCCATTAATGAGCAATCAATGATTATTTGTGGGTGAGGTATTGACAATAGGTATAAACATGCTTCAATGTATAATCGAGGGTAAAAAAAAATTATAATTGCACGCCCTCAGGTAGTAATGGAGGCAATGTTGCAGCAATTTTAAAACAATCGTTTCCAACATTGGAATTTAAAGGAACAAAGATTAATATTTAGAACTCTGAATTGAAATGAAATGAACTGAAATGAAAACATTCCAAGAACAATGCAAGAAAATACTTAAACTTTTTGTTGTTGCTTTTTTTTTAAATACTTTTACCTATATTTTATGTAATTATTGGGTGTTTAAAAGAATTATTATTATTATTATTATTATTATTATTATTATTATTATTATAACTGTGAAAATGATTATTGGAAAAAACTTCTTTTAATCAATTTTAGGGATTTTCTTGGCAACTTGCTTGTAATATTAATTTTTCAAAATTTACAAATAATTTTTTGCAATGCGTTTCAACAACAGCGAATATTATACAAAAAAGAAACAAACTAGTTTGCTTTAACACCCGCAAATGCTACTTCTTTAGAAGTTTTTCCCTTTTTGGCTGAAAAGTTAAATAACTTA
>NC_061170.1:33499414-33549414 GCF_022113875.1 Hydra vulgaris | reverse complement strand
GTTTTAGCACATAACTGACACAGTTGATAAGACTTGAAAAATTGTTAGTTGTTATGAGACAGGAAAATATGAAGATGAGAGTGAGTTTTTCTCCAAAGCACTGATGTGTTAGGAAAAAAGCTAGGTGGGTAAAAGCTTTAAAAGAATGAAGAGACAAATAATGCTACATTACTGAATGACGATTCAAGAGAGAATGAATTTTGATTAATGAAACTAGAGATTTAAACTCCCTTGAGCGAACCAATATTTAAACTCGCTTGAACGAACCAAAATTTAAACTTGCTTGAACAGATCTTTAGAGATTGTTTAGAGTATTAAGCCTGTTATAGTATTTGGAGAAAAGAGAAATGCAACTTTACAATGATGGGACGGTCGCTCAAGAAGAAAAAGAAGATCACTAGAAGAACCAACCCAAATATAATTCCATACAGCATTCAGTATTTCATACAGTATTCCATACAAGTACAAATAAGAGGAAGATATAAATAAAAGAGAATGAAATTGGTATTAAAAAATGGTAAGCTCGGTAAAGAAAAGCAACCTTCACACATGCTGACTTTGCAATAGATTGTATATATGGCATGTTCTAATGATTGTATATATGGCATGTTTAACTTACGTTATACACACAACAACTATTAACAAATATTATCATATTTAAACACAATTAAATTATTTAAACACAAAAAAAAAAAAAGTAAAAAAAAATTTCAGCTTCAGGTTGGATTTCTGGGTATCAGTATTGTGATTCGTATTGAAATTTTTAACATATTATGAATTCAATACTCACGAGAAAAAAATAAAAAGGTTTCATCAGAAGTGATTACTCAGGAAAATAAATAAGTTATTTGGAAAATAAATAAGTTATATCACTTAAATAAATAAGTTATATCACTTAAGTTACTGTGCAATTAATAAAGACTTAAAAATAAGATTTTTATTATTTTAACATCAAGTAGTTTCAATAGTATATTTATATTTATATATTTATATATTTATATTTATATATATAGCTATTTATATAAACTGCTTTAAAATTTAGACATTTTATATTTTAAAAATGTTTATTAACAATCGTTAAAAGTCAGTTGTTGTTTGAAAATAGTATCAGTAGTATAGTAGTGAAATAATTTTTCAAGTTACAAAACCAAAGAATTGCAATTAAAATTCCATTCATTCAAAGTTTATAAAATTAATCTGCCACTTTTTAACTAAAAGATTTTTCAACAAAATTTATGAAAGTTTGAATCAAAAACAGTTTTTTTTTGAAGTGTAAGAGAGAGAATTTAAAATATTTCTTCTTTGTGTAAATAAAATAAAACATTTTTAAAAGCGCCAAATCTTCGAGGTCATGTAGTTTTAACTTAAACAAATTCAAAATTAAAGCACCAAATCTTTAAGGTTAACTCATGTAGTTTTAACTTATGTTACACAAATTCAAACTTAAAATTTCCTTAAACTAAGCATCAATATTCAAAACATTAAATATAAAAACATAAAATTTAATATCGAAACACATTAATAAAAAATATTGTTTTTTTGACAAAACTGTTGGAAATACATTAACATATACAATAATATAAATATATAATATTTTACAATGATGTGTTTTTATCACATGATAAAAATATTATGATAAAAAAATCATATCATATGGCTGTAGAATTTGCTGTATGGTATATGTTTCCATGAGAGGTCAGTAGTGAATAATAATCCAAGAAGACATAAAGCAGAGGATTTAGTGAAAAAGCAGCTATTCGCCAATATAGGAAAGTCAACAATATTGTGATAGTTGTTTGCAAACGAATTTTTACAATGATTTCTTACAATTATAAAATTAGGTTTGGTCTCAAGAGAATTATTCTTATGAAAAAGATGAAAAAAATATTTACGATTAGAAATAGCACAAGGAGATAAAAAAGGAGTAGAATGAGGCTTGACTGAAAACCAACAGGAAGAAATAAGAGCTTAAAAAGTATTACTTTAATAACTTTTAAATCTATTGTGTAAATAAATATTGTATAAATTAGTAATTTATAATATACATAAATAATTAAATACTGTATAAATTTGTACTAAATATAAATAAACTGGTAAAAAATACTGGTATATCTGATTAGGGTTAAATGAAACATCTAAAATCTGTTTAAATATAACCAGCACAAAAAACATGTATGTTTGAAAACATATAAATATACATTTATGTATATGTTTGAAAACATATACAGAAACATTGTTTCCTACCTTTAACTTAAGTAGAGCTGTTGAACCATCAAAAATTGGACGATCTAAAAGTTTTAAATCAAATAAAAATTAAATTTTTAAATTTAATCATTAAAACTAAAAATAAAAAAAATTAAAAAAAAAATTTAAAAAAGTTAAAAGTTAAAATTAAATAAAAGTTAAAAAATTTAAAAAAGCTAAAAGTTTTACCTGATACGCTTTCAAATCCACGCCAAAAAAGGTTGACAGGAAAATTTTCAATTATTTTTCCAGTTAAACAGTTAACAACATCATTGAATTCATGTCCTATTAACAATATAGTGTTACATAAAATATGTAATAGTATTACATAAAATATGTAATAGTACTACATAAAAAATGTAAGCCAATAAAGAAAAAGAAGTAAAATATATTATATTAATGCAAAAAATGGTACTAAACAAATGCTAATATTGAAAAATAACATGACATTAAATAACATAAATAGCATTGAATAAAAAATATAACTGATAAAAAAAAAAAGCTGATAAAAGAAATTTCTTATTTTAATTTCAAACTTTTAATAAAATTTGAAAAGTATGATTAGCAGAAAGACATTCTGCTAATCATACCTTCATTCTGGGTCATTCAGCTAATCATACCTTCTATGGGTCATTCAGCTAAAAGAAAAAACTTAGTAAAGCACATTTTTTTGTTTTCTGTTTATGTACTAACTTTGTTCTAACATGTTCTGTACTAACTTTGATCCAATTTAAGAATTATATTTAAATATTTTTTTTAATTTATTACTGTATAGTGCGAGTTTAGTACTGTATAGTGTTAATTTAGTACTGTATAGTGCAAGTAAACAAAAAGAAAAAAGAAAAAAATTAGTAATAAGAGTTAAGAATTAAAAAACTTAAAGAAAGACATAAACAAAACAAAAGTTGAATGTTGCAAAATTAACAAAAACTTTAATCCTGAAAAGAATGGTTTTAAAAAGAAGTAAAATCTTAAAGATTTTTCATTTTTATAAATTTATAAATAGACTTATGCCTATTTATAAATTTATAAAAATAAATTTATAAATAGACATAAGTGTTATCACTGGCTTAAAAACTTATTTAATTATATCAATTTATGCGTTAAAATACAAGTTTTTAATGAAAGTTTAAAAACATGAAATATTAACAGTTAAATAATATAGATAATTTAACTAAACTTTGATTTTATCCATGCCAGCACATCTATTATTATTCAAACTTTTAAAACCATTTCACAACTCACTTACGTTTAAATTAACTTCTTTCATAGTTGCATTGGTTGATTTGATATGGTTTGATATTTGATATGGCCTAAATTTGTTATTTTTTGGAGTTTTAGCAACTTTAGACCTACACCAAGAAAAAATTTGTTGAGCTTTTAAACTATGACTTTTTTTTTGAACAACTTGCAAAATTCTATAGTTGTATTTGGAATAATATAAGAAACATGAAGTTGACAAATTTAAGTTTAACTAAAAAGTGTTTGCATTTAAATAATGATTTTATTTTCCGACAAAATACATCTCGAAACTTCTGAATAATTTATTTTGCAGAAAATATTTTAAATAGACACTGCTGCAATGCAGCAGTGCCTATTTAAAATATCGTCTGTTTACATTTCCCATTAGGGCATGATGAAAGTAAAAATAGTTCTTGCTAATTCTCAGTAAATGCTAATTTTATAAAACTGTAAAACAGAAAGTTATTTTATTAACCAACAATAGGGCTGACCTTTTTCAATAACTAGGTAAAACCAATTATTTTTTTAGTTGTTTTCAAATCAAAATTTCACCTATTTTTATACAGGAAACTGAGGATACAAAAAAACTTTAAAAATGAAACTTCAACTAAGTTCTTTATTTTCACTATGTAACCATACCTGAATTCTCAATTGGGTTCATTTCTGAAAAGTTTCCAGGCTATTTAAGTACTTTTGTAGAACTTTTCACAAAACCAGGTCTTTGATTTTTTTTTTCCAGTGGGGCATAGGGCATATCTTATTGAAAAATCTAATCCCTATCACCAAACCTTTCCCTGGCTTTAGGCACTAGACAATTTTCTAGCAAACTGATGTACTTTTTCTGGTTCATTGTCTCCTCGACTATGCGTAATTAACTTGTACTGTAAAAAGATTTTGCTCTCCAAACCATGATCATTGTAGAAAACTTCAGTTTTTTTAAATGCAGTCAGGTTTGAATTCTTTTTATGACTTTCATTGAAATGTCTGAACTCTATTATCAAACAATTGTTTGCAATTGTGGGCTTATCAGAAAAGATCATTTGGCACTTGTGATCTTCTCATATTTCAAATCATGTGCGTAATTTTATATTTCAGCCAAAATCATGTCAACATAAAGGTTTAGAAATTACTGATAAAAGGGTGTTTGTATATTTACCTTAGTTCAATTTTCTTTGCTGTGCCTTTATTCGCTCTGTCATCCTTGTTTTTTTTATTTTAGTCAATATACCTTAACTCTGAATTCTAAAAGGTTGTTTTTTGCAGCAACAAGCTAAAACCTTCATTTAGTTGCATTGCAATTTTTTTACAGGAGTTATTTGTATCTTTTAGTCAATTTTTGGTGTTGTGACCTGCTTTCTAACATAATTTTAAATTCTTGAAGAGTATCAGGGTTCCCACTATTAAAACTGAGGCTAAAAGCAAGGATTTTAAGGAGATTTAGGGAGATATTTTCCTAATATTTAAGGAGATTTGGTTGTGAACAACAATTTTTTGAAAGAAAAAGTAAGGAGAATTAAGGAGAAAACAGTTACATTAAAAACAGAATCTTGTTTTTTTTTCAATAAATTTTAAATATAACAGAAAAATTATTATAAATTAATATATTACTTTATTTATATATATAAATATATATATAATAGAAATATAGGTTTGCAAACTATCAAAGAACTATATATTTTATTCTTTACTAATAAGTATAATCCATTCACTTTAATAAAATTTATTTAATAAAATTTATGATCAAAAAACAATAAAAATAAAGAGAAATTAAGGAGAGCAGTCAAACTTTACCATTTTTTAAGGTTATTTAAAGACTTTTAATGAGGATTTTTTTACTTAAGGATATTTAAGGTTTTTAAGGAGGAGTGGAAACCTTGAGTATGATTTTGTTTTTGAAGCTTTTTTGTTCAAAAACGCAATTTGTACAGAAACATTTGGTTTGTTCTGCAATATTTGTCTGGTTCAGCCAATTGTATTTAAGCAAAACTGTTATTTTGTCAAATAAGGGTTTTAAAAAGGTTTCGAACAGTTATATTGCATATATAAGTTATATTGAACGTTTAGCTAAGTAGTCTGACATTATATTGATATAGCCGGGGACTTCAGTACAGTCATCAATAGTTAAATGACATTATTTTTACATAGCAATATATTCAAATATAATAAACAGATATTATTATATATAATAACAGTTACATAACAAAATAATAAATGTACAGCCAGAAATAAAAAAGTAAAAAATTTTTGTAAAAAAAACTTTTTTAGAAATTTCTTATTAAAACAAAAAAAAAACTTTTGTTGAAATAACTGTTTGAAATAAGTTTGTTATACTTGCTAAATCTATTAATAAACATAACAATTTAATATCAAACAACTTAATAAACAACTTAATAAATTTAAAAACTTAAACTCTGATACTAACCAAAATCTCTAGAGAAAGCTTCAGGACACCAAAGCTCTTTATTGAGATATTTATGAACATTTGACACAACAATAGGCTTAAAAAATAACCAATTAAAAACAAGTTTATAAAACTTTAAAAACATTTTATATATTGAAACAGAAGAGTTGTATAGTTATATATTATATAATATATATTATACTATTAATATAATATATATGTAATATAATTATAGTATAATTATGGTCATAACTAAATGGATTCACATACTGATATCACATACTGATATCATACTTCACACATTGATATTTAAAAAAAATTTATTATGTCATTTTTATGTTTTTATTACAGTTTTAAAAGTTAAAATTAAAATTAATTAAGCTAGATACTTTGTCGCGTTGGTTTGACAAGGTTCTAACTGATTTTTTTTATATTAGGAGAATAGCAAATAAATCTTTTTTTCTCTTTTTTAATATTTAAATATAAATTTTTATATAATTATTTTTTATTTATTCATGTATTTTTATACATCAACCGAAAAAAGAATATATAAACAAATAAAAAAACAATAATATAAATAGTTTTAATTAAATATTAAAAAGATACTAAAAGATTTTTTCTAAATTCTCCTAACATAAAAAATTTCAGTTAGAACCTTATCAAACCAACACAACGACTTATATCCAATAAAAAAATTATTCTTTAAAAAAATCAGTAAAAAACATACAGCTCCCTGTTTCCATTGCTTTTGAAAGAGTAACATAGTGGATTTAGAAAAATGTGGCGTTTGAATATGCAACATTTTTCTATTGCAGAACCATCTACACTCACTTTCATATTCATTGCAAACAGACTCAATTTTCTTATATTTGTCAAAAATGTTGTGAAATCGTTGTTCATTATCTACTTCATTCTGAAAAATAAAATAGATAAATAAGTATTAAAAATATTTGAAGAACAAAACAGATAAATATCTTTATATAAAAATATCTGAAGAACAACAAAAGAGATATAATAATATATTTATATTAAAATGAAGTAAAAACAACGCCTATTTAATAGAGAAAAAAAAAAAACAAGGAAAGTTGAGAAACAGAAAATAAAAATATGTCCAGTTTTACTAGCTTACTTGAACTTGTTTTATATTCTTTATAAGAATTTTATAAGAAGAGAAACACACAATGACATTTACTAACAAACCCAGATTGAGAGGAAACTTATTGAACATAACATTTAGTACTTAAGTAACAAACAATATCGTCTACAAGAACTTATAGAAAAACATCTCCTTTAGGATTATATAACAATCTTTATAAAAACTTACTTTAGACAACTTTAGAAAAGCATTTTCCGATTATAACTTACGCTAGCAATCCCATCTGAGAATCAAAATAGTATTTAAAAATAAAATTTTTTATAACTAATCACTTGACTGAGAAGCATAACTTTATAGCTTTCAAATAAAGAGGGGTGGCCCTAGGTACCCTATATATATATATATATATATATATATATATATATATATATATATATATATATATATATATATATATATATATATATATATATATATATATATATATATATATATATATATATATATATATATATATATATATATATATATATATATATAACACAGAGTTCCTGTCTAAATTATTAGAAGCAACAGTTTATTAATAATTACTAATTTTGTAATTTGTAATGCAACTTTTAAATTTAAACATAGATGTAATGGCTTTTTATTACGGAAATTTTTTTTAAATTTCCAACTTCTATTTATTTTTAATGTATGGCATCACAATATTACCCAATCGATACACAAATGTAAACAAGTAAAAACCTGTTTCAGTCAGGTAACCTCCAACATCCACATCTTCTACATTTCTGGTGAGAAAACCTGACCTTTTTTTTTTGCAATCAATATTAAGTACTTAATTAAAAAAAACTGCATTGTTTAAGCAACCTGTTTTTAAACTGCATTTTTACAGTATGCAGTTATTTGTTTACTTTGTATGCAGCCTTTCAATAATCATTTGGAAATTTTCATTATGGTAAAATAGACTTTGTTTGCATATTTTTTAAAAAACTTATCTTTTGCCATGTAAAAAAAGCTGAAGTTAAAAAAGGACGTTGTTAATGTTAAACTAGTGTCAAACCACATAATACCTCAAAAAATGTTTTCAGAAATAAATGGTTTGTGAAGCTAGCATACAACTAATAACAAAGAAAATCAAGTTGGGGTAGGAGAATTGGGGTAAATCAATTCTAAAACAAATCAAAAGATGCAGCAGAGAGCCTTTCTTTTATTCCAGAATAATGTTTAAAGCAAAGTTTGCCTGAAAAACAGATTTGCTACCACAAAACTGGTAGATTTGTAACTCCAAGAATGCTTCTGAGCACACTGTTTGAATAAAACTAAAGATTTAGGTTTTAAGGCCTAACAAGAAGCTCAAATTAATAGCTGAAATGAAAACAAGCATCTGAAGTGGATCAAAGAGTAGTGCATTAAAGATTTCAACTTATGGAAATCAGTAAGTTCATATTATTACCTAATAAATGATACCTTGCATATCATTTTCTTTGAAATAAAGAAATACCAGCGCAAATGTTTGGGATATTTTTTTTCTTTCTATTTTTTATAAGGTCTGCTTTAACGATAAAAACAAAATTGAAATTTCGAACAATAAAGCTTTGTGCATCTTTTTCATGTTGAAAAATTTCATTCTGACTACATCATTTAGGCGGATAAGCACCGTACAAAAATGATGATTTACTAATGAGTGCTCTCATTGGTAAATCATCATTTTCAATCTCTTGAAAATTGTAAATTTTAAAAGAAATGATTTTCATGATTGTTTGACACAAACAAGTACTTCTCTACAGCATTAGACCCCCTTCATCTCGACTACAAATGTTGTATCAAGTTGGTCTATACTTGCTAATAGAAAGCAGTCACTTAAATTTTTAGCAACAGTTTTTAAAATAGTTAAGTTTAAAGGTGTAAAGAGCTTATGAAATTTAGTTTGCATGGTACTTACCAATAGACATATTGAACATACCTTAAAACTTTGCAAACTCAATTAAACTTTTTAACAAAACTTATAAATTACTTTGTCATCAAAAAAAATGAAAAATCTGCCTCTTGCAGGCCTAATGATATCTAATGATATAATATTTTTTGCCAAAATTGCTCTAGTAGTAACAGTTTTACAATTTGAAAGTGGTCATATCTCTTAAGGTTTCGTATAGCAGAGGTGTATTGGAGGCGTTATGAGGGTTTATTGGAACCATAGGTTTAAACAAATATTTTGATAAATGTTTTAGTTTAACTTTTTAATAATAAAATAAAATTGTCTTCAATCAGCACTCTTAAGTTCAATAGAATGTGCTGCATCCTAAATTTAGATCTTCAATTTATTTCCGATTTGAAATTATTGGAGAAAATCATTTTACACTTCAGACCTTTTGGAGCATGAGCACAGTAACATCTTTAATATATATGTGCTTTAATATAAATTAATTTTAAAAAAGTAAATTTTAAATCACTGTTACACCTCCAATACACTTGCATACCTAATGTATAACTAGTTTGAATTAAAAGCTAAAAATGTTAGAAACCTTTTAACTTAAATACATACCATTTCTGTACTATTTGGAACAGCAGCAAAAGGTTTTAAATCTAAATTAGTTTTGGAATGTGAGAACTCCAATAGATCTAAGTCATAAAACTTCAATCCAATTTGCCTGCATACTTGGAGTAAATCATCACGAAGATCAAACAAAACTAGTAAATGTAACAAAATAACAAGTTATAAATAAGTTATAGATACTTTTTTTTGTCCTTTTACAACTTTTTACTTTTCAAAAATGTGTGTGTGTATATATATATATATATATATATATATATATATATATATATATATATATATATATATATATATATTTAAACAATTTTAAAAAATGTATTCTACAAAATAGAGTGCTCAATGTTCTTGAAAGAACAGAGCAATTATAAATTAGTAAAAAATCATTTAACAAAAATTTTTTGTTTTAAAAAAAAGTGTAAAATGAAAAAATTTTTGTTAAGTGATTTTTTACTAATTTATATATATATATAGTAGTAGTAGTAGTAGTAGTAGTAGTAGTAGTAGTAGTAGTATAGTAGTAGTAGTAGTAGTAGTAGTAGTATAGTAGTAGTAGTAGTAGTAGTAGTAGTAGTAGTAGTAGTAGTAGTAGTAGTAGTAGTAGTAGTAGTAGTAGTAGTAGTAGTAGTAGTAGTAGTAGTAGTAGTAGTAGTAATAGTAGTAGTAGTAGTTTGTTTAAGAGCATCAAAAAATAAAAATTTTAAAAACCTTTTCTCGGAATAATCTGAGTAACAGTAAGACTTTCAGTGTTGTGAAACAAATATTCACCATTGTATTGACAAAATGGCCACTTACTGTTACATTTTCCTGAAACATTCAAGTTAAAAAAGATTTTTTTTAAACTTCTTATTAAAACTTCTTTTAATGAACAAATATTTTATTAAAAACAGCAATGCGTAAAAACAACCTTTACTATTTTCATAATTAAGTGTGCTCAAAAAACAGTCTAAGCAAACAGCAAAGCCACATCTATCACATGTCCAATGCGTATTAAACATAGTTGTCGCACAAATATCACACATCTCACGCACTTGAAGCACTGCCCTCTTCCAGGCTGTAGCGCCTAATATGAAAGTAAAAATAAATTGTTATTAAATCTATTACAAAACTAACTGAAAAAAATGACTAATTCTTAATCTTATTACCTGGTTTTCCACCCCAATTCATTGCTAAGGCTTCCTCTCGTACTAATTCTTGAAACTGCGTTCCAACATATTCAAGAATTTGTTTGCAAAGATTAGCATCAAGATTAGCTATCAAGTTAAAAATAATTAAAAAAAAATTTTTTTTTTTACTATCAATTTTTAGCAGTTTTCCTAACATATCAAGTGGCTGATTCAGTCATGTTTAATATAGCAGTTTAAGAATTAAATTAAAGCATTTAAATACAACAAAAATTGAAAAAGATTTTTTCCCCTTTTTACTAATTTCACCAGTTTCATAAATCACTGATAATTTTTTTTTTAGTTTATACTTTTGTGACAACATCTGTATAAAAAAACAGGAATGGTCTAGTAAAATAATAATAAAAAAGAATGCACTATAAATTTTGATATATATATATATATATATATATATATATATATATATATATATATATATATATATATATATATATATCAGGCTTGGTCGGGAAGCGGGAGCGATCGCTCTTGAATACTGACCACGGAAATTATATTTAGTTGCGAAAAACTGGCCAGGTTTTTTATCGTTTTGAGAACATTTAAGTTTATGTGTGAAACAAAAAATTTTTGTTTTACGAACATACTCAGAAACCTAATAAATTTGAATGTTCTTAAAATGTCTTGGTGCGGAAGAATAAAAAGAATATTCGATAACACTAAAAACCCGCCAAGTTAACGAACAAACTAATTTTATTGGTTCAAAAAATACGCTGACTAAGCAAAATGAAGTTCTAGAGTATTCTGTTGAAATGTATTATTCACGATTTGTCACATTTTGAAATTTCTAGCATAAATTATTATATATATTATATCTTGAATATACTATCAATACTATGGCTCATTTTCGGAGCCACATCTGCAAAGCCATGAATCTTATAAACTATTATTTGTTTACAAAAATAAATGTTTTAAATATATACTATTTAAATTATTAAAATTTTGAAAGTTATTCAAATTATAGATTTTATTAGTATATTCTTATTTTTTATTTTAAAAGTATGTATTTTTTATGTAAATGTAATTTTGTGTATCTGTTTTTTATCGTAATGCAATCTTTTAAAGCAATTTTTATGATTTAATTTGTAAACAAAGACTTACAAAAATAATTGCGTTTTCAATGAAGTTATTAATAATCATTAAAGTTAATAAAACTAATCATGTAACAATCATAAGAAGTTTTTGGTTACTAAACACAAACAATGCATACAAAGTAACTCGCTGATGAACAAGCACCGCGCCTGAGGTCGCGACAGAACACAAATATATATAGCAAGTTATTAGATATAAAGAAAAGTTTGTAGAGATTGGTCTAAATATTTTCGCTCAAGTTGCCATTCTTAAAAACTGATCATGGTTTGGTCACTCTGATCATGGTTTGGTCTCTCTAAAACTATTATCTCATTCTTCTTTACCATTAGAATCCCCCTATCATCGTACATCTTACAACTACCTTAAAGCTGAATGGGACTCTTTTTGTGACTTTCTTCGTCATGGCCCCTGGGTAGAAATCTTTCGTCTCCCTGTTGACAAATGTGCTTCTTACATAACTTCGTGGATTCAGGCTGGCATGGAATCCTTTATTCCCTCTCAACGATTCCAGGTCAAGACTCACTCTTCTCTATGGTTTTCCTCACATTGTGCTGCTGCAATTGCCAATCGAAACCATTACTTCCATATCTATCAGCAAAACAATTCTCCAGAAAACAGACGTCTCTTTATTACTGCTAGGAACCATTGTAAAAAGGTTTTGTCTAACGCCAAAACCCGCTATTCTCAGATCATGAAACCTCGTATTTCATCACAAAAATTAGGCTCTCGTGACTTCTGGAGAATCTTTAATAGTATCAATAATAAGGGCAAGTCTGTAACTCCACCTCTTTTGTACGGTTCAGACTTTGTCACCTCACCTAAAGACAAAGCTGAATTGTTTGCCAAGAACTTTTCATCAATATCATCTCTTGATGCCACTAGTTGCATTTTACCTCATATACCCGTCAAACAGGTTGATCCATTGCTCGACATTCGTATCACTCCAGCTTCTGTATCTAAAGTGATTTCCTGCTCAGACTCTCCTACAGCTTGCGTCCCGGACAACATACCTGTTATAGTCTTGCAGAAGTGTTCTCCTGAGCTGTCGTCTATCTTTTCAAAACTATTCAACAAGTGCTTATCAGAGTCTTGTTTTCCAGGCTGCTGGAAAGCAGCATCTGTTATCCCTATTTTTAAAAATTCTGGAGAGCGATCTGACTCATCTAACTACCGCCCCATTAGTCTTCTTCCTATCATAAGCAAGGTTTTTGAATCTTTAATTAACAAACACTTAATCTCTTATCTCCAATCTCATAACCTACTTTCTGATCATCAGTATGGATTTCTATCTTCTCGTTCTACGGCTGATTTGCTATCAGTAATAACCGATAGGTTTTATCGCGCATTAGATAAAAGTGGAGAGGTTAAGGCCATTGCTCTTGACATTTCTAAAGCGTTTGATAAAGTTTGGCATGCTGCTCTCCTCCATAAGCTTTCTTCTTATGGTGTATCTGGAAACATCTTTAAGATTATTGAATCCTTCCTTTCCAATCGTTTTTAGTATAAAAGTTGTCCTTGATGGACAGCACTCTTCTTCTTATTCTGTAACCTCAGGGGTTCCCCAAGGTTCAATCCTTGGCCCTATACTCTTTTTAATTTACATTAACGATCTTCCAGATATTCTCACATCTAAGGTGGCATTGTTCGCTGATGATACTACCATTTATTCTTGTCACGATAAGAAGCCAACTCCCTCTGATTCCTTGCAGGGGGCATCTGAGCTCGAAAAGGATCTCACTTCTACTACAGCATGGGGCTCGCAGTGGCTGGTGAACTTTTATTCAGATAAAACTCAATTTTTTTCGGCCAATCGTTATCGCAATAATTTAGACCTTATTAACTTTAATTTGTAAAATAATTTAGCTTAGATAAAACTAAAACTTGCAAACTTTGTTAAATAAAGAACATTTGTTTCCTTTTTAAAAAATCGTAAGATCTTACTTTATATAAAAAACGTCGCTTAATTTTATAAAAATTATAAAAAAGCAATGTTTCGAAAATATTTGTTCTAAACGTAATTTATTTTGCTCGCGTTGAAAGGTATTTTATTTTCCAAATTTTTTTTTTTGTAATTGTCTCGCATTAGTCCAACTAATCTTCTGCGCATTTTTTTTTTTTGCTTTTTGAAATGTTCTCAAAACAGCTATAAAAATCTGGCTAGCTTGGTCGGGAATTGAGATCTATGATATATATATTTTTTGTTTGGTAACATTTACTTAACTATCTAGATATTTTTAACCGGTATTTTAATGAAGTAGTTAACATTTTATAAACCTGCACACCATTATGACAAAAGTTACTAATACATAAAACATGGTCACTATTTACAAATATAATAAAATCTGATAAAATGAAAGAAAAAAAGGTTTTAATTTTTATAAAACTATTTTTTTTTTAGTTAAAATATCTAAAGGATCAAAATATTCAGCTACAGAACAAAAACTTGTATATCGTTTTAATGCAACCTAAATAAACAAAAAAAAAACTAGTCTAAAAGAACATAAAGAAATTTAAAAAAACTAATCTAAGCAAAATAATCTAGCAAGCATGTGAATATTTATTTTCACAATGTTAGTTTTATAAGTTATATTTGTTCAGGTATTAAAAATACAGTGACAACCAAAAATAATAATTATTTTTTAAAATAATTTCTATATGAATGATTTTATCACTTGACAGACGCAGGCTTCATTAAAAGCATGTACACTTAAAATAAGCTAGTCTTTATTCAAGCAGGGGTGGAACCTCCAATTTTTCTCAACTAAAATATTGTATGTCATACTTGAATCATCCGCTATGATAATAAGTAGTCCATTATTTTTAATTTTTTGAGTTGTTTTCTCAGGTGAAAAAACAGAAGAAAAAAAATTTAATTGACAAACTAAAAACTTTTTATATTGAAGATCAACACTTCCATATCATGATATTAAAAACACTTTATGGTTGCTCAAATTCTTCTTTTTGCATAAATAACTACTAATAAAAATATAAACATTACTTTTTAAAAGAATCCCCAACTGCCGAGACAAGTTGTGTTCATATTATAGAAAATGTTAAAAAAAAACATTTGAGCTAAATTTTTTTGATTAACACTATATAATGAATGCACACCATTAAATTTAAAATTCACGTTTTAGTCGAAGCTCGCCATTTCCATTTTTTTTTTGGTTCTCAGAGTCTGTATAATGTTAGCAGAAATCTGCAGACTTGATAGTTTATTCCATGCATGTTTAATTCATAACAGTTTTGGTATATGATGTCATCGTATAAGTTTTATTTTATTAAGATCTCATATTATTTTTTTGCCACAATCACTAAATCTTGTTAATTGTATAACTTTTTAGTAAATCCCAAAAAAAGTTTATGATGCAATTAAAAATTAAATTTATAAAATTTATATAAATAAAAATTTAATATATAACGAATATTTACAGTAAACGTAGTGGTTTAAACTAAATATAAGCTAGATACTAAAAGAATAATTTTACAAAAGTGTATAAATTAATTTAAAGTATAAACTGAAAAAAAAAAAAACAATTGACTTGAATGAAACATAAACTGAACTAAGTAGAAAATAAATATTAAACGACTTATTTTACTAATAACCGTTCAAATCAAACTAAATTAAAGTTTAAACAAGTATTTGTACTAAAATATACAAGATAGTGTAGAAAATATAAATATAAAAACAAAGAATTGCATTAAATTTTTTGCTACCAGCCGAACAAAAATCTTTTTGTAGCAACCGCTCATTTTTTTGATTAACATTTGAATAGAAAATAATTTGAATACATTGACAATTAATTAAAATTCGATAAAAATAAAGTTTTCAACACGCATCATTAAACAATAATAAAACCAAAGTGCATAAAACTATTGTTTTTGTAATTAGTAACTAAAACATTAAGTCTAAACAAACCAAAAATATTTTTTTTTCAAAATACTTTGGTAATTACTTAACTAAATACTTAACACTTCTACAAGTTAAGTTTTACAGTGTTAACGCTGTTATATTTTATAACTAAATTTAAGTTTTTTATGAAGGATTATTCAAGATTTTTTAACTTTGTGATAACTTTTTTATAATTACACAATATAGCTCTTTTTTTTTTTTTATTATGTAGAGAATTAAACCTTCAGAACAAATTCTATGTGTCTAGAATGAAAATTTATGTACAAAACAAGATAAATTGTAAAGCATACTCAAAAGACGCTACCAGTGGCTTACGGTAGTGAAAGAGTTAAACCATAACTAAATGTAAATTTAACATAAAAGAAACAACTCTATTGAACCATATGAGCTAAATATAAAACAAAAAACCGCATCATACTGCCTTTATTTTTTCTCTACCTGCAAACTCTAATAATCACAAAATATGTATAATTGTGTCATGATTTTGGCTGGCTTCTACAATAAAGTAATAATAACAAATATAAATAACAAATATAAATATAAATATAAAAGTAATAATAAATAAATATATATATATATATCAGACCTTGTGATGAATAAAAACTGCGCGACACATAAGCACGACGTGATTTTTGACGTCATTAAATTCTTTTTATTTGCTTTTCATATTTATCGGCACCAATTTACTTAATTACCACAAAACTACTTTAAATCATTAATGTAGAAATGTTATTATTTAAAAATGTTTTGGAATGTTTCGTTTTTTAAAATGTAAAAACATTTGTTTATTTTCTCGACGCTTGACACGTTTTGTCTATACTAAACAAATAAAAAACATTATAACTAAACATTTAAAAAAGATTAAAAATATACTAATATTTGATTTTTTTTTTCTCAAATATGTCATTTAAAGTTTTTAAAATAATTATTTTTTCTTTTTAAAAAGTCAGCGAGTAATAAACTGGAAATTTTAATATTGCACGATTAAAAACTGTGCAATAGCTAATATTTTTACCAGCGATTTTATATAATATTTTTTTATTTATTTATTTTCATAAAGCGGTTGATAAGCACAATCACTCGTATTACTAAAAAACTTTAACGAACGTTTTGAATAGATTTTACAAGGAATTTTATTTCTAGTGAAATAAAATAAAATGTTAGAATAAAAATCTTATAGGTATAAAAGACATATTTCAGCGAAAAAATTTGCATATTGAACAATATTTAGTAAAAGGCTATTGCTGAATAATTTTATTAAAATGTTAGCTTAAAAAGATTTAAACTTTTTTTTAATCTGAATTTTTCTACTTTACATTATTTTTTCTACGTAAATAATGAGCATATTTAATTTTTTTTGTAATTCAAACTTTTATATCAACTGCGTGCGGTTTTTAAAATACTTTATTAAATGTTAAAATAATCGTAAATTACTTCATTAAAATTCCGCTCAAAAATGTCTTTAAATATACGCAAACAAAAAATTTTTTGCTCGACACAAATAGCCCTAGCTACACACAAAATCGCTCTTGGACGACGTAAAATTCACATCGCCCGACGCTTTATCGTAAGACCTGATATATATATATATATATATATATATATATATATATATATATATATATATATATATATATATATATATATATATATGTATATATATATATATATATATATATATATATATATATATATATATATATATATATATATATATATATATATATATATATATACATGCATATATATATTTGTATAATTTTTCACTGTCACAAATATTTTTTGTGATTTAGTAAAAAATTATACAAATGTTTAATTTTCTGATTGTAGTAGAAAAAATACTTTAAAAAAACAACAACAAAAAAACACTATGTTAAAAAGATATTGCGATGACGTCATATACCGAAACTGTTATGAATTAAACACGCATTGAATAAATTACCAAGTCACTAACATTATACAGACTCTGAGAACCAAAAAATATGGAGACGGAGAGTTTCGACTAAAACAATAATTTTAATTTTGTTGGTATGCATTCATTTATTTAGTATATTTAGTTTCAATCAAAAAAATTAAGCCCAAATGATTTTTTTAAACATTTTCTTTAATATAAACACAACATGTCTCGGCAGTTGGGGATCCCTTTAAATAAATTGACAAGCTGCTTCTATGAAAATAAAACAGGTTATATTAGTATTAAAAATCGAACAAGAAATTATAAATAAACTTCAAACCAATAAAAGACGCCACAAAATTTTTTTGTGATATACTACTCCCAACTTATTGTTTGACTGACTTATGAAGAAAATTTTTTATTCAGCTAAATTTTTTATTCAGCTACTGAACAAGTTTTTGTTCTGTAGCTGAATATTTTGATTCTTTCGATATTTTGATTAAAAAAAAAATAGTTTTATAAAAATTAGAACTTTTTTTTCCTTGATTTTATCAGATTTAGAAAATAGCGTAGAGCAAAAAAAGTTAAAAACCACAACCAAAAAGAAACTTAATGTTTAATAAATGTCATTTGTTTTTTTTTCATTTTCTAAAAATTGTTTGAAATATTGTTTGAAATTATATTAGAAATTATTAAATTTTTTTAAAGATACATATGGATTTTAAGTAACTTTTACCCATCAATAATTATCAAATAAACAATAACAAGATAAAAGAGTTACTTTTCGATTGGTCAAAAATCCAATGTAAAAGATCACTATCAACAGCATCATCAGGTGTACAAAAGCCATTAGATTTACCGGAGTCCAATCTGAAAGTTAATCATACACTGCATTGATAATTTAACAACTAAGGAAAAAAACCTTATTGTAGTTACAATTATTAATAAAAAAAAAAAACCTTCTAAACATGATGAAACGACAAAATGACTTGCCAGCATCTGATTGGCAGTCAATGCAAAAAGGTAAATCGGGATAGTAACTGCAAGAATTAACTTGAAGATACGAGTCTACATTTACATAATAAATAAAAATTTATAGCTGGTTTTTTATATATATATATATATATATATATATATATATATATATATATATATATATATATATATATATATATATATATATATATATATATATATATATGTTTCAATGTCATATCTTGTTGTACATAAATATATATATATATATATATATATATATATTTAAAATATAAAGCATAAAACAACAGCTGCGTACAAACTAAATTTTGCTGTACAAAAAAATTTAGTTTAAACGTAGCTGTTGTTTTATGCTTTATATATATTTTATATATACATACATATATATATATGTGTGTGTGTGTGTGTGTGTGTGTGTGTGTGTGTGTGTGTGTGTGTGTGTGTGTGTGTGTGTGTGTGTGTATTGTAATGGACTTAAATACACATTTTGTGGTCAAAAACAGGTCATAGCTTTGGTTATGACCGAGGGTTTGGTTAGGTCAGGCAGTCAATCAAAAAATTAAAAAAAAATTTTTTTAATTTTTTACGGTCTTTAAAATATTTTTTTTTTTAAAAACAAATAAATAAAATTTAAATATTGAACAATATTTAATAATATTTTCAAATAAATTTGACAAGTAAAGTTAAACCCAAGCATTAACTTCAATTTTAATAAACTTAAATATATTTTTTAAATCAAAATTAGATTTTTTTTTTTTTAATTAAAACTATCAAAATAATATATATATATATATATATATATATATATATATATATATATATATATATATATATATATATATATATATATATATATATATAATATATATATATATATTAAATTAAATCATATATTTTTTATCAAATTTAAATTATCATTATCTTTGCTTCAAGCTTAAAGTATAAGTATATATACTTATATATATACGTATATATAAGTACTTTCCAAAAAAATCAATCATTACAATAAAATAAAAGCAATAAAATTTTAATTTCATTTGAGTTTTTTTCATTAGTAAATAGTGCTTTTATCTAACATAATTGTCATTCAAACTTTTGTAACAAATATTTTAGAATAATTGTCATTCAAAATTTAATGGGATTTTTTTAAAAATTTATTACTTCTATCTTACCGCTTATAGAATAATTTAAAAGTTAAAAAAATGATAAAATGTTGCTTAACCAAAATTGCTTACTTCTTACATAAAGTCACTAAGGCATACATAAATCGCTCTATGCATAATGCTTTAAAACAAGGCCTGCAAACTTATAAGATATCTTAGATGTCTTATAAGATTGGTAACATAAGACTAATAAGATATCTCTTTAATAAGAGTGTGCAATAAGATATCTCTTTAATAACAGTGTGCTAATCAAATTATAGTGAAGCAGTGTACTTAGACAAACTTTTATTTTTTAATTTTATAATGGCAAAATGGTTACAGTAAAAAATTGATAAATAAGTGCATATTGTACACTTAGGAGTGAAGGGTAGAGGAAATGAAAAATTGCCAAAAAAACAGGTATTTCTTTAAATAGCGGTTCATCATACATTTAAAAAAAACAAACAGCAACCAAGGCAAGAAAATTACAATCCCCTAAATGTGTTCTTTATATACAAAAACACTAAAATTTCACACTAATTATATTCTCTAAAAAGAAATTTTTATCAAAAAACTTGTTTTTTGATAATAATTTTATGTTTTCAATGTTTAACACTTTTATTTTTAGCTGAAAATCAAATGTTTTAGGCAAATTTAAAATACAAATTTTTATAAAAAATAACTATTATTTTTAAAATTTTTATTTAAGTTTGCTTTTTTAGAGCACCAGGTTAAAATTATTTTATGTTTTGAATATACATTTATAAAGTTTTTTATTTATTTAAGAAGCGTTATCTATAAAAAATTCTCACGAAATTCACACATTTTTGGGTAAATTTACAGGTGCCTTTTTTACTAACATAAAGCGGTTACTTGTCAAAAAATTAAATGGGGACGGTTGTCACGTGTGACTGCGCACATTTTTTTAAACAGCTTATTCAAAGTCTTGGTTAATGCTATTGTTCAAAAGTACGACATCACAAGTTATATCACATGTGATAACAAAGTACGACATCACAAGTTGTATCACAGGCTGTATCTCCAAGAATATTTTGAGTTGTTTTGCTGCAATGGGTTTTTACCCATTAAATCCTGATATTTTTACTGATATTGATTAGTGTCCTAATTGTGTAACTGATCGCCCAAACCCACCTTCACATTATAATTCAAATGAAGAAATCGGCCTACTGTATTTAGTTTAACTAGAACCAAATAAAAAGTTTAAATAATATATTCTGATACCGGCTAATCAGCTAGACAGAAGTATAAAAGATTGTATCAAATAAAATCTCTGATCATGATTCCAATAACTAAATAAATTCAATCATACCACCTGAGAGTATTAGGCCTCTGCCTAAAAAAGGTAAAAAGTCAAATTTTGCTAAAAAAAGCACTTTGACAGTTTTAAATTTAGCCAAAGATGCGGTAGTGGATGTAGTGGTAAAGCGCTTGAGGACGCACAACAGGCTTTGCTGCAGTTTATTTTCAAAACATGTTTTTCTTGCAACAAAACACTATTTTCAAAAACGCTTATTACAGTATAAGTTGTGTTTTAATTTTGAAAGAAAACTTTTTTCAGTTTTTCTTTATTTATAATAAGATTATTCCAAGATTAATCCAGGCCAAGAAGAAGAGGAGAAGTACCTCGCTCAACTTCTCTGCACAGCCTCGCTCAACTTCTCTGCACAGCAACCTTATTTGTAGAGGTTAGTGTTTTGGAGTTAGATAACTGAGAGAGGGATGTAACAATAACTAGTCTCCTTGACTAAAGTGTCCTCGGTTTAAGAGCGGTGAAATGGTTAAAAAAAATTTTTTTTGTTTTGTTTTCAGAATAAACTTATTATTATCAAAATTATTCAAAAAAAATTAAGTTGTACTTAAATTTGCATTAACTGGTTATAATCTAAACATACCAATGAATGTGATAACCAACCCCACATTTTGTGACAACCAATCACGTAGTTGGGGATGGATGTCACACAGTTGATGTCTTTGAAAAATGATTTCACAACAAAATATATTTAATTCAATGTCATGAAACTGTTGTAATAGTTACCAGAAATAGTAAAACTTGGTGCAAAGTTTGGCTTTGATTAAAAGCATTATGTATCCATAACAGCAACAAAAAAAGTTTTTTATGTGTAATTCTTTTATTTTTAATGTTGCAAACCTATAGCTTTATTATTATTGCAAGTACTGTAGTAATTACATACTTTTTTATTATGATAGAAAACTCTATTATACTTAATTCTTTACATTTTTTATTTGTAAGTTTTTATAAAACTTACAATGATTGCATGTTTTTATCTCAATCATTGCTTGTTTTTATCTCAATCATGTATGTTTTTATATCAATCATAGCCCCATTGTGTGTATTTACCTCATTCAATCACGTTTTTTTTCTCAAGTATTTTATCAACAGTTTCCTCTGTCTGGTACTTGGCTTGATATTTAAAATTTTTTTTATGTAAAAATTGAAGTTTTTATAATGTAAATTTGTTGAATCTCTAATCTCAATTTAATAAGTCCAAAAAAAGTGATCCATTATATTTATATTCTTGCTTAAATCTTTTTCTATTTTAGGTCTTTTTTTTTTTTCATTTTTAGAAATTTTATTTTTTTTTAATTTAAAAGCCTTTGTTTTTTCATTTAGAATTAAAAAAAAAAACGTTTATTTTGCTGCTGTTGCTTTTTTTTAATTAATTTGTTCAGAATTTTAATTAAAGTTTTTAAATTTTGCTTTGTTTCATTTATTTAAATTATTTTATTTACAGTATTGTGCAAATTAATTGCATCAAGCTAAAAACAACTGTAGAACTTCGTTTATTACAGTTTTGGTAATAACAGTTCATATCTAATACTTAATATGTCCTCCCCATGATGCAATTACACTTTGCACACGCTGTGGCATAGAATACACCAGAGTTTGACACAAGTTCTTCAATTCTTCATTGTGAAATCAGATTTCCATTATGGCTTCTATCGGCTTCAGTTTACTGGTACAGTCACGAGTTTTAAGTCTCTTCTTAACTATACCCCATAAATTCTCAATGGGATTAATATCAGGTGAATTGCCTGGTCAATTTAGAGTAAAAATTCTGCTGTCTTCAATGAATTTGGTGACTTTCTTTGATGTGTGAAACGGTGCTAGGTCCTGCTTAAACACACCGTCACCGTCAGGGAACTGCTTCGCCATCTCTGATATCAGTTTGCTCGTCAGAACATCGAAATAGCCATTGGAATGCATCATGCCAGTCACAGGCTGAAGTGCTCCAGGCCCAGCTGCTGTGTTAGCTGATGTCAAAAGTTGCTTCTTGGTGGGCTTTCTAGCTGGCCGCCCAGCACAGGCAGTCTCCGCCTAACAGTGTTTGAACAGACACTGATACAATGACTTTCAAGATCATTCCTGAGCTGGGCACTTGTCTTCTTGGGGTTTTTCTTACTTTGCTGTAGTAGAAAACGATCATTCCTAGCTGTAGTCTTTCTATTTCAACCACACCTGCCCAATCGCTTTAGAGAAAAACCACCAGTTTCTCTGAACAGCTTGAACACTCGGCTGACGGTAGACTGGTTGACATGGTATAATTCTGCAATCTCTCTTTGACTTTTTCCAGAATGTTGAATCAAAGTTACGAGTTTAGAACGTTTTCTAGGTGTTACATCCATATTTGTTTAACTATGCTAAAGAAATAAAATAAGAACTAAATAAGAGCTCACATGTAGGTTTTTTGTAATTTTTTTAGGTTGATGCAATTAATTTGCACAATACTGTAGAATTTAAACAAAGCATTTTTTAACCTGTTAATTACTTAATTTATTTGATATGTAAAACAGAATCAATTTTTTAAATTGAGCAAACGAACTTAATAAAGATCACAGTAAATTACAAACAGTGAAAACTCTAGACGTTTGTCAATAAATATTGATATTTATTTATAAAAATTAGTTAAAACCAAAAAAAATCTAAAAAAACTTACAAACGTATATCAACTTTTCATAAAAAATTTTTTCTTCTTTTAGATTTCATAAAAATTAATATTTAGAAAAAAATAATACTTTCACCTCAACATAAGAACTAGGCTGCAAAAATTTGCCAAACTCAGGCAGGCTGCAGTATTGCTGTCAACTTGCTGAGACATGCAGTAACTTTTTCACCATGATTTGTGTTTTATAGTCATGCTTGAGTGACTTTTAAAAGGTTAAAATTTTAAATAAATAAAAATATTTGTAAACCTTGAGAAAGTGAGTTCTAGATCAACATGGTACTAATATATTCTTATATTGGTCTTATAATACTAATATATTCTTATATTGGTTTTCATTTAATTTTTGTACTTTAACTTTTAAAATGCTAGTTAATTCTATCCAAATAAAAACTTTTCTTAATACTTAGATACTGCCTACCCTGGACCAAACCCTCAATCAATTTATGTAATGAAATTCCTACAAATGTTTATTTCAGTATCCATGACATTTTATTTGCTGCTTTGATACTTTTATATACATTTATTGATACTTTTATACATACACACATCTGTGTGTGTTTGTTTTTAATTTTAATTAACTTTTCTAGAAATTTAGATCTCAAAAATATAATTATCTATAAAAGCAGTCCTAAATATCCAATAATAAATAATATGTAATTACATATACAGTTAATAATGCAGTCTAAAATCTGCAGTAGTAAATAATACATTAATATATAATAAGTAATGAATTAGGTAATGGTGTATATTGAAATTATCATATATTTAAAAATATTTAAAATATCATACCACCTCCATTTAGTTTATCTAAATTTTTTGGAAAACGAAATCTGTTTTTTCTTTGATTTGTAACAAAGTTGTCTGTTTTTATTGTCTTATCTGTCATATCTTTTTCCAGTGGCGATTTAAAAGTTTGGTCTTTTAAATTTAGAAATGATTTATTGCAATCAGTTAAAACTACTTTAACAGGACTTTTGTATAAATTTTCTTTTGGGCTAATTATATTAATTAAGTCAAACATCTTACTATAATTGTTTTTATTTTCTAAACATTTTGCAACATCCTTCAAGGTTGCTGATGGCAACAAATACACCTGGCAAGCTGAAGAGTTATTGGACCTTGATGTTTTTGTATCTTTAGTTACTGTAGTTATTGAAACACTGTGTGGAGAGGAAGCCAATTCATCTCTTTTGATTTCATTAGCTTTTTCTACAAATACATCACTGCACTGTTCACCTCTTTGGACTTTGTCATGCATTATGGTCTTTAATTGAATATAATTAGGTGAAACATTGTTTTGATATGGACTGTGACAAAAAGACTGCTTACTCTTACTGTGGTAATTAATGGGCACACGATAATGAGGAGAAAGATTTTCAGCTGTTGAATAACTGATGGAAGGTGATTCACTTCTAGGTTTCTTATAAATGAATGATTGGATTTCTGGCACAGTATTATTTAATAAACAAACATTTTTACCTGTTAACTTATGTTGCATATCATCTTCGTTATATTGATCATTTTTCTGACATTCTCTGATTCTCATAATTGTGTTGTTTATAGCGCTGCGTTGACTTCTGCGACCAGATTCAACACAAGACACTTCAGAAACAATTTTCTTAGCATTATCTGAACTGTCTTTCTCTAACAATCTCTTTCTAGATTGTTTGACTTTTTTTTTTTGTTCAGAATCTGGACATTTTAGTTTATTGTACATTTTTTGATTGGTCATTGAACTAGTTGTAGCAGAGCTAGGCCCATCAACTTCATATTGAAGCTTTACTGTTTTATTATTGGTTTGACTGAATTCAATACAACTTTCTGTTCCCAAATTAGCAAATGTAGAACTTTTTGATTCTATTTTTATTGAATCTTTGAATGTAGAAATTTGTTTCATCATTTTGCTTGCAGTTTTATTTTCATTATTTTTATCAGTACATTTTCTTTTTCCACTATTTAGGATAGGCTGGACATTTTCACTAAACATTGCATTATGTGTTTTTTTATCCATTATGGATTCTTCTAAGTCATTCATTAGTTTATTTTTATGATGCCCAGTAAAATTAGGCTCGTTGAGATTAAAACATTTTTTTAATGAATTTGTATTAAGAGGTATTGATTTTGTTTTTTTTGATGAAGATAAAAACATGTTTGGTTCAGATGGTAAAACACTTTTTTTAGTACCAAACTTGCATAGTTTAAACAGAATCTTGCTTGGTTTAGAATCACAATTAGCTGAATACAAATTTATTTTTTGACCAGAATGTTTTAAATCAGTTTGTTTACCAATAGCAACTTGGTAAGGAACCTCATCACAATCTGATTTTTGTAACATTCTGGACGCTTGTTTATCAATAAAAGTTTTGTCAGAGTTTGAAGGTAAATTGTAATCTAAAACGATTGAAGGTAAATTGTAATCTAAAAGATCTGAAGATAAATTGTAATCTACAACGTTTGAAGGTAAATTGCAATCTACAACGTTTGGTATTAATTTATCACTATAGGCTTCACACTCTTCACTATAGACTTCACACTCTTCACTATAGGCTTCACACTCTTCACTATAGGCTTCACACTCTTCACTATAGGCTTCACACTCTTCACTATAGGTTGGACACTCTTCACTATAGGCTGGACACTCTAAAGTAGTTTCATCATGAACTGAGTTTTGTAAAACTTGCAGAGTTATGTTATTATTAGTAGTTTTATCAAAAATTGAAGGTTCTGAAGTAGTTTTGTTTTTATTGTAAATTAATTGTTCTGAAACTGCTGGAATCAGTTTACCAAAAACAGGTTTCTTAAACATTGAGCATTCTAATTTTGCATCATCATGAACTGATGGCTGAAAAATTGTAGGAACTAAGTTTTCTATGTTGAAAGTTGAGGGCAATGAAGTGGTTTTACCAAAAAATGATTGTTCTAAAGACATTGGAGTTAAATTATTAATAACAGTTTTGTCTGAGATTGAATTCTCTGGATAAGTTTTGTCATCAACTGATTGCTGAAAAGTTGTTGGAAGTAAGTTCTCTATATTAGTTTTGTTAATAGTTGGAGACACTAAAACAGTTTCACCATAAACTGATTTTTCTAAAAATGTTGGAATTAAGTTACTACTATTGGCTTTTTCAGAGGATGTAGATAATGAAGCAGTTTCATCATGAAATGATTGCTCCAAATTTAATTGAGGTGAGTTTTCTATAACATATTGATCTGCAGTTAAGCTTTCTAAAACAATTTCATTATAAACTGGTTGATGCAATTTTGTTGGCATCAGTTTATACATCGGAGGTTTATCAGAGGTTGACCACTTTAAAGAAGTTTTACCATAAACTGGTTGATGCAATTTTGTTGGCATTAATTTATACATAGGAGGTTTAAAAGAGGTTAACCAGTCTAAAGAGGTTTCACCATAAACTGGTTGATACAACTTTGTTGGCATCAGTTTATCCATAGGAGGCTTAACAGTAGTTGAACACTCTAACCTAGTTTCATTGTGAATTGATTGATGTAAAACTGGTATAGTTAAACTATTTTTTTCAAAAGTTGAAGATTCTGAAGGAGTTACATTGTAAACTGATGGTTCTAAAACTTTTGGAATAAATTTATCGACAACAGGTTTGTTAGATATTGAACATATTATTTCATTTTCATCATAAACAAACTGTTGAAAATCTGCTGGCGTTAAGTTCTCTATATTTTTTTTGTCAATAGTCAAAGATGCAACAGCCATTTCACCAAAAGTAGATGGTTCTGATGAAACATTTTCACCATAAACTGATTGTTGTAAATCTATTTGAGTTGGGTTTTTTATAGCATAAATGTCAGAGGTTGAACTCTCTAAAACATTTTCATCATGAACTGGTTGTTGTAAAACTGACACTAGTTTATTAATGACACATTTGTCAGAGGTTGAACACTCTAAATTAGCTTTATTGTGAATTGATTGATTCAAAACTTGTAGAGTTAGCTTATTAACAATATATTTATCAATAGATGAAGATTCTGAAGCAGTTACATTGCAAACTGATTGTTGTGAAACTGTTGGGATTAAGTTATTAATATTGATCTTGTGAGGCGTAAGCAATGATTTATGTAAATTTGTTGGAGTTAGGTATTGTAAAGCAGGTTTTAAAGCACATTTGTTAAAATAAGAACATTTAAAAATATTTTTTCCTTGATCTAGACATAATCGATATGGTATTTGATAAGGTTTTGTAGATAATTTATAAGACTTTAAACACTTTGTTTCATTACGTTTAAATAATTCATGATTTGTAGCTACTTCATCATGAAAAGATAATGATGTTAAAGTTAATTTATTCTTTAAATTTAAATTACTGTTTGCATTTGGAGAAAAAGTTTTGCCAACAGGAAAGAATATATTATCAACACAGGATACCATGGTATTGTTAAGAGCCTTGTAAGGACACTTAACTGCATTGTTATAAAATTTGATTTGCATTTTATTGTCATCAAAATTGGATGAAAGGTGTAAAGGTATATTTAAAAAGCTGCTATCGCAACTTAAAGGACTGGTTTTTGATGATTCAAAGACAGACTCTTTTGCAACCTTCAAATCTCTATTACCTAAAGAACTTTGGGAAACATACAAATCAAGATTGTCTGTAATTTCAATAATGCGCATACTTTTTTGAGTTTGATCGGCATCAAAGAGATCAAAATCAAAAAATTTTATCAAACGTTTTATATTCTTGCTCTCTTGTTCTCTTCTTCTCAAATCTCTTTTCAAATTTTCTTTGTCTTCATGTTTTTGAATAACTGTCCCATGATATCTAGGCGTCGTATTTTGGAAATTTTTTACATTCGGCTTGTCCGTTTTAGCTGAAGATTTACTGGAAATTAAAATATTTTTTGATAACTGATTAAGTAGTGTTTGAGAACATGGTTCAATTTGAGGACAATATTTGACATAAGTGTTATTAGTCATTTCAGAACAATGTTGCAACTGTCTTGTGTTATTAGCTTTTTTATGCAAAAAATTATGCTGCAATTTAGGTTCAAATACAGACGCTGAGTTACGCATGTTTTCTATAGTTTTTTTTCTAATCCGAGATGTATTGTGAAAAAATGAAGGAAGAAAGTTTGTACTTTTAACCTCAACATCTTTTTTGCTTTCCCCCTGCAGAGTTTGAATTACATCCTGTGTTTCAATGAATGGCGATGAAAACTTCATTTTTTTTGGTGCAGGTTGTTCAAAGATATAATTTGAACTACATCTTTTTATTACTGTATCTTTAAAAGACTTTTTATGGTGAATATGATTATCTCCAGAACAATATAAAGCACCTTTGGAATAATTTAAAGCATCTCCAGAATATAAATTTTTTAATGGAAATTTCTCCTTATCCTCTGCTGCTACTGTAAATGCAGTATTTCTAACGCTGGGTTTTTTTATTTTTGAAGTTGAATAACTGGATCGCATTTGTTTTGCAGAAATTTTTTCAAGTTTTGCCAACCCTGTGCAACATGGTTTAAAGTTAAAATATGGTATTTTATAACTAAGACTAGCATCTTCAAAAAACCTGCTATTTTGAATAGATGTATTGTTCAAAGATTTCAAAAATTTAATAGTCATTTTAGATAAATAACATTTTTTTTTAAATTTATCTAGTTTTTTTGTATAATTTGATTTGTTAGAAGTTTTAATTTTACTGAAAGCTGGGCACTGGGTGGGATACTTAACATCATTTCTCATTAAAGTAAAATGAGACGGCAATTTGGATTTTTCAATTAAAGGTTTTGAAACTTGATCCATTTTTGGCAATAATTTAAAATTCATTACATTTGTTGACAACACTGGTGTTGAACAACATGGTCGACTAAAAACTGTTGGTGTTTGACATGATGCCTGGTTAAAGACTGATGTGGTGCAAAATGACTTCTTGTTGAACACTGTTGTTAATAATTTTGTACCATGGCTCTCGCTATTAAGAGATCTTTGATTTTCAGATGATTTATCTTTTAGTATTAGATCATTTTTTTGTTTATTTTTGTAACTATTCAAGAAAATATGTATTCCATCAAAAATTACAACCCAAGTTAATATTAGATCACAAAGAGCTAGGTTGTGTATCATTACCTCTTTACCTTTTTGTAGATTGTTTTTTTGGGTTGCTGTAAAATATTGCTTTGAGGAAAGAAAAGGAATTCGGAGTAGGGCAGGGTAGCAAAAATTTGACTTATTTTTCTCCTGAGACAACACAAAAGTAATTTGAGAATAACAAGACAACAAATCATTAAAAACGTCAGATTTAACAAATGGATCGACTCCCCTTTGAGTTTGAACACTTCTATTTTTTTGTATAGTTGACTTTAGTTGTTGGTTGGTTAACTTTGATTTTAGATTGGATAGATCAAATATTTTTCTAAAAAAAAAAAAAAGGATAAAAAAATAAATAATTTTTATTAACTATTAAAAACTATGAATACTTTGATGTTCCTTAAACAATTGTTTGACTACTTACTCTCACTACTTTAATTGACATAATAAAGTAGTAAATAATAAAGTGAACTCAAACTCTCTAATAATCTTGAATAAATTGATTTTAGAATCCTAACAGATCATAAGAAATATAATGTTAGACATTAAATCCTAACACATTCAATCAATTAATATTTACACAAGCTTCTTGTTCAAAGTTCACTTAATTTACTTAACAGTAGGATTTATAAAACGACATTAAGAAACCATAAGAAGTCTTTATAAGAATAAGAATAAGATAGCTTGTCATATCATATTTACATTTGCATATATCGTGGAATTGTAAAATTTCATGGTATTCATATTATTAGTATTCTATAGTTTCTATTTGTGCTATATAAACAGGGGTGCAAAAAAAAAAAAAGCCACACATTTTTTTGATAAAAAAAAAAAAAAAAAAAATGTCTTAACCTCATATAATAAAAGTTTTCCAAGACAATTGTTATAGAAATGTATATAAGATTATTGTAAATTACATATATTGAAAACAAATTAGGATTTGTAAAGTATTTTTCAAGTTTTAGCTGTACTAGTACTTAATTGGCCATCTTTTGTTTCTTATGACTTCTGCGCATCTAGAAGGCATATCAATATTTACAAGTCATTTTAATAAGTTATTTCGAAAAACATTCCAACCCGCAAGAACAGTTTAGAACAGTTCATCTTTATTTGTTGCCCTACGATCTTGCAATTTATCATCCAATATAGACTAAAGATTTCGTATTGGATTTAAATCAGGAGACTGTGCTGGCCAAGACATAACTGGTATCAATTTTGATTCCAGATATTTTTTATTCAACCACGTCATATGTTTGGGATCGTTATCTAATTAATGCAGTAGTGGTTAAGTGGTAGAGTGCTCACTTCATAAGCGAGAGGCTCCGAGTTCAATCCCCATCACCTCCCTAGTAGCATTGCACTCAACTTGTTTCTCTGTGCAGTGACCTTGTTTGTTAAGGTTTGTATTTCAGAGTTGAAAGAGTTATAAACACAATTAAGTAGCCTCCTCGTCTGTAGAGGCCTTCTCAGCCTTAGGGAGGTGAATTAAAAAAAAAAAGTCTTGTTGAAAGATGTAGTCATTATTAGGGAAAATCTTCTATACTTGGTCAAAGTTGATTAAATAAGACTTTGTGATACAAATGTTGGTCCCCCTCTATCCTGTAAAGCTATCTAACTTTGTTGCACTAAAACAACCCAAAAAATTAATGTTTTTGTCATGTTTAATGGTTGCCTTACATGTTTGGGGGTAGAACTTTTCCCCAATTAATTGACCATTATAAAATAATAAAAAAGGAGACTCATCGCTCCAAATAACTTTAGCTGATTGCTCACATGTCCAACCTTTGTGCTCAATCCACCACTTTATTCTTTTTTTGTGATTGATTTCAGTCGCAAAGGTTTTTTTTATTTTCCAGCAAAAAAATCACATGATGCTTTTATTTGACGAGATATTGTCCATTTTGAGATATCAGTAAGTAAGGTTCTATTGTCCATTTTGAGATATTGTCCATTTTGAGATATCAGTAAGGTTCTATTGTCCATTTTGAGATATCAGTAAGTAAGGTTCTATTGTCCATTTTGAGATATCAGTAAGTAAGGTTCTATTGTCCATTTTGAGATATCAGTTCTTGAGATATTCAGGTTCTAGTTCTAGTAAGTTCTAGTAAATCTAGTTTTATCTCAGAACACTTAATTTTACGATCTTTTTTGATGGCATTAGGAATATAGCAATCTTCCTTTTTTGAAGTTTTTCTCCCAGATCCAACAGACCTTTTAGCTGTACCAATATGTTTATATTTCTTCACCAATAGTTGACTAATAGTTGAGTTTTGTTGTTTAAAATGCTTCAAATGCTTCTGTGAGACTCTCCTTGGTCAGCAGCTTTAATAGTTTGTCCATTTTCAATATCAGCTAGTTGTTTTCTAAAATTAATCTGTTTTTTAAAGATTTTATTTATATAAATACAAGTGTATATATAAACATACCTTTTTTGTCCAAGAAATTTCACTACCACATCCAATTATTTTAATTTTGCTTCATTATACATTATATACTTGAAATCAAGAAAAAATGTTAGTATGGCTTTTTTTTTTGCACCCCACTGTATATATATTTTTATAAATGTAAGTATGCAATGTAAAGTACTATTTGGTTCATAAGTATGTAGTTGTTGATTTATCAAGATATTATTCCAATTTGTAACAATTACAAGTGAAAATGCGAAATAACTTCATTGCATTAATTATTAACATTATTGTGAAGTAGGCTCCATTACTACTGTGAGTGAAAGAAACGAATCTGATGCCAGTATTCAAAAAATGCAGCAGAACAAAGTCATCAAACTATAGACCCATCACGCTCACATCTTGTACATGTGAAAATGTGGTATGTAAAATTATGGAAAGAATAATAAAAATAGTAATCTCAAAACATCTCATTGAATTGCTCTCTAAACAACAGAAAACTACTCTCTGAACAACAGAAAATTGCTTTCTGAACAACAGCACAGATTTGTTAGAAATAAACCTTGTCTGATGAAAAGAAAGCAGAGAGTAGTATTGAGTAATTCCAGAGAGCAGAGCAGAGAATAGTGGAGTTCAACAAAGCTCTAGTTAAATGCATTCTTTGTTACATTTATTCATGATATTTCAGAAACAATGACATATTATATTAAGCTTTTTGCCGATGGTACAAAATTTATTACAATCATAAATAATTCAATGGGGATGGCATTTCATTTCAACTTTGGTTTTATAACTACAAACAAACCCAATGCTAAAAAGCTGCTTCAAAAGAAACTTTGGAACATTAAATCATTCAAGATTTTTACTTTGAAACATTTCTTCAGCATGAAATCCTTAAAGAAAAAAATACATTGAAAATTTTGAAAGAATTCAAAGACAAGCTATTAAACTAGTGCTGGCTTTATGCAAACTTAATTATGAACCTAGACTTATAATTTTTGGTTTAACTTTCTTTAAGAAAAAGATTTAAATACTTTAATTAACTACCCTTAACAATAGAAGAATTAAAGGTTTTTTTTAATCATTTTAAAATCTCTAACAGCTTTATATAAGTAAATTGGCAAGCCCCAATAAACTAAACATATTGGAATCAGCTCTAAGGTTCTGCATAATTAATTAGAAATAATCAACACTAAATCATCAAGCAAACCACGAAAAAACTTTTTCACAAATAGGATTTTTATTTATTAGAACCAACTTCCTAAAGAAATCTTTAAGGGAGACAATTTCTTCAAATTTAATGATATTAATTTTTTTATTATAAATGTGGTAGTGGTGTAGTGGTAGAGCGCTCGCTTCATAAACGAGTTGTTCCGAGTTCGATCCCCACCATGTCCCTGGTAGTACCGCGCTCAACTCGTTTCTCCGCGCAGCGGCCTTGTTCGTCAAGGTTCGTGTTTCGGAGTTATAGAGTAGAGAGAGGGTTATAGCCACAAAATAAGTAGCCTCCTCGTCTGTAGTGGCCTTCTCGGCCTTGAGGAGGTGAAGTAAAATAAAATAAAAAAAATAAAAAATTAATATAATATAAAAATAAAATGTTATTAATAGCGCAAAAATAATTTGACTGCCAGTCTACAAAAATATTTGTTAGATTCACAGAATATTATTTTGTAGCAGTTGTATCTATAAAAAATAAATTAGCCCTATTTCAAAAAATTCAAATTTAAAATGAATTTTGGGCAAACTCTAAAACTCGTGTATGTATGTGTGTGTGTGTGTATATATATATATATATATATATATATATATATATATATATATATATATATATATATATATATATATATATATATATATATATCAGGGATGCGAAGTCCGGAGTCGGAGTCCGGAGTCGGAGTCCATGGAGTCCCTATTTTAGCCCGGAGTCCGGAGTCTCGGGAGTCCATAAAAATTTTAGGACTCCTGGACTCTTTTTTTTTTTTTTATAGTTATTAATATGCATAAGAAATACCTGATAGTCTTGTCACAAAACACTGTAAAAGAGCATTTGACCGGAAAGCTCATCTCCTTCCTTACTAATTCGAACCAATACTCAGATTGAGTATCGGTTAGAATGTTACGCCTTGTTAAGAGGCGTTACCAAGCTCGCATTTTACGTGCGAAAAGGCCATATGCTTATGCGTTCAGCAGTTTAACGTTAAGAGAAAACTTTCTTCTTTTAGAATATTTAATTTTTATTTTGATATCGTTGATGTGACGTTTATTCAGAAAATATAATGTTGTAAATAAAAGTATTTAACCGCAATTGCGATCTAATAGTTTTTTTTGTTAAAGAAACTGTTTAAAAATTTTTTTTCTGTTAAATTTAATTAAAAAAAATAAAGTGTTTTAACTTTAAAAATTTCATGATATTTAATGTTAAGTTTTATATTAAGTTAATAAACTTTTATTCGCAAATTATTTTCATTTTATATGTAACAATTTTTGTTTATTTATTTATAGTTTTAAAACAATTAATTTTTTTATCCCGTTAAGAAAGTACTTATGATTAACTGTTTATTTAAGTATTTCCTCATCATCAAATTTCGAGACCCAGGGACAATTTTCCTAAAAAGAGAGGAAGTTAACATTCGACACTTAAATATTTTTTATAAGACATTAGTCACTTTTGAAGGATTCATCCTCCTCATTTTATTCACAAAATCGCCACTGGCTAGACCTGCAGATAAAGATATGTTTGAACGCTTAGTTGTTTTATAATTTTTTAATATTTATCAAATTTAGAGATAAATGATATTTTAGTGTTGAAGTTGCTTTTATGCATAAGTTTTTTCGTTATCTTTAATTTTTTAGATTGATCATAGAAAGAAAGTCGATTAGAATAGATTAACTAGGTTATGAGCAGTAGACAAATATTTTACCAAAGTCAAGTTCTTTAAAAAAAAATTGTCGATATATTTTTTGCTTTGTTTAAGCACTGTTTAAAACTGTAAACTATAGTAGGAAACTATACTTATAAATAAATGAAGCTTGTAAATACTATTAGAAAAAAAAATATATCTTTTTATTTCTTTTAATTTCAACCCAAAATGGCATGACTCTGTCTAAGAAAATAAAAAGTCTACTCTGCTAATAAAATAAAAAATTTTATTTTAATAACGCCTAATGAAAAATTGTAATGAAAGCAATATGGTTTAGATACGAAAAGCAATCAAATTTCACTAGCAAATTAATTATACGCAATAAAAAAACAAATTTGTCTGTGAGTTTGCGCTATAAAATCAAGCTAACGATCTAGACAGTTGGCAAAAAACGTACCATCAAGGTCAGAAAGAAGCCAAAAAAAGCTTATAAAAATACCTCAACAAATAAATGCTTTTTTTACGAACAAACGAGTTTTTTATTTAAACGTTTTTTGATGATGTAAATATTATAATATTTTGTCCTTATAACTTTTTAATTTAGCGTGTAATTAATGCAAATAAGCATTTAAATCTTTTTATAATTTTATGATCATGTCGTTTCAAATAATCTGAGAAATTGAGTGCGACAATACAAATCAAATAAAAATCTTTGGAGTTGTATTGTTCTTATAAATTCTTACGATCCAGCAAAAGCGGGACAAATTAACTTTTGGGTTTAAGCAGCCGTGGCTCAGTGGTAGCGCACTTTCCTAAAAAAAATAAGGGATCCGTGGTTCAAACCCACCTTTGGTTTTGCGACATCGGTTAGGAAGTAGGAGTGAATTTCCTTTTAATTGCTTTTCTAAGGTGCGCTGTTATAAGACCGTAAGGACTTCTTAGGGTACATAAAATAAATATATATATAATTCATAAGAGAAAATATTATTGGTACCCTTTCATTTTTCCGGAACTTTCGCGTAAAAGTTCCAAATAATAAAAACCCCATATTTAAATGAAGAAAAAAAAAATTATTACGGAGTCCGGAGTCCGGAGTCGGAGTCCGTGGAGTCCATGATTTTTGAGCTCGGAGTCCGGAGTCCCGGAGTCCCAAAAAATCGATGGGACTTCGCATCCCTGATATATATATATATATAAAATTTGTCAAAAGGCTCTAGTATCACTGATATGCACCCATAATTTTTGTAGCTCTCAATCACTTACACAAATAGCTCAAGCTCAAGCTGTAACTTCCAAACAACCCAAATCACTTAGCTTTATTCGTTAATGTTTTTGATCATGTGCTTTTTTGATCATATTCTAATTAATAAAATCAGACCAAGCAATGATAGAACTAAAATTTAATCTTGCACTTCTTCTACATTAAATTCGCACTTCTTAATGCTGCTATATGGGATTACTTCTGTAAATTTCTTTATGATGGTTCTTAAGCAGATATCTTCTGTTGCTAAAGTTATATCACCACCATCTTACATAAGACTCAGTTTTTAGGAACTTTTTTCAATAACTAACAAGTACTCAACTAAACTTTGCTTTAACTACTTAAGAACCTAGAGATCTGAACCTAGAGATCTGAACCAATGTTTGGTGAATGTTTCAGATCTGAGATGGCTCCAGATCTGAAACATTCACCAAATCTCTTTACTATTATTAACAATGTCTTTGATTTTATTTAACATTAGTTTTAAAAATAATACCTTTAATATCTAAAATGAGCTAAAAATTTGATAATCTATACAAGTTTCTACTCTAATGCTCTACTATTTGCTTTCAAATTGTTTTGCTGGTGACTTGATAAACATTAAGGCAGAAAGATTCTACTAAGTATATGAAAGTGATCACATACCAAAAGCTTTCAATGAAGCCTGGCATTCTGATCTACTGTTCTCTTCATATGGTTTATCTGGAAAGGTTTAAAACAATTAAACCATTTCTTTCCAAATGCAGCATTAAATCCACATTACCACAAGGTTCCAGTATTGTTTTCTATATTAATGATATTCCTGATAAATTTTAAATCTTTCCTGATAAAAATGTTTTTTATTAAAAAAAAACAAAAAACTATCTTTGCACCGTTACCAAATAAAGCAAATCAATTTTATCTAAAAAAAGGAAAATAAAAGAAAAAAGAAACCCAGATTACTATTTCTTTAAATTATTAAAATAAATAACTACATTGTTTATACTTTAAAAAGTTAATAAAAATGCATTTTAAAAACTGAAGCATAGTAAAAATGCCAACATTTTTTATAAAACATTTTTATGGATTCGTAAGATTACTTTACATTATATTTTACATTAAATATGAAAATTATATATATAATATATATCTTAAAAGAAGAATAAAAATACCGAGTATTCAGAGAGTTCAGTGAGGAATTTCCGTTTTGAAAAATATCTCTGCAACTAAAAACAAAGTTAAACACTAATGTACAGAACACTCATCAATTAACCAGAACACACATACAAAAATAAAACTGTATCTGTCAACAAATAAAACAGACTTAGTTTTAAATGGAAAAAAAAAAACTTTAAATAATCAGTAAATCTCAGTTAATCAATCATGATGTGTAAACAAAACAAATTAAATTATAACCCAATATCTTTAAAATCCAAAATCTCAAT
Organism: Hydra vulgaris; assembly: GCF_022113875.1. Lineage (NCBI taxonomy): Eukaryota > Metazoa > Cnidaria > Hydrozoa > Anthoathecata > Hydridae > Hydra > Hydra vulgaris. The sequence goes on along the minus strand of NC_061170.1, from coordinate 33,511,661 downwards.
GAATTTTTTAAATCTAAAATATGAATAACATTTTATTAAAACCCCAAACTTTGTTACTGGCACAAAATTTATAAAAAAAATTATTCAAAAAAATTTTATTAAACAAACCTAATTGTCTCATGCATAAATTCAAAATCAATAATTTCGATTGAATTTTTCAACCTAAAATAAATAAAATCTTTTATTTTTATCAATTTAACTCATTCATTTAACATTTTAACTCATTCATTTATACAAGTTATTGAACAAAATGTACTAAAAATCAAAACTAGTATACCTTTTAAAAAATATCAAACATATATATTCTTACATTAGTAAATAGAGCATTTATATGATTTTAAAGAAAAATAAAGTAAAAATATATTTAAAAAATTTTTTTAACTCCCCAAAGCAGAGGAAGGAACTTTATTGTGGTAACAAGGCTCTTTCAACTCTTTAACTCCAAAACACAAACCTTGATCAACAAGGCCACTGTGCAGAATAACAAATTTAATTTATTATAATAATTTTAAACCTCAAAATTAATTTAGAAGTTAGTATATTGTTATAACAATTCTTGATAAATATCAATGAAATGTGTTTTCATGTTACTTTCCTTAGTATGTAACATAACAGCATTCTTATCAAAAAGGCAAAGATTTTTTTCCAAAGTAACTAAAATATTGTTATCTCACATGAACACATAACTGGGATAATTGACTTTAAACTTTGAATGTTTTGTAACTAAAAAATTATAGGTCACCATGATACATTTGGCAACATGAAACATTGCAATTGTGAAGATATTCTATGAGTTGCGATAACCGCTTTCATATGGTGAAACATACTACTTGTTAAACTATTTACAGCTAGAGCTAAGTTTTGACATAAAAATTATGTCATTAGATATTGTTAGACGTGCGAGGGGTCAAACTTAGTGTTTTTTTGATAAAGTAATTAATTTTAAAGTTGCTAAGTTTTAAAGTATGCTATTCAATGTATAGGTAACTAACATTATTTTGTAAACTAAAATTCATAAGCTCTTTACTTTTTTTACCTTTTTATTAAAAAAAAAAAATTTTTTAACTTGATACAACATTTCGTCAGCTGAGAACCAAGAAGCCGTATATCCAGTTTTGACTTTTTTTCTGTTTTTTACTAAAAAATGTTTTCTATGATGAAATCTATGTTTTGAGTAATTCTAGTCACAAAAATCATCAAACTTAGGGTTATATTAAAGAACCAGAAGACCGTATGTCCAAAAAAGTGACGACTGTTATTATCAACTGTAATTATATGTCCTTCGACCAATCAGATTAGCCAAGACTTTGTTTACGCTGTTAAACAACCGCTAAAAGTCAATTTGTTATCAATAAAATGGCGTACCATGAAACTATTGATGAAGTATCTCAAAGGTACAAATATAAATATAGAGTTCTCTAAATTATAAAATCACGAATTGTTTAAACTAGTCAATGCTTACTACTTAGTTCTATATATTTAATATATTATAATTATTAATATTGTTATTATTATTATTATTATTGTATATATAATATTTAATAATTTAGAAACATAAAGAAACAAGATTACATTCAATTACAACATAATCTTCAATTCAACTACTCTGAATCTATCTCTGTTATTCAATCACAACATATTGATAAAAATGATGATTTCCTTAATCAAACTGATTCGAACAAAGATGCCAGGGAAAGTAGCAGAAAACACAGGAGAACTGGAAAAAATCTTACATGCAAACGAAAAAGAGGTCCTACCTCCTGGAAAAAAGAGATCCTACCTCCTAAGAAAAAAACAGAGTGGTCAGCAATACATAGCCTCAAATGTCAAAATACAACTGGGGAAATTTATAAAAGACTGTAAGAGAGACCACACTCAATGTCATTTTAAATGTAAATTAAAAATTAGCGTTGCTGATCAAGAAACTTTGCACAAACAACACTGGATTTTTAATGATCAAGAAAAGCATCTTTTTTACTCCCAAACTATAATTGTAGAAAACAAAAAAAGATTTTATCTTGCTGAAAATTTAGAATTGAAAAAACAATGAAGTAATTCATATTACTTTATTGTTTCTGATGAACTTATACGTGTTTGTAAAGAATTTTGTCTGTGTACTCTAAATATTGATGAAAAAAGAATTAGAAATTACTATTTAACAAAAAACAAAACAACAGGAGCACCTCAACAGTATAAAAGAGGTAAAGTACCTAGTCGAACTGTCCCAAATTACATTAAAGATTCTGTACGTAAGCAAATTCAAAGCTTTCCAAGAATCGACAGTAACTTTTGTTGCAAAAGTACAAACAAAAAGTACATTCAAGAAAATCTAAATATGACCATTTTGTATGAGAAATATTGTGAAAATTGTGTTTCTGACAATGTTATTCCTGCAAAAAAAAGTATGTATAGATCAATATTTAACACAGAGTTTTACATTGAAGTTCATAAACTAAAAAAAGACAGATGTGACTAATGTGAAAGTATGAAAATGAATCCTTCACCAAACTCAAATGAAAAAATAGAATATGAAATTCACACAAAAAACAAAGCTGAAACTAACGAAGAACGTAATCGCGATAGGCTTGATAAAAGCAAGTGTGTTATTTGCTTCGATATGGAAAATGTTTTCAGCCTAGCAACAGCAAACATTTCCAACTTTTTTTACAAACAAAAGTTGACTGTTTTTCATTCGACTGCACAATGCTCTATATCAAAAAAAAATTATAGTGCAGTCTGGTCAGAACTTACTGGCCGAACAGGAAATGACTATAGAATAGTGCTCTTCTTGTTATACTTGATCAAATAGTTGCAGATACTTGATCAAATAGATGAATCTCAAGTAACTGAAAAATGAATCTATGAATAACTAAAACTTGTTTATGGAGTGACTCTTGTGTACCGCAGAATAGAAATAGTTTTATGACGATTGCTTTAAAAAATTTTATGCGAAACCATCCACAAATTAAAATAATCATTCAGAAATTTTGTGAGCCAGGACATAGTGTTATCCAGGAGATAGACAGTTTACATAGTATTATTGAAAGAAATATGGAAGTAGCTGAAGTTTACAGTCTAATAGGCCTTGTCAGAATTCTAAAGTACATACCTCGAAAGAATCCAATCAAGTTGATTCAAATTAAAGAAGAGCAGATGATGGACTTTCAAACCGTTGCTAAGAATTATTCATTGCTGAAAAATGTTCCATATGCTAAAGTAAAGATACTTAAATACTCAGCAGATAAGCCATGGAGTGTTGAATACAAAACTGAGTTTAGTTTTGAATGAAAGTTGGAAAATATTCTCAACTATAACACTAGACAACGAAATTCAAATAATAAAAAAATGGCAAACAATATAAGGTTTGTGCAACCGAAACTGCTTAAAAAAAAAAAAAAAAATCTCAATAGAAAAAGTAAAAGATCAAAATTCATGCCACTTCAAGACAAAGAATATATGTCATCGGTCTTACAAACATTCACCTAGTGTTAAATGTTAACTATTATCAATTTTTGTTCGCAGCAATTTTCAGCTCTATAGTCAACTTGGTTTTGCATCAATTTTTTTAGAACTCTTTTTATGAAAATTATTTTATGAATTTTAATTTGCAGGCTGTTGTATTTCATTTTCAAGTAAAACAGAATGTTTGGATTAGTCTTTAATGTATATTTACTATTGCAACCAGCTTGAAAATTGTAACCAAAATAATTAAGTGTATATATATATATATATATATATATATATATATATATATATATATATATATATATATATATATATATATATATATATATATACATACATATATATATATATATATATATATACATATATATATATATATATATATATATATATATATATATATATATATATATATATATATATATATATATATATATATATTTAATTCTGAAACCCTGAAACTAGTTTTGTATTATTTTTATTTTTATAGCGTTTGTATCAACATAACTGACCTTGCGAACAAAAAATTGTATTTTGCAATCTTTTTTGGTTTTATGCTTTTCAAAACTGTATTAAAAGTGCATTTACTAGTGTCTCACCGACACTGGAAATGCAACTCATTTCCAATTTTTAAATTCCAAAATTACTTTCTCTTAGGTGCTTTAAACACTGGACAGGACGTTTGTTATAGCAATATAAATCAGTCCTGATAAGAATAAAAACTTAAAGTGTAATCCCCCCTTGTATTAACCACCCGAAAGTAATCATATAAACCACTTTCTGAAAAACGCAGTTTTTTAAAGTTTAAAGAAATGTAAACCAGCAGGCTGTATGTCCACAACTACATTCAGTTTGCAACATTTTTAGATTAAAACCACTCTTTCAAACAAACTTTTATTACTTCTAATAAAAAAAAGACTTAATTTACTATTAGACTTAAAAATATAAATATTTTACAAAATAATCAACTGTTAGTATTTGTGCCCTAAAATTTAAAAATCGAATTACTCCGAATCACAAAAGTGGAGATAAGGCCCCTTGGTTCTTGGCTGACAATTTGCGTGTGTGTGGGGGGGAGGAGGCTAAAAATGTAGAACAGTACTCCATTGTGCCACAATTTTGAAAATAATTTATTTTATATTTAAAGTCAATTTTTACAAGATTTATGTAAATATAATAATAATAAAGGTAAAATTTTGATACAAAGCTATTATTTATTGATGTTTATTTTTAAAATTACTACAGTGATATTATTATATCAAATAATAATATATCAAAATACTTTTCAAAAATACTCCAAGTAAAATAAACTATGGTAGCATTTGAAAAACCATTTTGTCATTTTCATTTAGCAAAATATGTTATATACGTTAATAAATCATATATGCGGCTTAAACCATTTTTAAATAAAACAATGTAAATTTTTTTAAAATGTGAAGTTTATGTAAGAATATGTAATAAACAATCTTATTATATACTAATTTATTACATAATAGATGTGCTTATTACATATAAAACATATTATTAAGGTGAAAAAGGAAAATTATAGGAGGTGGTAATAAGAATATATTATGTGGTATTGGTAAAAACTTAAAATATTATGTAAAATGGTGATGAAATTCTAGATAAGAAAAAAAATTCTTTCCATATAAATAATGAATTTTAAAAAGTTTTTTGAACAAGGCAACTTTATGCTTCTGATATAAAGTAAGCCTAAAGAAATATTTAATAAATACTGGTAAACAATCAAGTTCAATCCAATAATGGCAGCCTTTACACCCCTATTCAAAGTATCAAAAATTAAAGAAAGTTAGTAATTTTAAATCAAATAAAAATTTTATAAACAATGTCAAATTTTAAAAAGAAATCTAAATTGCCTGACAATTGCCAACATGAAAATTATTGTAAACTAAATGCAATTTTTTTATAAAATAGGCAAAACAGTTACACGACAATAATATCATAAAAAGTTTATATACACAACTTAAATATTAAAAATTAATAATTTATTATGAAAAAGTTTTTTAAACATAATTTGACTGACTTTTTTACATATCTGAATGAAATTTCTGAAAAAAAATTTTGAAATTGCACTTTTACAATTTTTCTAAACTAATCTTTCCTATACAAGATTTTTTTCCTAACTTACCTTGACATTGACTTTTTTATACTGTTACGGACTGTATCCAAGGAAGAAGCCACACCAGGTTGTTTTGCTTCAAAGAATTTAGAAGGTCTTAAAAAATTAAAATAAAACTATTGCAAACTTCACATAATATTACAGTTTATAATAGTATATCACACAGTAAATTAAACAGTCAAAATAGTACATCACACTATAATTAGCATCTATGAATCCATCAACTTAGTACATTTAAAATAAAGCTATGAATCCATCAAATTAGCATATGTAAAAAAAGGCTTTAATTTCAGTAGAGTACTTGAAACAAATTCTATTTGAAATCGCAAGATAGGGAATTCCATGCCGAAAATGAGAAAAAGAGATAAATGAAAAATTGGAAAACCAAGAAATTATTAGTAAATGTGAAAACAAAGAAAATACTAAAGATTATAAATAATAAAGGACAAAAAAAAAACATCTAAACAACTAAGAAAGTTATATAAAAAAAATGTTTATATTAAACTTAAAAATGGAAAACAATAGTAAAGAAAGATCTTTCCTTATTAATAAATAAAAATGGAAAACAATAGTAAAGAAAGATCTTTCTTTAATAATAAATAAAAATGGCTCTACTACCAAAAAAGTTGTTTTTGGTGGCAGAAAACAATTTTTTAAGTTTTATTAATTTATATTGTGTGCATTGTTTAGTGACATGTATTTGTATGTATTGTAATTTTGTTCATCACTTATATTGGCATGTATTTCTGTATACTTTTTATATTTCAATTTTAAAACTTTCTTTCTGTAAAAGGTAATAAAATTTATTAAAAAAGCTTCATAATTCCAAAAAACCACCAAGAACCCAGGATGTAGTTAATGCTAATTGACAAATTAAAAAAAAATATGCTATTACAAAAAAAAAAAGTTCTGGTTTTAAAAGATGTTTTGCAACCATGCAAAAATTCAATTGCAATTTGCAATCATACCTTAGTTTAAGTTTAATGTATACTTATACATTATATTTTATATTTATTTTTCCTCATCATTTTCTAAAAAAGATCAACTAAAATAAGTTTTGTAAAACTTGCAAATAATTTGGTTGCAACTTTCGTTAGAATTAAATTTGTTTTTGTAATTCTTTATATCTGGAAAAAGCAAAATCAAGCTTTTTTTTGAAAATCTCACCTCTGTGTCAAAGCAGCAAATTGCTCCTGATAACTTATGCTTTCCAACCACGAAGGAAAATTCCAATTTAAACAAACTGTGTTGGAATTATAAGAAAAATCCTAAATTCAAAAACAAATGTTTAAATATATTTAAAATATAATAAATTTTCATATAATTTTCTGATGCAATAAACTTTCACCAACAATCAGAAATGTTAGATAAAAACATTATTTGCAACTTACAAGACAACATGAAATATGAAAGGTTATACTTTATTCTATTTAAATAGAGTGATATAGCTATCTTAAACAAGTAGCAACAAACACATTTAGTGTTGAAACTCCGGTCTGTTGAAAATTGAAAAACATAATTTAAATAGTACCTATTTTATAACTAAATTTATAAAAACAATTTTAGTAACTTTTTTTATTATAGTATAAAATAAAACATAGCTTTAATTTATTGCCTAATTGTTGATTTATTGCTTAACTGTTGACTTAATTGTTGACTAGTTGCTTAAATTATTATATGATTATATATATATATATATATATATATATATATATATATATATATATATATATATATATATATATATATATATATTTATATATATATATATATATATATATATATATATATATATATATATATATATATATATATATATATATATATTATTATTATTATTATTGAGTTGTGTTGTATTCTGTTGGATTTAATACAGCTCTTTGTCGGATTAAGAGTGATCGATATTTATAAAATAGATCAAAATATATTAAATATTTAAATAAAAAAAATACAACTTTTTTATGGGACTTCAAGTTTCATGCCATTCCGCAATCATTCAGCCATATATTTAAAAATCATTAAAATAAAAACCGTTATAAAAATACAAAATTGCGTTGCAACGAGATCAAACGTCAGTTTTCACGCCAAACGGGAATTTATTTAACCGGTGTCGAAATTTGATAGCAAAAACTTTTTTCTGTGCCTACATGCTGAAACCAATTCACTTTTTTTATTTAGCAAAAGTTTTTTATTGTATGTTGAAATAAAATATTTCTCATTTATGCAAAGATTACATCTTTTTGAGGATGGGTTATAGGGTTGACATTTTTTAACAATACTCCACTTGATTATTGGTTTAATGCCTGCTTCCTTAAGTTTCCAGATCTCTTTAGAAAGTTCAGTGTCATTTTTATACCTGACCAAGTTGAATGATTTTATGTGGTTTGCAAACCTGATCTTGAAGGAGTTTTCGCTAATACCAATATAAGATTTCTTAGCGTGGTTGACGTTCGCTGGTGTTACGGTAGCTTTGTAAACAATATTTTTAGTTAGACATTGATTTTCTAAAGGACACGCAGCTCTGTCTATACAGTTGCATTTTCTAACGTTTTCGGTATTTTGGTTACACAAAATGTGTTGGTTGTGAGACTTAATAATAGTACTAATATTTGGCATGCAGCTGTAGCTTATTTTGACGGTGTTTCTGTTAAAAATCTTGTGTAGCCTGTGGTGTGCTGGGAAATGTAAGTCGATTAAGTTCAAGAAAAGGTTTCCTAATTTGGTGACAACATTCTTACTAAAAGAGGGATTAAACATTATGATGCTTCGTTTGCGTTTATTAGTATGATGATTAGTTTTTTGTAAATTTAAATTAGGACAATATTGGATATTGCTGCTATGTCCAGACTTTATAAGGGCTTCTTTGTAAATAGAAGAAGAGTTTTCAAAAATTATTTTGCTGGAGGAGTTTGATGATAATCTTTGTTCAATAGAGGTCGGCAGCTGTTTCAAAATACTTGGTGGGTGGTTAGAGCTGGCATGGATATAGTTTAACAAACTTTCAGGTTTATGGTAAGGTTTGAAGCTGCAGTCATTAAGATTTAATGTAATATCAAGATAATTCACAATTTTTATGTTGCATTGAATAGAAATATTAAGGCTGTTACTTTTAAATATCTGAGTTATATGTTTTTTAGCTTTTTCCATTTGTGGACCGCTGGCGTTTTTAATTACGACCAACCCATCATCTCTATACAGCCCAAAGTTAAACTTGTTATAAAATTGAGAAATTTGGAAAAGAAGGAAAATTCCAACCAACTCACATACCTCGGCACCGTCAAACGCTCCCATGGTGACGTCAAATAAATCACCAGATTTTTTTATCCAAACTTCGTTATTGTTAAATAACAAGGATTTCCGTGCGAGTTGAATCAAAGATTTGTGCTCGTTTCCAATGGTAACATACTGTTCAGCAAAGCAGATAGAGTCTATAAGAAGTTTCTCGGTAATAGAAGGATAAAAGTCAACAATATCAAAAATGAGGAATTTATAAAAATCTTTGTCATTGATGTTCTTGAACCATTTAATTACCTCCTGTGTGTTACTCCACTGGTTAATACATAAAATATTTCTTAGCTGGTTGTTTATTTCGGATAAAATATGTTTACTTATTCTTCCTACTTCGTTCTTTGCTGGGTTTATGAGACGAACCAAAGGATCATTTAAAAAATTAGGTTTATGATCTTTCAATGTGATGAAACAGTTTGAAGATCCATTAATATGAATTTTGTTGAAAACATCGTGGTTTTTTAAAATAATTTTTCCTTCTTTATTAATCTGATCTTTTATCATTGGATTGGATACTGTGTTGGATTGAAGTTGTGGCAGCGTTTGTCATCAATTTATTGTATTCATCTTTAGGCAGCTTGTATAAGTTTGACGTCTTATCTGCGTATGCATAGATAAATTGATTTAATAATTGAAGACATTTCCCAGCACACCACAGGCTACACAAGATTTTTAACAGAAACATCGTCAAAATAAGCTACAGCTGCATGCCAAATATTAGTACTATTATTAAGTCTCACAACCACATTTTGCGTAACCAAAATACCGAAAACGTTAGAAAATGCAACTGTATAGACAGAGCTGCGTGTCCTTTAGAAAATCAATGTCTAACTAAAAATATTGTTTACAAAGCTACCGTAACACCAGCGAACGTCAACCACGCTAAGAAATCTTATGTTGGTATTAGGGAAAACTCCTTCAAAATCAGGTTTGCAAACCACATAAAATCATTCAACTTGGTCAGGTATAAAAATGACACTGAACTTTCTAAAGAGATCTGGAAACTTAAGGAAGCAAGCATTAAACCAATAATCAAGTGGAGTATTGTTAAAAAATGTCAACCCTATAACCCATCCTCAAAAAGATGTAATCTTTGCATAAATGAGAAATATTTTATTTCAACATACAATAAAGAACCTTTATTAAATAAAAAAAGTGAACTGGTTTCAGCATGTAGGCACAGAAAAAAGTTTTTGCTATCAAATTTCGACACCGGTTAAATAAATTCCCGTTTGGCGTGAAAACTGACGTTTGATCTCGTTGCAACGCAATTTTGTATTTTTATAACGGTTTTTATTTTAATGATTTTTAAATATATGGCTGAATGATTGCGGAATGGCATGAAACTTGAAGTCCCATAAAAAAGTCGTATTTTTTTCATTTAAATATTTAATATATATATATATATATATATATATATATATATATATATATATATATATATATATATATATATATATATATATATATATATATATATATATATATATATATATATATAAAGTGTGTGAGCAATTAAAAAACAAAAGAAATTTATAAAAATAAACCTTTATGCTGTTAGTGTGGCGTGAGAAATGTTGACTAATAGCATTACCTAATAACATCATATCTAGTTGTTCATCTAAAAAATACAAAATCATTTAATTTTAAATTAAAATTCTCAGACAGGTTAAACAGTGATAATAAAAAAAAAAAGGTTTAAATGCTTAAGTCAATTCTTCTAAAAATCAAAAACCCAAAAGAAGAAATTCTGATACAACTTTAAATATATTTGATTATAAACTACCTGAACATTTTATAATGACATGCACAATTTTGGGATCAACACTAACAGTTTCTAATGTCTCTTTATGGAAAACATTTAACTTCTGTAAAAAAAAAGTTAAAAATATTTTTAATAACTTTACAAGAAAAACTTTGGATTTGAAGTTTAAAATATCTGGAAAAAAAAATATCTATAAAAAGTTTACTAAATCAAAAACTTAATAACGATACACAATACCATAAACACCCATAGATCATTGTAGACATAAATACAACATACAACAAAATACACACAACATCAAAGATTCATATATAACATCAAAGCTAAAAATAGAACACTATAGATACACATAGAACATTGCAAGGAGAACACTATAGATACACATAGAACATTGCAGATATATATATATTGCCCTCACAACATTACAGATATGCATGCAGCATTTTAGATGCACGCACACTTCAGATATAGATAAACATCAAAAATATACATACAACATATATACGTATATAAAGAAAGAGAGAATCATATATATCATATATACTTATAACTATAACATATATATGATATATTTATCATACAAAATTGTAAACACATATGAAACATTTGATATACATATGAAACATTTGATATAGTATTATTAAATCGTAAATAAATATTTGATATAGTATTATTAATATGTAAATACGTATGAAACACCACAAAAAAACATAGCACTCTAGTATATTAATAACATGAACTAACTTCATAGATACACAATACAAACATATGAAGTGATAAACGCAAGTAACTTAATAAAATTTTCATTGGTAATAATTCATTCAAAATCATTGTTAAATAACTACAAATAAATAGATTTTGACTTACTCTTTCAAATAAATTGTGTTCAGTAAGGGTGCCATTGTATGAAATTCCATTATTACTAAAAAAATATACAAAAGATACAAATTTAAAAATTGTTAAGATTTTAGCTAAACTTTGTTGCCTGCAAATTTGCTAACCATTTTTATATACTAAAATACATTTACAAATAATTAATAATACATAATAATAAAATAATATATAATAATACATTTACACAAATGCTAAAAATAAATAGAAGTATTCCAAGAAAATATTCACAAAAAGATAATTGTTTAAAACGTTGAAGATCTTCTTCCTTTTTTAAAAAACTTAAAAAAAATCTAAAAATGATTTTTAAATGGAATTAAATTCACCTAAAATAAATGTTACCTGTAAACTAATAATTGACAAGGAGAAAGTGTATATGGACCTATAAATAATTTTTTATATATTATACGTTGATAAGAGAACAAAAAAATCTAAAAAGTATAAAAAAAAAAGTACAAAAGAAATTCAGAAAGTATTTATAATAACTTTAACAAAAATAAAAAAGGGATTTATAGTAACTTACAAAAAAAAAAGGATTTATATAAACTTTTTCAAAAAATAAGGATTTATAGTAACTTTGAAAAAAAAAGGATTTATAGTAACTTTTACAAAAAATAAGGATTTATAGTAACTTTTACAAAAAATAAGGATTTATAATAACTTTGAAAAAAAAAAGGATTTATAGTAACTTTTACAAC
>NC_061170.1:33399414-33494414 GCF_022113875.1 Hydra vulgaris | reverse complement strand
TTAATATTAAAAAAAAAAAAGAAAATAAACATTCCCTTATAGTAAAAATAAAAATAAAGTTAAATAACATTTAACTCATTTTGCAGCAATTGATACTATTGCAGTAATTTTTTATCTAAAACAAGGTCTGATATATATATATATATATATATATATATATATATATATATATATATATATATATATATATATATATATATATATATATATATTTATATTTATATTTATATATATATATATATATATATATATATATATATATATATATATATATATATATATATATATATATATATATTTATATTTATATTTATATATATATATATATATATATATATATATATATATATATATATATATATATATATATATATATATATATATATATATATATATATATATATATTATAAGTTACTAAAAAATAAAAAAACCTCTTTTTTCTTAAATGGATAAAGTTGTCTTGCTGAAATCTTTTCCCTGAAAAAATTTTTGTTTATAATTATAAAAAATTAGGATTCATAATTAAAAAACCTTTTAAAAAATACTAGTATGAATGTTTTTACATATAGTGAAAATATAAATGGTTACAATTAAATAAAGGTTTTTAAATATAACTATTAAAGTTTGGTATTTACCAACTATTATTAAAAAAAAAAAGTTCAAAAATAAATAAAAACTTATCAATTTATATATAGTAAAACAGGGTAAAATGAAATAGCAGGTAGAATGAAATAGTTATGATAATGTTTATTCTTTCGCTCTTAATTAACTATTGAATAATTTTTTTGCAAATATTTTTTGATTATATTGTAGAGAATATTTTTCTGAGTAAGATTGTATAAAATGTTATTTTTAATTAAAAAAATTTTGTTATAAATTTAGAAGTTTTTGAATGCGTAATAAGATTTTTTTATTTGTTTGAAAAGGGAACTTAAAACTCTCGGAATATAAATTCGGTATCATTGAACTTAAAATGTTTACTGGTACAACTTTTTACGCTGATCAAGAATCTTTTTTAAAAATTAAATTTGCTACTTAATAAAAAAAGAAATGAAATACGCTAATAAATAAATAAATACGAAGCAATAGCTTATTTCTTAAAAGTGGCTTTTTTTATTAGGTCTCAAGTGACCAATAAATCTATAAATTTTTAGTATAAATTTCAATGAATGAATTTTTCTAACTGAATTTAAATGACTTTTACTTACTGCTTTTATAAAATGGTTCTAATAAATTAATGAAATACGATAGTTACTTCTTTATTAATTGCGGTCACCTTGTCTGCAAACAACCTTCAATATTGTAGTAACTCCGGCTATTCAAAAAGAAATTCAAAAAGAGGTTGCAAAACAACTGCAATCAGCCCAATAACTTGCAGCAGCTTTGCAACAAATGTTTTGTATCCAAATGTTGACACAAAAAAAAGAAAAAATGTAGATGTGCCAAGATTCGAAGGGAAGTGTCTTAACAAACCTGAAATACTTGAAATGTTGAAAAATGTTGAGGGCAAAAAAGCAGCAAAGCAAGCTAAAAAACAACCTAAGCTTAGTTGTAATGGAGAACAGCAAATAAACCAAGCAACAAGTCCAATGAAAATATTAGCAATTCAACTGTAAAAAGTCAATTTATGGAATGGTACCAGTGTGAAAATTCAAATTGCAAGGTTTGGCAACAATGTCAAAAATGCATACCAAAACGATACGTAAAAGGCGCTGAGTTTTATTGCTACAAAAAGTGCAGCACAAGTGAAAACTCAACTCAACCTATATACCTCAATACCTCTAAACAGCTCAAGATCATCACAAGAATAAAAAAGTTTATTTGATTTGATTTATTTTTTTAATTGTTATTATTGATTGTTCTTTTTAATTGTTATTATTGATTGCTTTTTTTTTTTTAATAAAGTGTTGTTCTAATTACACTTATATTTGGGTATTTCATTCTCCCTGAATGTCAGTGTAGAATGGAATAAAAATTTTTTTAATCAAATAAAGTTTTATAAAAAACTATACAAAAAAATTGTTAAAATTTTATATATTTAAATACAGCTCAATACTCTCTACAACTTTAAAAAAAAAATGAAAAATTTTTTTCCGTAAAAAATTAATAATTAAAATCCTTAACTATTCCATTTGATCCCATTTTACTCTAAGTTTCATTTTTTCAATACAATAATAAAATAAAAAAAAATTTATATATATATATATATATATATATATATATATATAAAAATAATAAAAGCATACACTTCCTTGGTTCCAAAATATTGAACATAGACACTTTCTGAAGTATTTTTATCAAAAAGACTTTGAAATACCTAAAACAGTCAATGATAAAATTTTCAATTAAAAAACTGTTTATTCTTCTAATGTTAAGGTAAATTTTTCAATAAAACAAAATAAATTGTTTATTTATTTAATGTTAAGTTTTATATAATTATTATAAAACCTAACCTAATAGTAATCACAAAGAGTAACTATTTTAATAACAAGTTTTAAAATATCTATAAAACAAACCAATCAAAAGTCAGCTAGTTAGTTCTAGCCTACGAAAATAATCTGAATAATATTATGACAATTTATTTAAAAATATCAATAATGGTTTATTACTTAAAGACATAAGATTCATAGGTTTAATATACATAATAACTAGACACTGCATAGTTGTTATCAATGTTCTTTTTTAAATTACAATTTTGCACACTAGGGTTATGACTTTTTGACTTTTTAAAAAAAAATTAACTTCCTGTGTTATAAATCAATGAACTTTTATTAGAAAACATTAAAAACATTTATTTAATCTTGTTACTGCTACTACTAAAACGTGTAGTTTTCCTGCAAATCATTTTAAACTTGTATAAATTAGAAGTGTTTAGAACTTTAGAACATTTTGGAAAATAACTAAATATTTTAGAAGGCTTTAGAACATTCTAGAACAATTTAGAATATTCTGGAATATTTTAGAACATTTTAAACTATAATATAGCTGCTTATCTAATTTTATAGTTAATTTCCAAAGAAATCACCAAATTGTGGAAGAATAAACTGAATTTTCCTCATGTATCTGATCAAATTACACGAGCAAAGCTTGATAAAATACTTAAATCTTATGATAAATGTGTCAAGCAGGGAAGCTTTGAGCCCCTTAATAAAACTTTTGATATTACTAAAGTGGATGGAACATGGTTATCTTCCAAGGACAAGCAATTGTACCATCTCCAAGTGGAAAGCAAAGGAACAGTACAGGCCAAGCAGCCAGTAAAGAAGCATCTATCCCTCTAAAAGACAAAAATTGTCTAATGAGTCATTCAACTCATTATCTTACTATCCTGGTTTTAGTGATTCTGACTCTGAGGCTGACGACAGTGAATATGTAAACAATGAAGATGAGACAACTCCTACAGCAAGCAGAAAAAATCATAAAAGCAAAATTGCAGTCAACTTGGTGACCTCCACAAGAGTATCAAACAAAGCTGCTAATATATTCAAGCAATTGGTTCGTAAAGGCATTGAGATCCCAACTTCATATTAATCAGCTATTTACAAGTCAACAATCAAAGAGGCAATCAAGTTGAAGAAAGAAATGATTGAAAAGTTGCATATGAAAAGTTGGTCCTTGCACTTTGATGGCAAGCACATTAACAAAATGGATTATGAAGTGGTTGTCCTTGACTTGGCTGGGCAGACCATTGGTTTACAGACCAACTGAATAAAGAAAATGACTAATAACTTGGCTGAAATACTGAATCCATACAAAAAGGCTTTAAGCTCTTTCACTGGAAAGAGCTCTCGAATACTGACCACGGAAATTGTATTTAGTTGCGAAAAACTGGCCAGGTTTTTTAGTCGTTTTGAGAACATTTAAATATATGTACGAAACAAAAAAATTTTTTTTTACGGACATACATGGAAACATAATAAACTTCAATTTTCTCAAAACATCCTTGTGCGAAAGAATAAAAAAAATATTCGCGAACACTAAAAACCCGCCAAATTAACGAAGAGACTAATTCTATTAGTTTAAAAAATACGCTGACTTGGCGAAATAAAGTTTTAGAGTATCCTGTTGAAATGTTTTAGAAATTGTCATATTCACGATTTGTTACGTTTTGAGGTTTCTAATTTGCTTGTTTTAAAAATTTATATTATTTGTTTACAAAAATAAATATTTTAAATATATATTAAATTGTCAAAATTTCAAAAGTTTATTATAAATTATAGATTTTATTAGTATATTCTTATCTTTTATTTAAAAAGTATGTATTCTTTATGTAAATGTAATTTTGTGCATCTGTTTTTTATTGTAATGTATCTTTTAAAGCAATTTTTATGATTTAAACAAAGACTTACAAAAATAATTGCGTTTTCAATAAAGTTATAATCGTTATAGTTAATAAAACTAATTATGTAACAAACATATAAGAAGTTTCTGGTTACTAAACACAAACAACGCATTCAAAGTAACTCGCGGATGAACAAGCACCACGCCTGAGGTCACGACAGAACACAAATATATATATAGCAAATAATTAGAAATAAAGAAAAGTTTCTATATATTGGTTTACCAACTCTAATTATTTTCGCTTAAGTTGCCATCCTTGAAACTCGTTATACTTTTTTCTGCTTTAAATACTAATTAAAATTAAAAAGCCCACTCACTAAACATCATCAGCGATATTGTGAAGCAGTTTCGCTTCCTCTTCATAAAGTATTTTTAACCTTTTTAGTTGATTTCTATCTTGTTAATTTAATTTCTATAGTAATTCAATGATTTAATTATTTCATTTGTTTATCTTACTAAGAAGAATTGCTTCAAATATGTTAAACTTTTCAAACTACGCGAAACATAAAATAGGTATTGAAAAAATTAACTTTTTTATTTATAAAATAATTTAGCTTAAATAAAACTAAAACTTGCGAACTTTGCTAAATAAAGAGCATTTGTTTTTTTTTTAAACAATTGCAAGTTGTTACTTTATATAAAAAACATCGCTTAATTTTATAAAAAAAATTACAAAAGAGCGATGTTTCGAAAATATTTGTTCTAAACGTAATTTATTTAGCTTTAATTTTTTTCGCGTCTAAAGATATTTTATTTGCCTAACTTTTTTTTTTTTTTTGTAATTGTTTCTCATCGGTCCAATTAATCTTATGCGCTTTTTTTTTTTGCTTTTTAAAATGTTCTCAAAACGACTAAAAAATCTGGCCAGCTTTTCGTAACTAAATATTATTTACGTGGTCAGCAATCGAGAGCGATCGCTCCCGCTTCCCGACCAAGCCTGTAAATAATAGTTTGTTTTGTGTTTTTTAGGTAAATGTTCATCAAACTACAGTACAGGAGCATGGGGTTGATAAAAAGTCATAACCCTATTGCACATTTTTTCACACAACATGGGAAACATTACCAACAATTAAAATGAATAATAAATGCTGATGTTTTACGCATATATCATCCTGATATTTTGTACTTAGATGTTAGAAAAAAGTGCCACACACAGTTTAGAAATATTGCTTATAGCAAACTGGCAACACCTTTAGAAATAAGCTTTTTACTTTTAAAATCTCCTTAAATACATTTTAAAATGCCAATTAAAACTATTGTTTAAACATCTATACAGTGCATATGAATACATAGATAAACAGAATAACACAACATAAGTTGTGTAATTTTTTAAAAAGAAATGATAACTCAAGTTAAAAAAAAAAAAACGATAGTAAAATTATACTAAAGCTGGGCAACGACTTGTTTTACGCGGAACTTCTACTAACAAGTTTTCAATAAGAAGACGGTTACGCAACTTTGAAGGATTCAGCTCCTCAACTTTTCCGTTTTCTAATTCAACTGTAATCTAAAAATGGAAGTCAAATTTTGAAAATTTATTTTCATCTTAGATAATAATCAAATACATAAGATTAATAAATAATTTTAAAAATTTTTTTTTATTTTTACATAATGATTAATAAAAAATATATATATTCTACAGGATCTATAGAATAAAAAAACAACTTTTTTTTTAGTTCTTTATATATATATATATATATATATATATATATATATATATATATATATATATATATATATATATATATATATATATATATATATATATATATATATATATATATATATATATATATATATATATAATATATATATATTACAGTAAGCTGGGTTCAAAATAGGTGTCAGATATTGCCACCCTTAAACCCTCCCTGAGATCTGTTAGAGGAGGGCAACCTATCATTGTTTATTTTTTCAGTAAAAATAAACAATGGTGGGCTGCCCCTCAAACAGGTCTCAAAAACAGTTCAGAGGGTACCAATATCTGACACTTATTTTGACCCCTGAGTAAGTACTTCTCACTTTAAAATGAAAGTAAGATAAATATTGTGATAGACAAGTACAGAAAAGCTCATTAAAAAAATACTTAAAGATCTCTTGAAAAACCCTCTTATAAAAATGGAACTCATCAGTATATCAATCATTAACGCCAAATCCTTTTTAAATTAAAAAACCTATTAAGATTTGGATATGTTTTAAAAAGGTTTTAACTTTAAACAAGTTCTTGATTTAGCAAAAGCTTATCTCAATTTTTTTTTTAATAAATGCAGGAATGTATAATGTGTAATTCAAATTTTAAAATCCCAGAAAATCATCTTAACCACCCAACTTGTCTGGTTTTCTATTACTTTTTCATAGAGTCTTAGCAGGTACTTTTTAAAATATATATATATATATATATCTTAAACTTTCTGACATATTGACTTTGTAGGTTTAGACAGAAGATCTTGGTATAGACAGAAGTCCTTGATTTAGACAGTGCTTAAATATTTTTAGATTTACTGAATTTGATAAGATATCACTCAACATTTTAACAATAAACTCACTCAACGTTTTTACAATAAAACTCAACTTCAATTCAGACTCATTATTAATTAGTATTAAACATATTAACAATTTATTAGATTTAATGAATAAATAAAAATTTTAGAGAATAGAAATTATATTAAAAATACTAGTTCATGAAACACTGATGTTAATCTTAAAAATCTCTGGTCTGACTTACTTTGATATCTCGCAACTATTGAATGAAAATCTCTTATAAATTGATTTTTTTTTTAAAAAGTTTGTCCACCATAGGTCAATATTCAATTTGATTTAAATCTAGTTTTTAAGATCAAGCTTTTTGAAATCACAAAACTATTTTAAGAACAAAATTACAGCTGGCAAAGAAATTTTGTGTACATCTGACTTAATTTTTTTTCTTTTTGAAAAACAAGATTAAAAGGAGAAAAAAACTATAAATATTAATTTTTAAGAATTATCTAAAAGTCATAAGCCTTTCGTTCTTAAATTAAATACATTTTGGATTCAGAGAGTCAGAGAATCTGAAAAAGTTGCAGAGACATCTCCTGAGTTCTAACTCTCTATTTCTTCTGTCCATTTTAAAATTGAAATGGAGCATGCTTGAGGAATCTTTGATTTTAATTCCTTCCAACTGCTTTTCTATTAGGTTGAGATTTTAGCTGTTGCTGGATCACTCCAACACATTAACTCTTTTGCTCAAGAACCATACTATTGTTTCAATGTTTTGATTGTTTTCAATGCAACATCCACCATAGTAAACGACCGAGGCTGGTATTTGACTGTAGTCAAGGCCGGTTCTACGGAAGAGACTGCATAAACATTGACAGTGCATATTGACTTGTTTTTATACATCATATCAATATGTATCAATATTTATACAGCCCCAACCATAAACCTTGCTGATGAATTCCAAAACGGTCCTAAAGTTTTTTTTTAAACACCTCATACAGTGTTAAAAACTCAATGCTTCATTTTTAGGAAGAAAGTATAGTGTTCCTTAGCCCTGTTTGCCACTAAAGTAATTCCAAATTATTACATACACATTATGCTTGACAGTTTGGATGTACTTGAATTTGAATCGGTCAGAACCACAGGGGCAATGCACTTACATTTGACTTCTACCTATCAGTGAAAAATTGAAAAATTGTCTGACCACATGACAGTAGACAATTGCTCTTGTGTCTAATGCATGACTGCATGATGGTAGACCATAATTCTTGTGTCCAACATTGCCTACGAGCAAATGCAATTGTTTTCTTAACCACGGCAATCGTAAGCAATAAAAACCTTTGTATCAAATAATTTTTGCCAACCTGATGCCAACCTCTAAAAGATTGAGGTCGGCAAATTATTGCCGACCTCAATTTTCTAAATTTCAAGAGTTGTATATACAGGACCTCTCCTGTGCAAGTACTTTTTAAACTAAATACTTAATACTAAGAAGACAATCATTTTATGAAACACAACTATAAAAATTACAAATGTTGTATAAAACAAAATTTTTACTAAAAATATATATACTTTTAAGAATCATAATATAGAAAATAAAAGCGCAAACATGCAATTCTTAATTTTAATCATTCATTCATTTATTGCCATTTGCGGCAAAAACTTACAAGAAAATAAAGTTTAAAGGGATCCCCAATTGCCGAGACAAGTTGTAATCATATTAAAGAAATGTTTAAAAAAAAAATTGGGGCTAAATTTTTTTGATTAAAACTATATAATGAATGCACACCATTAAATTTAAAATTCACATTTTAGTCGAAGCTTGCTGTCTCCATTTTTTTTGGTTCTCGGAGTCTGTATAATGTAAGTGGCAATCTGCAGACTTGATCATTTATTCCATGCGTGTTTAATTCATAACAGTTTTGGTATATGATGTCATCGTATAAGTTTTATTTTATTAAGATCTCATATTATTTTTTTGCCACAATCACTAAATCTTGTTAATTGTATAACTTTTTAGTAAATCCCAAAAAAAGTTTATGATGCAATTAAAAATTAAATTTATAAAAATAAAAATTTAATATATAAGGAATATTTACAATAAACGTAGTGATTTAAACTAAATATAAACTAGATACTAAAAAAATAATTTTACAAAAGCGTATAAATTAATTTAAAGTATAAACTGAAAAAAAAACGAGTGACTTGAATAAAACATATAAACTGAACTATGTAGAAAATAAATATTAAACAACTTATTTTACTAATAACCATTCAAATCAAACTAAATTAAAGTTAAAACAAATATTTGTACTAAAATATACAAAAAATAGTTATAATATAAATATAAAAACAAAGAATCGCATTAAATTGTTTGCTACCAGCCGAACAAAAAGCTTTTTATAGCAACTGCAAATTTTTTTGAATAACATTTGAATACCATAACATTGACAATTAATTAAAATTTGATAATGATAAAGTTTTTAACACGCATCATTAAACAATAAGAAATGCAAAGTGCTTAAAACTATTGTTTTAGTAAGTAGTAACTAAAACATTAAGTCCAAAACAAACCTCATTTAATAAATAAAAATAATATTTTTTCTTCAAAATACTTTGGTAATTACTTAACTAAATACTTAACACAAGTTATGTTTTACAATGTTAACACTGTTTTATTTTATAACTAAATTTAAAGTTTTTTTATGAAGGGTTATTCAAGATTTTTTAACTTGGTGATAGCTTTTTTATAATTACACAATATAGCTCTTATTTTTTCTTGATTATGAAGAGAATTCAGAACAAACAAATTCTATGTCTAGAATGGAAATTTATGTACGAAATAAGATAAATTGTAAAGCATACTCGAAAGCCGTTACCAGTGGCTTACCGTAGTAGAGTTAAACCATAATTAAATGTAATTTAAACATAAAATGAACAACTCTATTAAACCATATGAACTAAATATAAAACAAAAAATCGCATCATACTGCCTTTATTTTTTCTCTGCCTGCGAACTCTAATAATCACAAAATATGTATGTGTCATAATTTTGGCTGGCTTCTACAACAAAATGATAATAAAACAAGTAAAAAAAAATATAAATATAATTTATATATATATATATATATATATATATATATATATATATATATATATATATATATTTGTATAATTTTTTACTGTCACAAATATTTTTTGTGATTTAGTAAAAAATTATACAAATGTTTAATTTTCTGATTGTAGTAGAAAAAATACTTTTTAATAGTATAAAAATACTAAACAACAACAAAAAAACGCTATCTTAAAAAGATATTGTGATGACGTTATATACCGAAACTTTTATGAATTAACACGCATGGAATAAATTATCAAGTCTGCAGATTGCGGCTAACATAATACAGGCCCTAAGAACCAAAAAAAAATTGAGAAGGCGAGCTTCGACTGAAACGATAATTTTAATTTTGTTGGTATGCATTCGTTATTTAGTTTCAATCAAAAAAATTTAGCCCAAATGTTTTTTTTTTAAGATTTTCTTTAATATAAACACAACTTGTCTCGGCAGTTAAGAATCCCTTTAAAGAAAGAAAAAAAAGTGACAAAGTGCAATTGAAAGAAAAAATAATTTTAGGTTAAATACAACAATTATTATTTTATTATTAAAATAATATATTAAATTTTTTTATTAAAATAATAATAAAATAAGAATTTCAATCATTAATGAAAAAAGGAATTTTAATAAAATTTCCTGAGTTTTCCAGGTTTTCCCTGGGACTCATGCTATTTCCAGGTATTCCAGGTTTTCCAGGTTGAGTAGCAACTCTGTAAACAATAAAACGGTTTTAAACGGTTTTTCAAAATATAAATGATTTTATGAAATTTTATTATATACATTTTCCAAATTACATTCTGACTATTTGTCAAGCCTTTTTTTTCAAAACTCTGATGGTCCCTCACATCCCTCACATGGTGAGGGATGGAGGGGGAAAAAGAAGGTTCATTGACTGTTCACCAACTGTTATTTTTTACACTGATATGTTAGGGGTGTCGACTAAGCAAAAACCTTTAAAACTGCCTGAATTGAATTTTTTTCTTTTTATAGTGTTTGCTTACAACGTAAAAAATATTTTTTCCAAATTTTAATAATTATTTTAGAGCCCCCTCAAAGCCTTTGAAAATTTGAAAGGCTTTATTAATATTTAAACTAATATGCAATAAATCTATTATATCTCCTTTAAAAAAGTTTTTTAAAAATCTTGTTTTGTCTCAAATAGAGTAAAACTATGGAAAAAATTCAAAAATAATATGATTTTATAAATAAAACGTTGAAAAAAAAAACTTCATAGGCCTTCCTATGAAATGTGTGCAGTTTTTCATCTTGTATGTCCATGTATAAGTATTTTATTTTAGACAACTTGCCATTTACAAGTTTTTTTATTAAGTATTGCTGAAAAAGATAAGTTTCTTTCTCTTTTAGACAAGGTACAAAAACACATTGTAAACATAGATGGACCTGCTCTTGCAGCCAACCTTCAACCATTATCACATCGTCGAAATGTTGCTTCCTATTCTCTTTTCTACAAATACTATAATGGGCACTGCTCTAAAGAGCTAGCGCCTCTTGTGCCATCTACAAAAATTTATTGTGTTACTCATCATACAATTAGTCTCATCATTTTTCTGTAACTTTTTCTAAGTGCTCCAAAAACTCTTATTCGTCTAGTTTTTTTCCTTGAACATCAGTTCTTTGGAATTCGCTTCCTTCATTTTGCTTTCCTGTTTCATATAATTTGCAATCTTTTAAGTCATCTGTCAATTGTTATATATAAAATAAATTGTTATTTGTTAGTAAAATAAATATATTTTACAAATAAATAACAATTTAATTTCTTATTTTCCTATTATATAAGTATTAAGAAAAAATATGTCAAATATAGTAAAAACATATAAGCGAAAAGACGTACAAAATAAATAAACGTAAGAAAAAAAATTAACAAAATTTCTCATATTTCTAGCGTACATAGCAAATTAGTTTCTTAATTATATGGACTGATAAAAATCGTGAATATATTGCATATCAAAACTTTCAATTGTTGTTAAATTGTTATAAAAGACAATGTTTTTTTAGCCTGCTGCCGGGGACTTTGGTACATACTTGACTATCTTATAGCCTGCTGTTGCAAAGTAATGCCAGTGCTCAAAATAGTTTTTCAAAGATTGCCGATCAAATGTAATTTTTTAACAAAAACGGGTTATTTTCCCTTGAATTTTTCAAAATTTTTCTAAAAATAGCCGATCATTAATTGTTGATTGGCTGTTATTTCGAGCGCTGTAATGCTGCTACATTGGCTGAGGGTTTGGGATGGGGCAGCAATCTTTTCTTTTATTATTCTTTGTTTTTCAAAACAACTATATTATTTTATTTGTTTTAAAAAACAATAAACAATATATTTAAATTTTAAATAAAGTAATTACATTAAATACAGTGACACCATTGATTTATTTAAATTCTAAATAAGATAACTAAAGTAAAAATGACAAAACCTACATCTTATTTAAATTCTAAATAAAATATTTCATGTATTATGTTTTTACAATTTTTCACAAGAGCATTTGATGAATAAAAATTTTTTTAGCAAATGTTTTTTATGCGCTCACCAAAATTTTTGGTGAGGTGTAGGCAAGCACAAAAAAGGTTTTATCCTGAAAGGGCGGGCCAAAAAGACTGATATATATATATATATATATATATATATATATATATATATATATATATATATATATATATATATATATCAGGGGTGTATATTCAGACTTTTGGTTGGCTGCCAGAAGGGTGACTAAAAGTAACCAGTTTATTAATTTTGGATGGTCGCCAAATTTTTGAGTTGCCAGTTGCTTTAATCAAGTTGGTATTAAATTTAATTTTAAACCAACTTAAATTTAATTTTAAACCATGTTAAACTTTAATTAAACTAATTTAACAAAAATTATTAATAGAATCTAAATTCTGTATTTAAAAAAAAATTATAATTCCTTATAATTCCTTAAAACAATCTTATACTTAACATAATCTTTTGTTTGTTTATCGCAATTTTTTTTTTTTTTAATTTTTACATATTTAATGTAGTATTTTTAATAAAGATTATAAACAATTTACAGATAGATTTTATCAGTTACCAAAAATATATTTGTAAAGATAATTTATGTATTATGTCAAAAGAACTTTATATGATATTGAATTAATAAGAAGCAAAAAAAATTTAATACATTTGTGAAAAGAGTTCTTTTAAACAAAAGAATTTCTCCCTTTTTTTTTTATAAAAAATTTAATTTGCTTTCACATACAATATGTACAATGATAACCTTTGATAGAGAGATATATGTTTTATGTAATAAATTCGAAAAAGGCAGACAATAAGAAAAAAACTTCTTTGATAAAAATTGCACTTTACATTTATTTGAAACTATATTTTACATTTAACGTTTTACTATTTTACATTCCTTCAAAACTTAATTTAAATTTTAAAAATCATATTTGATTTAAAATCTTTTAAAATCAATTTTTTTTTTTATAAAACAATTTTTTTCATTAAAAAATTCTCAGTTGCGGTTAAATGCTTTTTTTTACGACCCAATATTTTCTGTATAAACGCAACATAAACAATATCAAAAAATAATTTAAATATTCTAAAAAAAATTTTCCGCCTAACTAAACACTTTTGACTTTTTACATTATACAAAAAAATTTTCGCCAAACTAGAACATTTTCAACATCTATGAAAAATGCCAGCTGCCCAACGCTTCTTAACAAGGCCTGTCAAAGTATTTTTCTGACAAATTTAGTTCTATTACCTTATCTCTAAATCCTTAACAAAATTTGTAAAAAAATAAAAGATAAAATAGTATTTTTGTTTAAACAATAAAACTTTTTAGTTTTTATTGAGGAAGTACTTTATTAAATACATTTAAATGCACGTATAATTTTCTTATTTTAATAAAAATTAAAAAATGCGAAAAACAAAGTTTGACACTGTGACTTTCAAAATATAGTTTTATTTTTATTTTTTTAGAATTCTTGAATTTTTTTTTAAAAAAACTAGAATTGCTGATAAAAATCAATTGCCGCCCTATTATATTTGATTATTAAATATTTTTAGTCACCCTTCACAAAATTCAGCAGCCTTGTATGGTTGGGCAATAACAAGTGTACACCCCTGTATATATATATACATATATACATATATATATATATATATATATATATATATATATATATATATATATATATATATATATATATATATATATTTATATATCTTATACTGCTAAGTTAGGTGAGCATGATGATGTCATACTCACCTAATGTCAAATAGCCTGCTGCAGGGGGCTTCAGTACATACATCAACTGACAAATAGCCTGACTCGCCGTGGAGTGCTGCTACATTGACTGAGGGTTTGGTATGGGTCAGCAACATTTTCATTCATTATTCTTCGTTTTCCCTCATCGTTTTCTAAAAATGCTCACTTAATTTAGGCTAGCAAAAAAAGTGAGCAATTGCGTATATAAATATGCTATAGTAGATATATATATGTATATAAAATAATTAAAAAAAAACAGGTAAAAAAAAAGCATTTTTCATAAAAGTTGAGCAAATCAACAAAAAAAAAATTTTGTTGCAATTTAAAACAAAAGGCTTTTTTATTAGACTTAAGCGCGAAAGCGCTGGCTAAACAGAGAAGACTGTCAATGCTGCCATTGTTGCTGCCATTACTCGTTTGTGAGTGTTTGACATGGAAGTCACAGCAGCCATTACACCCCAGTCAATTGTAAGAAAGAATCAGAAAAATTGAACAAAATTGTAAGCAAATACCTGACTTAAGTTGTTAAGTCGCAGCATTCTGAAGTGAAATGCTGTGGTTCAAATCCTTGCTTTTCCACATTTTTTACTTTTTTTTTAAATCTATTTTGATTTTTTTAAATAAAAAATAAAACAAGTTCAATAGAGTTTTACTTTTATTTAAAAATTGGATTGTGGCAAAATCTATTTTAGCCATTTTATAAAGTTTCTGTCTTTTTTTTTTATAAGGTTAAAAATTTTCAGTTTAGTGGCAAAAGTGGTTAGCTTGCTGCACTTCTGAAGTACAACGCGAGGGTTCAAATGTTGCTTACTTATTAATTTTTAAAAATCTTTTTTAAGTTCTATTGTTGATATATAAAAATATAATATACTAAAACAAACAAAAAGAAGAGAGCTTATATAAAACTTAAAACTGCAATAAATAACAAAACGTTTTTTTGCACAAACATCACAATAAAGAACGTATCTTTATTGTGATGTTTGTGCAAAAAAACGTTGTTAATGTGCTTAGGTAATTAGTTAAGTCTACGCGTTCAACGCACATTAAAGAGACAACTTTTTTTATAGGAAAAAAGATTTAATATTCAATCTTTTATTTTCTTTAAAATTAAATAAAGAGGCAAGTTTCCTAATAAGCTGCCAATGGTCTGGAAAAAATTTTAATAAAAATTTGATAAAGAAAAAAATGTACAAGTCTATACTCTCTTTTTAATAAAAGTTTACAATTTTACAATAAGAAGTATTGAACATTAATTTAAACATTTGTGGTAAATCCTACCACATGGTGGCCACAAAATTTTAAAAGTTAAATTCCAGGACATTTCCAGGACATTCCAGGACATTTTGTTGCGTTTTCCAGGACATTTTATATATTATTAAATGAATATTATCAATTATCTTTACGGTATATTTTTTTCATATTGATTGAATTGTAGAATAGAATATTATATTATTAAATTATTATATAATTATTACTCTCTTGTTTAAAATTAAATTCAAACCATTTATATAAAAAAAAATTTCGCATAAAAAATTTAATATTACTTCAATATTCTTAGTAATTTTTTAACTTGACCCAAAAAAAAAAAAGTTCCAGGACATTTCAGGACATTTTTGAAAAAAATGTAATTTTCCAGGACATTCCAGGACACTTGCAAAAATCCAGGACATTCCAGGACATTCCAGGACTGTGGCCACCATGTACCACTAAATAGCAGTTGGTGCAACGACTTCAGAAGCATTTTTTAAAATTTTAAATTTTTGTTATAAATTATTTTTTTATTCATGACTTTAAAAGGTAGACAATATGTACAGCTTTTCTAGCATTACTCAAAAAATATTGAAATAAGGTATAAGTACAGGCTTTCACAGAAAGGCGTGCAATTTCATGTCTTTATATGACCAGGCAAATTACATTTTGCTATGACGATTTGACTGCGGCTAATTCAAAAAATATTTTAAAAACGCGCTAAATAAAAAACATTCTGAAAAAGTGAAATTATTTACATCAAAACTTCTTAACAAATGTTTTTATAATAGCGAAACGCTTTTAAATAAAGTTTTATTTACTGATAATGTTTTTTTGTTTTTTTTTAATATAATTGACAGTTGAATATATTTTTTTAATTTATAATATATAAATTGTTTAAGTGTGCATTTCTATTATAAACTTTATTAAAAATTAAAAAATTGTTTTGTTTTTATAAACGATGACATTCTACGACTACAAAAGTCTCTTTAACGAATTTTAATAAAAGAATAATTAAAGTTAATACATTTAAAAAGATAAACAAAACTTCATTGAAAAAAAAAAGTTTTAGAAAGCCATTACAATTATATAAGTTTGATATTTTATATTATCGAAGCTTTTAAATTATCGAAACCATTTTTAATGAAGCAACAAAACACTTCTAATTAATTTTTCAAATAAGAATTAATAAACTGTATTTTTTTTATTTATATAATTATGCATTTTTTATGAGAAATGTTTATCTTTTGAAACATATTTTTAAAAAAGTACAAATGTTAAAACAAAGATTGAAATGGTTTTTCAATGCATAAATTAAATAGATATTTTTTTTCAAGCATTTTAATTTAATGAGTTTTGTTTTAGTTGGGTTATATATATATTTATTTTTTTGTGTTTTTGTTTTAACTAAGAATTTTTTTTATTTTCTCTTTGATTAGGATTTTTTTTCTTTTTACAATTTTTTTTAGGTAAGTTTTTGTAGCGCATTTTTATATTTTGAAAAGCCGTGTTCAAATTGTTAAAACATATAATTTTTTGCGTGGTCATATAAAGACGTAAAATCGCATGCCTTCCTATGAGAGCCTGAAGTATAGAAATGATAGGTGTAGAATAAATAACCAAGACCCATATTTTATGGGTTTGGAATGTTAGTATATATATATACATATATATATATATATATATATATATATATATATATATATATATATATATATATATATATATATATATATATATATCTATATATATATATATATATATCTATATATATATATATATATATATATATATATATATATATATATATATATGCTAATTATGCAACGCTAAAAACTTTTTTGTTTGGTAATATTTAAATAACTCAATAGATGTTTTGAAGCTGTGTTTTAATGAAGTAGTTAACCATTATTTTAACGGATTTTAATGAAAATGTTAACATTCTAAAAACAGCTCACCATTGTGACAAAAGTTTAGATTACAAGTTTATAAAATATGCTCATTATTTCCAAATATAATAAATTTAAATAAAATAAAAAAAAGAAAATTAGAATTTTTATAAAAGTAAGCTTTTAAAGGAAATATTGAAATTATTGACATTTAAAGGAAATATTGAAATTATTGACAAATTATTGTATATATATATATATATATATATATATATATATATATATATATATATATATATATATATATATATATATATATATATATATATATATATATATATATATATATATATATATATATATATATATATATATATATATATGTATATATACATATATATATATATATATATATATATATATATATATATATATATATATATATATATATATATATATATATATATATATATATATATATATATATATATATATATATATATATACACACACACACACACACACATATTGCATAATATAATAATACAATATACTGCATGTATTGTATTGTTATATCATATTATATCATATAATATTATAAAATATATTTTATTAAGTAATTGATTAGATTATATTATACTTTTAGTATCTATATATACCTTTAAATTATGAGGTTCCTTTTCTTTTAAAGAGAAATATTTAGACACTGCTCTGATACAACCAGAAAAAAAATGGTGAGCTCCTAATGACTTAGGATTGTTTATAGATACTCTGCTTTTTCTTCCGTGGTGATATGAGTAAATTAAGTCATTTTCGCTTAAAATAATACGTTTTCCAGGCAAATGTTCAGTAAAAATCATTTTAAAATAACACAGCAATTGTTTTTATTTACGAAAAACGCATCATTTTTTGTTGGAACTATAATATATTATTTTTTTTTGAAACTATAAATATTTGTTCAACCGTTAGTTCAACTCAGTCCGCCGTGTAATAATTAGTTTCGATTTAAAGATAGACGACTATCATAAGATGAAACGCAAAATTTGAAGGACCGGTCAATTTCTTTCTACAAGTTAATTAGTTATTGTCATTAGAAAATGTTTGCTAATGTTAAAATCTATTTTTTGTCTGTCGTTTTACATATTGTTAAACTTGCATAACATTTTAAATTTTGTATGTTAATAGGAGGGGTTACAAAAGTTATAAGTTGATTACTATTTAAAAATCAGAACTTTATCCAGTAATAAGATGATAAACCACCAAAAATGTTTTGATTTTAAATTTAAAATGTACCGCATTGTTTTAATGCGCGAATTATTGCGTGATAATTAGCACGCACCGTTTATGTCGTTTTGCACGTTGTTTTTTTGTTTTTTCCGTAGTTGGATCTCCCTGAAAACTGAATAACTTTTGCATAATGAGTAACATCAGCAGTTAATTTTTAAAACTTATACTTTTATTTACGGTATTATTATGATTCTAGAGTTATTTTTATCTATGATTATCTTAATAATTGAATTTAAAATACCAAGTTCGTGTTTTAGTTATTTCTGGCAGTGGCGGGTTTTCGGGGGGGGGGGGACATTATTGTTGTAGGGGTCAGGGCAATAACATCCGTTTTCGCCATGTATAATAACATCCGTGAAACAACATCCCAAATTTCATTGATGTATAATAACATCTGATTTCTGATGTAACTAAATCCGCCAAAAAAAAATTATTATAATGCATTATTTTAAGCATAATAATTTTTTTTTTTATTATTTGATAGACTGCCTGCCCAAACCTAACCCTCAGTCGATGTAGCAGCACTCCGTTGCAAGTCAGGTTGTTTGTCAGTCGATGTAGCAGCACTTATATAATACAATAATTATATATGTAACTTATAAATGTAACTACATCCGGAATTTTTTTTTTTTAATAATGCATTATTTGAACCAGATGTAGTTACACATCTGATTTTTTTCGGATGTAACTACGTTCGAAAATTTATTTTATTTAATAATGCATTATTTTAGGCGGATGTTGTTACACATCGAGAAAAACTCTCGGATGTAGTTACATCTTTCTAAAGATGTTAGTTATTATTCATCATTGAAATTTCGGATGTTGTTGCACAGATGTTAATTCAGTAAAGAAAAAAAGCGGATGATCTTACACAAAAATGTGCGGATGTTATTTCACTACTCCACGAATGTTGTTGGACGGATGTAGTAATCTTTTCAATTGTTGTAGCCCATTCCACCCCGCCCCCCCCCTTTCTTCCTCTTGGGACGTTTTTCAGGAAAATTTATTTGTAAATTGACTATTATACAGAATTGAACTATTATACTGACGAATGAAATTGACTTTTATACGTAAATTAACTTGATTATTGCAAGGGATGGCTCTTTTCCTTACTTTTTTTTATATTTACACGAGTAAGTTAATTTTTATCAAAAAGTAATTTACATAAATTTTAAACGTTTTATATAATTTACATTTCCGTATAAGTAATAAATTTTTTTGAAACGACTTTTTTGAAACTACTTTATAATGTAAGTTTTTTTACTTTCAAAAGTAAGTTATGTGAAAGAAGATTACATCAAAAAGTAATCTACTTTTACATGTTAAAGTAAGTCACATGAAAAAGCTGTTTACTTTCACATTTAAAAGTAAATTACTTTTTTAAGTAACAGTTACTCATATAAAAAACTCAACTTAAGTAATTAAGTTTTACACGTTATATAATTTATGTAAAAAAATAGAATTACTTTTAAATGTAAGTAAATTATATATATTTTTATATGAGTTAAGTAATTTACCCGTGAACGTAAATCGCGTTTTTACATCAAAATAAGTAAAAGTGCCATCCTTAATTATTACACTAAAAAACAAAAAATTAAAAATAATAGTTGCTTATAAATGAAAATATGCGGACTTTTTTTTTTAGACTTTTTTAGGCCACTCCTTGAGTGACAAAACCCGCCCCTGATTTCTGGACATACTTATTGGACGGTTTTTTTATTTACAATTGAGGTTGTTGGACGGCAGGGAGATGCGCTGGTACTTTTTCTATTTTTGAATAAAAAAGTAAAAGATGCTCATGACATATCATTACATATGTGCTAAAATTTTACCCATTTGGCATCACTTAAGTCTTAACACTTAAAGTCTTAACACTTTATTCATTTATTGGACTTTTGGTTATAATATTTTTATTCGCTTTACCATTCTCTTTATAAACTTGTTTCATCTAGTCTAGTTGTGGTAAATTTGAGAAAAGCAAAAACAAAAAAAAAAATCATCGAACACGAAAAGTTAATACATACATACATAATACATAATATACATGTGTATAATATGCATAATGTACATACATACATAAATAAATCCATATATAAATATATACAAATCATACATAAATAATTAAAATAAATCCAGCACTAGATACACCTTGATGAAATTATGTGGAAATAGGGAGCTACGGTGGCTTTAGTATATACAGCGAGTGAGAATTTGGGGTTATGCTCTTTTATTACGGGAAAAAATTAAGTTTTTTTATTTTTTTCAATATTTTTCATTTTTCCTTCATTTCCTGAAAAATGATGGTATTAAAAAAATATACTTGGATATTTCTAAATTAGTATTCATTAAATAGGGTTTTGAAAATTTTTCAAATTAATTAATTACAATTTTACAATTCAAATTAATTACAATACATTACAAGTTATGATGGTTTAATACTATTTAATTTCACTTAAATCTTACTTACGTCAATAAAATATGTAAATCAAAGTGTTTATAAACTATAAATGCTTACTGTAACGGTAGTTTAATTGAAGTTTAATCCAAATTCTATACCATGCTTAGTTGGCTAGTCAGCATTTGACACAACTCAATCGGCAGTTTTAAAAGACTTGGCCTCTTCATTTTATTCCTAGAATTGCCCCTGTGTGCTACCCTGTTATTGTTGGTATATATTTGTTTATTATTTAGTTGGTATATATTTTAGTAGCCCCACCTTCACGAATATCATACATAACATCTAATACTAGAGGTGAGGTTTTTGAAATCGGATTCGGATTTAACCGAAACAGATCCGATATCCGGTTTTTTTACCCCTAGACAAAACTTCCGAGTTGGAAGTTTTAACTAGGGGTGATTTTAATTAGTCTTTTCCGGATTACATGTTATTGTTCATCCATATTTGTAAGTTTTAACTACGGATTTTATAACCGGATATTGTATCCGGTTTGGTTAAATCCGAATCCGATTTCAAAAATCCGGATCAGATATCCGGTTTTGCTCACACCTATCTAATACTATGTTAGATCAAATGAAATTTTTTAGAGACTAAACTTTATATATTATTTTTTGTTAACGCATGATCATACGGTAAAGTGCTGAATATATAAATAGTTAACTAATTTTTGTTAAGAATAATAGGTGTTTATATGTTACTGTTTAATAACTGTAAAGTTTATTTTCAATTATTTTTTTTTTTTTTAATTCAAAGTGAGTTGAAAAGTTTTGATTTGTTTTTTATTTTAATTTGCAAACGCAAAAGCTCAGGAACTAAAACTAAAGTAAAAAACAATTACAAACTTTAAAATAAATTTTTATTTTAATTTTTTTTTTTTTTTTTTTTTGTGTGTTGTTATTCACTTCCTCAAGGCCGAGAAGGCCACTACAGATCTTGAATTTACGTATTTTCACTACGTATTTTCACTAACGTAACTAACGTAAGTTTACGTATTTTCACGCGTGGTAGTTCCGATCAAGTTTTAAGTATTATTCTACAAAATTAACCTTAAAAATATTTATTAATTATTTAAGTTCAAAATCTCAACATGTAAAAAGTTTTACATATAATATCGAAGATGTGTTAGCTGAAAAAAATCAAAAAAGCTGAATTCCAACAAGACATTCCGTTTTCAAAAACTGCAAAGAACAAAAGTATTTAAGGTATTAAGCTCAACCACTGTACAACCACTGGGCCGCAAACAGAGTCCATAATAGTGCTTGCTTCTGAGTGCTTTTTTGAATAAGGTTATGGTTTAACACGAAATGATCCTATAGACTTTGTAGACTTTGTATGGTTAGAACCATAGACTTTGTATGGTTTAAAATAAAAAAGTCACAACTTAGTACCCAGGCCAGTGCTGCTTGTTACGCGTAAAAAGTAAATGATATTAATAGTGAAAGTTTCACAATATCAACTGTCTGGTAAAACTTTCGATTCTCGTATTTGCAGTGAAATTGATTACCATTGTTATCAAGGCACCAAGTGATGTCTTGATTAAGCAAAAAACACGTTTTGAGACTCACTGATAAGTTTTGTCAAAATGATATTATCTTGGTTTGTCTCATTAATCTCATACTTTTCAGCCGTTGGAGGGAAGTATATATTGGAAAAATAAAAAATGTGGAGAATGAAGGCAGTTTGCATAAAAGATAAAATGATAAAAGAACATAACTTTAGATTCAAATTTTTCTGCTCAAAGTGGTGTATGAGAGTGACAAACTTTTATATGTTTGCACGCTACAGAAGGTTTTTAATATACTAGATTAGTGAAGCATTTAACAAAAACAGCATCAATAAACAGACATTAACTCAAAAAAGTTTAATCAGCATCAATGAATAGACATATCAGAAAGGTTTAATTTGCAAACCTTTTTTAAAAAAAAAAAAAAAGAATTAAAAAAGAAATTTTTATGAGAAAGATTAGTCTCATGTAGCAAATTTGAGGGATATTGTTGATCTAAAAATCATAAAACAAATAATATAAAAAAGTTTATGTTTGCTTTACATAACTTTTAAAATATTTTAATGTAAAAATATTTTTTAAACTTGCGTTGAACTAGTTTCAAATTTTTAAACCAAATTTTTTTTATTTTAAAACAGATCAATCAATTCAAAATAAATCAATCAACTTAAAACAGATCAATCAGCTTCGAACCTTAGTTATTGTTAAATTGCCACAAATTAAAAACAAAAATTATAGTTCCTGTAAAAAAATCTTTCTTTAGCAAAATGAGTTTTTTTAACCAATCATAAATGGAAAATTTTTCAATGTTTATTTTAGCCTCACATTCTAAACTCAAAATTTTTGACTTTTATTTGTTTTATCATATATAGTAAACAAAATTTCTTATTCTTTATATTAACGGGATTTATCTATGGGTTTGTTTGTTTTTTGTTAGTTTTCTTTTGTTTGTTCTGTTTTGTTTTTTTTTCTCCATAGCTATGAGTTGTTGCTTTTTAATTTGTTGATTATAACTTTATTTTTTATTTTTTTATTGAAATAACTTTTCGCCATGTAAATTTTTATACAGAATGTAAAAATATACATTCTTTAAGATACTAACAATATATGCATTCCGTAAAATACTAACAATATACTATAACAATATATATATATATATATATATATATATATATATATATATATATATATATACATATATATATATATATATATATATATATATATATATATATATATATATATATATATATATACATATATATATATATATATATATATATATACTGATGGGAAAAACAAATAAACTAACAAACAACAAACAAATTGCATTATAAATTTTTAAAATACTGTCAAATTACAGCTTAAATTACGTTAAACAACATCTGGTTTTCAGATGTATAGTTTTTGAACATTTAGGGAGACAAATACAAACTCCCCCCTCCTCTGCTTACCTAACCATAGTAAGAGGGGACTGTAGATTTTTAGACTTGGGTCCGGCGTGGCCCTCGGCGAACCTAGATGTGTAGCTAAAACTAAAGAAACCCTTTGATTTCGAGTAACGTAAAAACCATTTTTGAGAAATTTTGTTTATGCAAAACATCTGTCTCAAGTAACAAAAAACTTTGGATTATCTTTTTGATTTGCAATCTAAAAAGATAATCTAAAGTCTTTAGTTTCTTGTTAAAAATTTAACAAAAATTGTGTTTTTATTAAAATTTTCCAAAAAGGTTAATAAAAACACTTGGTTGGAACATTTTTTTTTTTTTTAAATTTTCCAACCTTTTTTTCAATCATATCAGTATATTGATTAGATAAATGTTTTCAAAAAAAAGACAAAACAAAGGCGTTCCTGCAATTCAAAGAAGTTCCTGTAATGCCTGCAATTTAGTTTCTTAAAGGTCTGAAAAAGTTTTCCTTTTAAATTTTTTATTTGAAAGCCAATGAAAGTACATGCTTTGAGTTTTGAATCCATCAAAACTGCTTTAAATTTCTCTGGACTCAAGCTCTAATGAAATCAAACAAAAGTAATCGGAGTGAATGACTTTATTTCACTACTATGAACTAAGAAGGCTTTTAGAGATCTTTTAGCTTTAAAGAGTCTAGAAACCTTAGATTGTAAAGTAGATCATTAATAGTTAGTGGTAAACTGCGTAAATCTTATCCACGCGCTGAGACTTGGCAAAGTTCAGCCCAGTACTTTCTTTTTTTTAAACCAAAGTTTTTTCATTTTTTGTCAAACATTAGTCCAGACTCGCATTGAACTTAAAATTCTTGGATTCTACAACAATACCAGGAAGTTTGTTCCAAATTTAAAAAAAATGGATCCTTGAATTAACCGATGTACAAAAGTCATTTATTTTGCGAGGGGTGAAACACTGCATCCTGATTTTACGTTTGTGACCTCTAGTTGAAGATCATAAGATATCTAATTCAACATTTGACTTTAAGACTGATTTGACGTTAAGATTGACAAATTCTATATGGTTCAATATCTTGTATAAATGAATCAAGTGTCCTCTTTTTTTTTCTTAGATTTAGTCGCTAAACCTATTTTAACTAGCCGCTTTTCATAACTAAGCATTCAATTTGAGTTTGGTATTTTTGTGGCCTTGTGTTGAACTCTTTGAAGCATTGAAATTTCTTCTAAATTTGCCGGACTCCATGCTTTAGCCGCAAATTCAAGATAAGGTCGCACATAGGTAGTATACAAAATTCTCTATATATATAACAATCTTTACATTCAAATGCATTTTTTAATAAATCCATTACTTTTGAAGTTTTGTTACTACATACTGTGTTTGATGTTTCCCCTCATATCCGGTTGTACAAAAATACCAAGATCTCTCTCTAATACACTGTTGGAATATCATAAATAATAACTGTATCAAATTATGTACTGTTCTCCTTGGCGCAAAATGTAGATAGTTTTGTATACCTTGTTCTGAAATGACTTACATAGTTTTCAGCAGAAGAAGAATCCACTAACTACGGTAGTAGAACCTTTTTCAGGTATAGTGGTACTTGGTGATCTCTTAAAAGTCTGTGAATTAAAAAAAAAAAAGATTTTTGTTTAAAAGTGTGGTTTATCCTTATCCATATCTTTTTCATGCAAATCATTTTTTTGATCTTTGGCATTACAATAAGCCACAATTGAATTGTCATCACTTCTGGCTTTGGATATGTTGCTAGGACGGGCAAATAACTAATTTTGATAAGTTAAAGCTAATTTATTTTTGTTTTTTTGGTGAACTCTAATATGTTTGTTATGCAGAAGTAACAACAAAACTCATAATTGATTTGCGCTACACCATAAATACATTAAAAGGCATTGAACATTTTTTTTCCGAGTAACCATTGCGACCAAAACAACATAAGTTGCAGCAAATATAAGAGATTTGGTGAAAAAGTATTTTGATACGTAATTTTTTCATACTTTTAAGTCTCTTAAACTAAATTTATTTTTTGATCTTTTGTAGTAACTTTTTACCAACGCACAGTAGGCCAGGTGGTGGACAAAAGTAAAAAAATTAAATTTTTTTTCAATTTTAGCTTTAACATTCAGCTTGCATAAAATCTATATATTTTTGTATTATTATCATGCCGTTTGCTTCTAAGCTGTAGAAGAAAAAACTATTTATTATTAAATCTTTTTTTTTTTCGATTTTTTTAAAATTTTGTAATATTTTTTGTGTTATTAATAAGCATAAATTAGTTGTTAACTTTAAAGCCTTTTTTTTTTATTGCATTATTTAATAAAATCAAGTATTACATTTCAAATCAGCTCTCGGTGTAAATAAGGCGATTTATAAGTTATTCGAATTCTTTTATTTGGAATTAGCACGATTTTGTTAGCATATTAAGTCCAAACAAGAGCTTTAGATGTTATAATTTTATTTT
This sequence comes from Hydra vulgaris, assembly GCF_022113875.1. Taxonomy (NCBI): domain Eukaryota; kingdom Metazoa; phylum Cnidaria; class Hydrozoa; order Anthoathecata; family Hydridae; genus Hydra; species Hydra vulgaris. The sequence continues at coordinate 33,467,949 of NC_061170.1, read as the reverse complement.
GCTTCAGGTTTTTTTTAATATGTAAAGAAACTTTTCTTTTTTATATAATTTTCAAAACCATTTTACTACCCCTAATAGTTAATTTAAAGAACACAATTTTGAAGTCTTTAGATCACTTTCGCTCATCGGCTTTAGCATGAATTTAGTTAAAATCTTTTTAAAAAGTGCCTTAACCCACTATAACTCCTAGTTCGGTTCGATTAAATTAAAACTACTGATTCTAGTTCTAATCGGTTCTGATGTATATTAAATATATATAGTTGTCTAAAAAAAAAATATTTCTATCAATTTTCACAAAAAATACTAGAATTCCGACCAAGAAAGTGCATATAATTAAGAAAAGTTGCCAATAAACGATCAGAACAAATCATATTATTAAACTATGATGTTCTATGAAATTATAACATCTAAAGCTCATTTCACCTAAAAACTGTATTCATTTAAAATCTTATTCAAATTTGGACAAGCAATCAAGATTTTAAGAAGATTTTTTTTAAATATATTAGAATATTCGGTCTGGGTTTTTTTGCATCAAACATTTATATTTTATGATACCGCAAAATTTATCATTTTAATTTTTTTCGTCGTTTAATAATTCACAGACCTGATCATTTAACGGAATGATTTTTACAAGATAAATGATGTATCCAATTTTATATAACAAAAATATTATATGTATGTTATTCTAAATTGTTTGTAATAATTGGGTTTTAATGAGACTAGATTACAAACTTACAAACTTGTTAAACGTGTTACAAACTTGTTTTAATATTAAAATACCTATTATAAAATTTTTAAAATATACCTATAAGATTTTTTAAATGTAGTTCATATTTTTTAATAGTTAAAACACGAAAAATATTGATATTTATTTTTATATAATACAAGAAAACTTGAAGTTAGTTAATCCTAATATTTTGGATGCATTTGTAAATGGCATGAACTTAACTGCAAATAATTACTTGTCTAATTTCATAAATCATCTTTCAAAAAGGTGATACAAATGAAGAGGCAATTCTACGAATAAAATGAGGGGGGAGGGGGTGAATCCTCAGAATGTACTGACGGGCTTCTAAAATAAAAAAAAAAAAGGTCCTCAAAACGAAAATTTAACCGACTGAATTGTGTCAAATACCCGACTAGCCGACTAAATTCGTGAAAAAAGCGATTATAACTTAAAAATCACTTTCTTTGCAGGGGAGGGTGCGTCATACACACCCATAAAATCGCCTCTGTATTTATGCAAAAGCTCTTAAGTTTGTTTTGAAGAAAATATCAAACAATCGCCCCAAAATAAACCGATATCGGTTTAGTTTGTAATTGATAATAAGATTATTCTTCTAACTATTTCTATTGGTAAATACAGAGATTTGGTAAAGGCTAAGACCAAGACTAAAATCAAAACGATATGACTCAATTACCATTCCAAGACAAAGAAAATTTTCACAAAGACAACATGACTCATGCTCACTCAAGTATGTACACTATTAGGTAATCTATCAATTTACCATTTATTATCATTACTCTATATTAAAACGTGATTACGGATGTATAATATGATTATGTTATCGCAAATTTTTCACTGTTGCGCTCTACTAAAGTTGTCTTTAATAATAACGGAAAAATAACAGGTTTCTGCTATTATAAAAACAAAATGTACCAATAAAAAATGACGAAAGATCATCACACTATGAAATTAACAATGGCACACAACCTAATTCTTTACCTTGGCAAAAGCAAACATGCTATGATTTTCTTTTTAACTATAGTGGCCACATATTACAGTTACAAATAAAAATTCGATGAAAAGTTTATATATTATATATGAATACTTTATGTAAGAAGTAAAACAGACATCTAAATATCACTTAATTTTATAACTTAAAAATATCACTTAATTTTATACATAAATACCAAGACCAAGACTCCAGGCTTTCATGACCAAGACTAAGATTAAGACTTTAATCCTCAAGACTAAGACAGATAAATATGAATCTTAAGACGTCTTGAGACCAAGACTTGAGTCTCAAGACCTATATCTCTAAATAAAGATAACTCTGGTCTTATATAACTGTTGGATCTGGCAGACCTCAGATGAATTTTGATACTTCAAGTAGTAAAACAAAGAAAAGAAGGTTGACGCCATTAGTTGCAGTATTTTAATCTTCAGAACTGTTGTTTGTGGTAGTTTGCACCAAGATGGTAAAAAAAAGCTAAAGCTGCTTTACAATTATTAGAATATATGAGTTATATGAATTTTGTAGTAGTTTCATAAAATATAAAATAAAGCCTTGGAACTGCATAAAAACACCTAAAATTAGTATTTTGGTATGTGTTTAATTTTTAATTTGCATAATATAGTTTTCAATCATGCTGCCACTTAATGTTAGTCTGGTGTATAGCTTTGATGTTTTTAAAAAAGTCACTTAAGCTTGTAACTTTGCAAAATGAACTGTTGCCGGCATTTCAGGTGTTACTATCAACCAAATGAAAAATCCATAGTATCACTACATTTGTAGTATAAAAATATGTTATGGATACCTAAATTGCTAAGCAATTTAAGTATCCATAAATAAATAAGCAATTTAGGTATCCATAACATATTTTTATACTATTAACATTTCCAAGCATCTTAGATTTTTGAGGGCACTGCGAGACTTAAAAGTTTGATAACATCTCTTGATAGGTTCCATTCTGCGAGAAAGATCACAACTAGATAGATATTCAACTTCTTACCAAGGATGCGTGCTAGAATGAGACTGGAGCCCACAAAAAATATGAGCTGTTTTCATGTCATATGAAATATGAATTAGAAATGGACTCTAATATCATTTCATATAATATGAAATGACATTAGAGTCCATTTAAACCAAAGACCTGATTTGCTTGATAGTTTTCTGAAAGATTTTGAGATACTGCAACCAGGATCTGGCATTTTACACTTTTGAAAGCTTTTGAGTCAGTATTTATTTTTTGGGTGGTGAGTTAACATATTGGTAGCTAGAATTCTCTATTATGCCTAGGCAAACTTTTAAAAAGCTACCCTTTCATTTATATCTCCAAATTAACATTGTATACATTTTTTTACAGAAAATATTAAATTGCATAATTATTTTCTTGAAGATTTATTAAATTGCATAACTAATTTCTTAAATATATTATGATAATTAAATTTTATCTGGCATTCAGAGGACAGCCACATTAGGCTGGTATATCTGCACGGTTTCGTGTGGTGATGCTTCTTTCGTAGAGATAAAATTTAATGCAATATAATCTTCTGCATTGTTATCTAATAGAGCAAGCTTTTTAAAATTACTTCTGAAAGTATTTTGGTTGCGCTAATAAGAAAGACTTTTGCAAAGAATGTCGAGGCAACGTACACATCATTTTAGGGTTCTATCTGACGCACTGATGTCTAATGATTTCTTTTCATTCAGCTTGATGCGGCCAATATGACAGACTCTATAAGAGTCTATCATGTTCTCCGCCATATATTAAGCATTCTCCCATTACATATTCAAATGGTGGACAAAATGAGAAGTTTTTTTTTTGAGAATATATTGTTTCATAATTTTTCAAAACTAGAATGAAACACTATTTAAAAGACCGTTTGAATTTCTTAGAGCAGAGAAAATAGCGTAAAATGGGGGCACAAGATGTTCATGAGAGTCTTTATAATAACTGAACCTTTTGCATGTTTTAAATATTTTTTTGACCTCCTTTAAAATAAAACTTAATCTAGTCTAATATACATCAAAGGAGCAGATAGATCTGTCAATATGGAGATCTGTATGTTCATACTCTAGTTTACTGAAAAACAATTCCCCTACCTAAGCTACCCTCTCCAACCTAAGCTATGTATTGATGTTAACTCTACCTTTACAAATTCTATTAAACTGTGTTCCAGATTCTTAAGCATGAAAATGTCCATATCACATCAAAAATAAAAAATTAGTTTTTGAAATCAAAATTATTGGTTATGATGGAATACATGGAAGACGTAAATTGTTTAATCAGCTTCACAGTAATAATACTAATAATATAATACTACCATTGTTTTGCTCTCAAAATATTTTAACTCTCATGCTGATAAAATCTTTTGTAGACTCCTTCGATAATCCAGATGGGAAAAGAATCCCATGAGTAAGTGCAAACTTTCACTTTTTTATGCAGATATCAAATAAATGAAGCAAGAAGGCTTCATTAATATTTACAATAAAGAATATTTTAAAATCAAAGTGAACATTGTTGCAAACAGTTTTACAGAAAAGCATGAAATGTACATCAGGGCCTTGTAGCTGTAATTTTTTTTTATGTTTTTTGATTTTTCTAAAGAAAAATGTGAAGATATATCTACAGTTAAACAGAGATTCATTATATATATATATATATATATATATATATATATATATATATATATATATATATATATATATATATATATATATATATATATATATATATATATATATATATATATATATATATATATATATATATATATATATATATATATATATATATATATATATATATGAGGAATATATTGGATTTAATTATCAAAATAACAGGACTCAAATATAGTAGAAGTTTTTTTCTATAAAAGTAGAAAACTGATTACTGACTACATTTCCGTAAAAGGGAACAAAGATCGAATTCAATGCAAATCGTGTCGTGAGATGTAGTAAATAGTTTTTTAATATTAATGTTTTACTCTTTTTAATTTCTAATCTATTATTATAACTTTTATTTATTTCGCTCATTAAACAATATTATAATTTTCATAAAAATAATGTAAAAAAAAATAAAAAACATAAACACCTTGATATAAACTTTTAAAAATTTTTTATAATATATACTGCTATAATCAGTCAGGGACTCAAAGAAATTAAGGGCGATATGTTTATCATCACAATCTTTCCATAGAGCCCATGTTGTCACTCATTAAAAAATAATTTAATTTTTTCATAACCAAAAAAACAAAAAACAAAAAAAAACTTTACTAAGTGCCGTTTTTAAGATTTGTTTGTAAAATTGAAAATAAGTAAAACATTTGCCACTACGAATGATTAAAAAATTAGTAAAAATATGTTGCATACCAAACTAAAGGCAAAAATGTGTTTCCAAATAGTATATGGTTTGAGATTTGCAATGAAGTATTAAATTTTAGCAGTTTTTTTTACGTTAGGCTTTTTTGTTCAATTTTTTGAAAAGAAAGAAGAAAATTTTAGAAAGCTGATTATAAAGTAGCTTTATTTACAGCAATTTTTAGTATGTTCCATAGTTTATTAAAGCTTCAATCTCGGTAAAAGGAAATGAAAACAGGGGCGGTCGGTTTGATCAAAGACTATATCGAAACAAGTGCAGCCTAGAGATGAAGGAGAATGAAGTGGAAAAGGTGTTAAAAAAAAGCGCATAAAAAAGAGATAGATAATTCAAACCTAATTTCATTAGAATAGATAAATTGATTGGTGAACACATTGGTATATATACCCATTAGTCCCAACAAAACATGTGGCTATCAGAGTCTTTGTGAATCAAAAGATAATCACATCTTTACTAAATAACTAAAGTTAAATTAATTTCACATAGAGCACGTAGGTTTAATGAGTTTTGCAAGAGGCAAAATTTAACTGATAAAAAATTACTTCAAAGACCGCGAATAATTGTAAACAATAGATTAAATCAACCTGTTGTTAATGATGATTTTTTAAAATTTATCTAACTTTTTACTTTGATAAGCACTGTCCATCAGAATATCAGAGGTGTATGGTTGAAACATCAAAATATCAGAGGTGTAGGATTGAAACATCAGAATATCTCAAATATTTGTTGGGGCAACTTTTTATTAATAAAGGGATATTCATCATCTACTTAATCTCTGCTACACCTGAGCTGTATAATGTTATATGAAACTAAGGTTTTAGTTATATGATACTGAGGCTTTAGTTTATGTTTTTACTAAAAAGTGTTGAAAATTTTCGCAAAATTTCCGGAAATTTTCAACCCTAATAATTTGCGGAACAAGTATCAGAACAAACAAACTATTAATTTGTTTGTTTCTTATTTCTTCTGTTACTTGCTCCGCAAAATATTATGGTTGAAAATTTCCGGAAATTTTGCGGAAATTTTCAACACTAGTTTTTAGACATGAAAACCATAATGGGTTTGTTAGAAAATCAATAAAATGTAAAGAAAATTATACAAAATTTGACAGCAAATAATAATTTTAAAGTTCTATACGTTTGATTCTGCTTTATAAATATTCTAGCTTATTTTTAGGATGGTGCTAAAGCAATAATAAAAAAGATAAATAATCAATTGAAAAAAAAAAAAAAAAAAAATGCAAATTTGATGTTTTATATATCAAAAACTAAAGTATACAACTTTTGAAGCAATTCGTAACATATATCTTTTTGTGACTTAAAAATTTACAAAAGGTAAAAAAAAAAAAGTTTTAAATACAATAAACTTTGCTAATTGATTACCAGCCACCATTAGAACAAGCTGATTGCTTTTCTGATCTGATGTTTTTCTGAAACTTATTTCAATTTAAAAAAAATGAAATATTAAAAATATTGGGGCAAAACCAAATTTTATCGGCGTTGCTAAGGCGTTGCTAAGGCGTTACTAAGCAAATAAAATCATACTTTTTTAAAAACACCTTAATAAAGTTAAAAATCGAATACGTAAATCAAATGGCTGAATATGTAAATCGAATGGCTGAAATCCAAATTTTCCTAATATTTTTTACTATTAGTAATATAAATTTATTACGATATCCTTTTTTTTTTGGGGGGCTGCAAAATTTTGAAAGATTAAAACTTGTCAAAAATATCTGCTTTTTTTTTCTGCGAAGAATAAAGTATCACTACTTTGTTGTGTAAATAAATCTCTCGCGCGTGCTTTTTTTCTAAAGAAAAAATTTTCCCTTCCTTTTATGAGAGACTACCCTATTAAATAAAGTAATCCAAGTGTGTGTTCAAAAATTTATCAAAACCTATATAAAAACAATATTTTTCTAGATAAAATAGACTTAACTTTCTTTTAATTTTAAAAAACGGCATTAACTTAACATATACTTTGATACATTAGAATTCAAACATCTTTCAAAAAAATAATTTTAAAGGTTCATGTAAATAAATAACATATAAAACCATCATTACAAGTCTTTAACTTCGGTTACAAAAATTTATATCTATTTATATTGAAAAATCAGTCTTAAATGCTAATTAATACTAAATTATTTATAATAAAACGAAACTCAATTTTTAGTGGATTTAAAACTTTTATAGATAACTCTATTTTGTTGTATTTTTTTACTTGAATAGTTGCAAAGAAATATCATTTTCTCGCGTATTTTGCTTAAGTTTGTTTATTATTTTGTTTAGTATTTTTGTTTATTATTTGCAATTTTATTTACTATTTATTTAGATTTTTAAAATGTTTGAAATACAATCAGCGCAAATATACTCTGACGTAAATTGTAAATCTTCTTTTTGCTCCAGTCAGATTTTTTTTGTAACTTCTTTAGTAAAAGTTTAACGCGCCGCAATATATAGAATTAATAGAAATAATAAAAATTAATTGTTTTTTGAAAATAAATGTCGAATTTTATTTTAATAAAAAACAAAAACTATGCGGATCAAGTTAATGTCTTCACGAAAATAAACGATATTTAATATTTGTTTTAGTAGTGATTTTAAAGTTACGCCGAAATTCAGTTATGGCAAACGAGTTTTTATTTTAATATTAATGTAAAACTTTATTTAATGTTTTTTTTTTGTTGATGTTGCTTTTTTTAATATGTAATGAATCGGTTTTCAAACGTCGAACGTGCAAATAAGATTTTGTGAAAAATTAAAAACATTGCAACTTTTGTGAGTTCGGAGTTTCGTGGCGCGAACGCAGCTAGGCAAAATCACATTGCAATTTACAACAATATACAAAAGTTATGTAAATTTTACGCACATTTTTGACTTAAATAAGTGTTGAGAAGATATCAAGAAAATTAAGATCTCTTTTTGTAACAGAATCAGAGAAACTTACCTTTGATAAAACTATTCCCATTGATAACCTTTTGTCGACTTGAAGAATTTTTTTAAAGGTTCTCGCATAAAACAAACTTACTACTAATATTATGAAAATTAGTGTGAGACAATAACAGAACGACGTTGTGTTTTCATGAGACGAGTGTAGAGTTTGTTGGATGAATGAGAGGACTTTATTAAAGTATATTAATCTATTTTTGTGGGATGAAAATTACTTTTAGAATAGATGTTTAAAGACAATATTTTTAAAAGACTTTTTATGTTCATAAGCTATTCAAGCTTATGAGATTAACTGTTAGTCAACTATTTTTGCAAATCATTTTAAAGAAGCTTAGTATCATTAAAAAAAAAAGAATTGCATGGCATAAAAATAAACTTGACTTTTTTAGATATTTTACTTGGACCAAACTTCCCTCAAGGCTACCATAATGGATATCAACGCAGCAGCTTTTTAGCGCACCTAATAAGCTACTGCGTTTTCTGCAGCATATTTTCTTAAAACAATTTAATTATTGTTATTGATGTCCAGAAAAATGAGGTTTAAAAAATTGTAAACATTTTTTTAAATTTTAGTTAATTAAGTTTCTATAAAAGTTAAATGCGCTTAGATTAGATGTTGATTTCTGCATTTGATTTGTAGAGGATTCTATGAGTGGATAAAAAGTTTCTTTTAATATAACCCCCCCCCTCATCCCTACTTCCTATATCATTATGTCACACTATTATTCCAAGCAGTTTCTACAGTTAGGCTAACAGCATTTGTTTCAGTTTTTGCAAAGGCATCGGATATGCTGTTAAGTCAACTGCTATTTTGCGTTTGTTGGTTTAACAAAGATTTTAGACATTGCATGGTTATATAAGTAGCAAACGCATTGTTAAGATAACATATAATATCCCCAAGACCACTACAATTGAGAAGGCTGCTTTTTTATTTTATTTATTTTAGATTTTAATTACAACCCTCTTACAACTCTATAACTCCAAAAAACTTGACAAATTGGGTCGTTGTGCCGGGAAACAAATTAAGTGCGGTACTTCCAGGGACGTAATGGGTATCGAACTTTGAACTTCTTTACGAATCAAGCGCTCTACTGTTACACCTTTTCTGCGTGGTGTAGTGGTAAAGCGCCTAAAAAAACTAAAAAAATTCGCAACATACGTTATAAAAAGTTAATTAAATATATGTTAAGATAAATTAAAATTTTGAAAGAAAGATTCTTTTACAGAAAATTTTTTTTTATCCATTTAACTTATAAAAGAGTAGCTTTCAGCTGCGTAAACAGGAATGTTACTGTTACTGGGGAGGGTAGATTTTGTTATCATGGTAAAATTTTTACGAAGGAGTGTCAAAACAAGTAAACTCGCCCTTTACCAAATGATTTCCGTTCAAGTTGAGAAATAAGAAAAATGTGAAAGTGAAAGTGATTTGTGTCATCAACTTATCTATTGTAAAGAACAAATACAAAAAAAAAAATATTTAAAAAATAATAAGAAATTGTTTTTAAAACAAACTTAATTTTATGCTAGTCCTTTACATAAGTTAATTAAGTTTTTATTTTAATTTGTTTTATTTAACAAAAAAAAATTATTTCAAATATTTTTATAAACGTCATTTCTAACCTTTTCATAAACGTCATCTCAAATTTCTTTATTCCGTTCAAAGAAAACTGATTTATAGTGATTAGAAGGTTTTAAAATTTATTATTCGTGCATTTTAATTTTAATTTGTTTTTTTCATTTTAATTGTTTGATTTCATACCATGAATACTTTATACTTTCATATAAAAAAGTTTTAAAATGTTTGCGTAAACCTTACTGACGTAAAAAAAAAAAAAAAAGTTTCAAATAAAAGGCTCGTCAAAAGAAATCTAATTAACGTTGAATAAATAAAAACCTCAAAGATTGGCTTAAATGAAAACCAATTCTAATTTGTTAATTGGTTTTTAGACTAAAATGAATAAAAACTATACAATGCATAATAAAAACTTTTCGAGTTTGGAAAAAATATTCATATGTTAAAATGACCACTTTTTTCGACTAATTTACTTCCAGCAAGATTGCAAGTAACCACTATTAAGTTGGGAATTACTTTAGCAAGTTTGTTAAAGAGCAAAGAAACGGTTGACAGAAGACATAAAAAGTTTTTAGTTTTAGAAAGAAGTGGGACATCTTAAAAATTACAACAATTTATTTAATTTGTTATTATTAATTTTAATAACTGTTATCTAATGAGATTTTCCCCCTCTACTTATCAGACATTGCGTGTGGTAAAAATCACTCTCCTGCGTGTGGTAAAAATCACTTATTTGAAAAGTGCGCACTATAAAAAAATCAATTTTTAAAGGACATTGAAAATTAATTGATCTCCCACTAGTCCCCTATCATTTTGCTTAACTATAATGTATAAACCTCTAATATATTTTGATGATTTTTAAATTTTAACAGTTTTTAAATAAAGTATTTGTTAATATGTTGTTAATTACTCGCTTGCCCAAATTCACCTTATACCTGCCCAATGGTACGGTTATTACCCCAATGGAACGATTCCTCTAAAATCAAAAAAAAATATATATATATACTTTATTATAAACCGCTTTCAATTTTAGGGGATGGATTTAGTGTCCGAAATAATGCATTATTTTTAAAAACTTGTTTGGTTCAGTACATACATTATATAAAAAAGATATTAAATTTATTCTAGAAATACTTTTTAATGTCCCACTTCTCCCTATTCTTCCCTATGAGTTGAGAAAACATAAAGATGGGTGTTCTTAAGAAAACATAAAGATGGGTGTTCTTAAGAAAACATAAAGATGGGTGTTCTTAAGAATCTTTGTGAGAAAACTTAAAGATGGGTGTTTTTAAGAATCGTTGTGTGAGCAAATAAGTTATCTTTTCTAAAATTACCAGTTAAGTATTTTTTTATATTTTCTTTTTGCGTTGTTTTTGTCATTTTTATTTTTTATTTTTATGCATTATTCATTTTATTATTCTTTTTTTATTTTTTGCATAAAATATTTTCAAGGAGGTATGTTTATTTTCTTTAACCCAACGCTTTTTTAAGAGTCATTGTCTGAAAGAATTAAACAGTTTTCTAACTCCCCATAGGAGGAACTAAAATTGCATCCATGTTTATATCCTCAGATGTTGCATAAAAGTTCGAGCACTCATAAAATTTTATCATTTTTCCAACGCCAGACCTCCGATCCCCAGTATATTTTCTTTTTTTTCTTTTTTTGTAATCAACACTTTTTATAAACATATTTCAGCTTTATTATTTATTGCGGTTAAAACAATTTTTCAAAAACTTGTTTTATACAACTGATTTCTGATAATGCAAATCTGGTCAATCTAAATTTTATTGTGTTAATGAAAGATTAGACTCACAGCTATCATCTGGTGTAAAAAAAAAAAAATCAATCAACCTATCGCGACGTTATCTTGTTCTATCTCCACTTTCTGAAAAAAATTGAGTTAATGATAGTGTTGTGTTCCTCAAAATAATGTCTTTCTACTGAATTGAAATCTAAGTTATAAGTAAAAAAGTTGCGGAAAAAACATAAATTTAAAAAAAAAAAATTTTACGCCGTCTCCTAAAGCTTTCGTTTTTTAAATCGTTTTATCTCAAAACTAAAAAATGTGGAGATAGAACAAGATAATTCTAACGTCGCGCTATGTTGGCTTAAATAGACATTGAAGTTTGTACTTTTTTTACAATTTTTGTACTTTTTGACTACGCTTTCTATACTACGAACAATGTTTAAATTTTTATTTTTTGACAAAGCTTGTGGCATTCTACTTTTTTTGACAAAGCTTGTGGCATTCTACTTTTTTTGACAAAGCTTGTGGCATTCTACTTTTTTTGACAAAGCTTGTGGCATTTTAAAAGTTTAATAAAAAAACGGCTAATACTCTCCAGTGATTGTTTATCAAAACTTAAAACAAAATAAGCAAAATTGAGCCAAGTTCTTTTAATTTTTGAAGGACAACGTCAAATAAAAATATACAAAGCAAATATGTAATAAAGAAAGTGGCAGTATTTGCGACTGTCTGGTTCTTACAGACAACGGCTCTTAAGATGTTATTCAGAAAATGAGAGTTGTAATTGAAATTGTAACGTGTAAATAAGAAACGTGTCAGATTTACAAAAATTTATTTAGTTAATCATAACATTTTTAGTACCAAATAATTTAAAACACTTTTACTTTCCAATTTATTTTTTCAACCAATTTAAGTGTTTTTATATTTGACCGATATCAAACAATTTAATTTTCGACCAATTAAAGGTCACTTGACGAGTTGGTATCTTAAACGTTTTTTTTTTTTTATATTTTGCTCCATAAACGCAACAGAGTGAACTTCCAGCGATTGATATAGCCATGGACGCACGTTATTACAAACATCGATTAACGGTTCTGATTTGGGCAAATTTTTTTATTTAAAAAAAAACTCATTCTCAAGTTTTAAATGCTGTTTTTTGAACAAGTATACAAATTGAATACCGGAATAGACTTAGTTCTCGATCAAAAAAGTTTATAGATCAGAATTACAGTAGATTGAAAATTTAGTCTATCGAAAATAAAGTAAATTGAACATTCACTCGATCGATGTTAGTATGTTGAAAAATCATTAGTTCAAGTTATTTGACCTAAACATAAAAAAGCAAAAGTTTTCAGTTGAAAATCAAAATTGATATAATCTACAATTTTAATTTAATTATTGGCCATCATAAGAAACGTTGCAGTTGAGAAGTCCTAATGTTTAATTAAGAATTTATAAATTGTAATTGCAAATGTTTAATAAAAATTTGTAGCTTCTTACTACGTATGTCAAATAATTCCCTACTCATTTGTTTTAAAAGTTACGTTTTAAATGTCTTTAAAACGTTTTTTAAACGTCTTTTAAACGTTCTTTACGTAAGAATGTTTAGAAGACATTTAAAAGACATTTAAAATACATTTACAACGTAACTTTTTAAAACAAATGCCCGCTGGGTTGGTACGTAATGTCAAAAAAATTGGTACAAAAATATGTGTATTTATACATATATTACCTGGCTTAATCTACGCCCTGATTACCAGCCACAGATTAATACCGGCTGCAGATTAATACCAGTCACAGATTAATATTGGCCACAGATTAATACCGGCCACAGATAAATACCGGCCCCTGATTATGATCTCATTTAAAAAACTTTTTTAAATGAGATTAAAAAAGTTGATTATGATCTCATTTAAAAAACTTTTTTAAATGAGATCATAATCAACTTTTTTGTATTTTTAGCGATTAGTTCTAAACCTAACCAGTTTTAATAAAGTTAACCGTCCTAACGCAGTAACCGTCCTAAACGTAACAAATAAGCTGGAAAAGTTTTTATAAACAAGCATGACAAATTGTATCAATTGCTTTTATTTAAAAACTTCACAACAAAGTTCTAATGTACTGAAGAAGGAGAAAAATAAAAAACAAAAAGAAAAGTGATAGAGTAAAGAGGTGCTAAGTGGAAGCACATAAAAGAATGGTGAAATAATTTCTTGATTACCTGATTTCTTGATATGTATAAAGGTAAAAAACCATCCTCACCATCTAAATGTTTCAACATATTTTTCACAAATATTCGTGGTCTTCGAAGTAACGTTCCACCAATTGAATCTTATCTCTAGTAAATTTCACCAAACTTACTCTTCGTGAAACAAATTTGAATTCGGCTATTCCTTCTTCAGATCTCAGTGTTGATGGGAACTATCCTTTGATTCGCAAAGACTCGAATAGTCACATTTATGGGTAGAGGTATACTTACGCATCAATTCACTTATTTGTTAAGGAATTAGGTTTGAATCCTTTCACTATTCTTTCATGTGCTTCCGCTTCGCACCTCTTTACTATATGACCCTTCTCTTGGTTCTTTATCGTTTTCTTTCTTCTCAAGACATTACTCTTTTAGATATAATAATTGATCAAATTGACCATGCCCGTTCTCTTTATCTCTCTGCAAATGCTGTTGTTAATGGTAACTTTAATACTTATCACACTTAATGGCTTGACTCTAACACCACTAACCCTACTTTTGTCTTGTCTCTGACCGTAATATGTGTTCAATTTCTTCTTTTCATCTTTTTGGTGGTTCCAAACATGCAATGATCTATATAAATCTTTTATCTTGCACTTCTTCTTCGGACTCTCCCTATCATCGTACAACTTACTTCTACCCTAAAGCTGACTGGAATTCTTTTCGTGATTTTCTTCGTGAAGGTCTTTAATATGTTATCTTTCTCCGCTGATAAATATGTCTTCTTCGTAACCACTTTGATCCAGACAGGAACGAAAGCTTTTATTTTTTCTCGTTGGTTCCTCATTCTACCCCGTGGTTTTCACTTTCTTGTGGTGCTAATATATCTAACTGTGATCATTTTTTTTTCAAAATAACAACTTTTTTGAAAACAAATGTCTATTTATTATTGTAAGAACTTGATGTAAAATGGTGCTGGTTGATGCTATACTCCATTATTCTCAGTTCACTAAATATCGTATCTTATCTCAGAAGTTAAGCTCTAGAGGCATTTGAAAAATCTTAAAAAGCTTCATTAACAAAAGTAGGTCTAACATTTCATTTCTCATTCATCGAACTTATTTTATTACCACTCGTATAGATCAGGCAGAACTATTTGCAAAGAACCTTTCTTCAAATTCAACTCTTGAATCTTATGATTATACTCTTCCTTCCATTCCAATTAAACAGTGATTTGAATGTCTAACAATTAATCCATTGTTAGACATTCAAATCACTCCAGCTTCCTTTGCTAAAACAATATCTCAATTTAGTTCTTTGATAACTTTTGGTCCAGACAACATTACTGTTATAGTCTTACATAAGTGTTTTTCAGAACTCTCTTCAATTCTCTCTAAATTAATTAATAAGTGCTTGTTTTCCGGCTACTGGATAATTTCATCTGTGGTTCCATTTTTTTAAAATTTTGGAGAACATTTTGATCCCTCCAACTGATCAATTTTTTATTATTAACAAGAACTTTGAGTTTTTGATTAACAAATTTCTTACATTCCATCTTGAGTAAAATAACTTACTATCAGACAACCAAAACAGTTTTCGATCGCTCTACGGCTGACTTACTGACAGATTTTATTGTGCATTAAATGGAGGTTGCAAGGCAATTGCTATTGCATATTTAAAGCTTTCGACAAAGTTTGGCATCCTAGTCTTCTCCATAAGCTTGCGTCTTATGGTGTATCTAGGAAAGTTTTTAAAATTATCAAATCATTTCTTTCTTTATTAAAGTTATCCTCGAAGGCGAACGCCCTTTTTAATTTTCAGAAACTTCTGGTGTACTTTAAGGCTCTATACTTGGTCTTGTTTTGTTTCTTATCTAAATCAAAGATTTTCCTGACAAATTTACATTTAAAGTGGCTCTATTTGTTGATGACTCAACTTTATACTTCTGTCTCTTTTCAATTTTTTAGAATTGGCAGCCGATCTTGAATCTGATCTTGCTTCTATAGCAGATTTGGACTTGCGGTGGCTTGTTAATTTTAAATCCAGCAAAACTCAGTTATTTACTGCAAACAGCTATCGCAATACTGTGTAGATTTCTATATTGGAATACTGAATCCTCTTCCTTACGTCTCCTTGGATTACTGTTCATTACTGATCTCTCATAAAAACCATACATAACTTTGATAATTAAATAAGCATTGCTAAGGTCGCTTCTCTTTATCGTGCTCACCAGTTTCTTACTCCTAATTCCATGCTTTACCTTTATAAATCTCTTATTTGCCTCTGTATCAAATACTGCTGTTATATTTAGGCTGCTTCTTCTAATGACGCTCTTTCTGTTCTAGACAAGGTCCAAAAACACATTGTACACGTAGTTAGATCCGTTGCATCTGCAAGTTTAAGCCTTTCTCCCATTGTCGCAAAGTTGCATTTCTTTGTCTTTTCCACAAATACTATCATGGCCGCCGCTCAAAGGAGCTATCATCTCTAGTTCTGTCAACTAAAACTCACTCTTGCTTGACTCGTTATTCAGCAAATTTCTCATTTTTTTGCTGTATCTGTTCCTGCATACTCTAAAAACTTTTATTCTTCTAGTTTTTCTTTCTCCCATCTTCATATTTTCCTGACTCATATAGCCTACAACTGTTCAACTACCAGCCTTCTGTAAACCGTTTTTTGCTCTTTTACTCTATTTTTTTATTCTAGTAACTCCCAACTTATTAGTGGTTGCTATTAAGTTGGGAATTAATTATTTTTAATGGCATTGTTTAAACTTAACATTCTTAAAATTATTTGTGTATAAAAAAAAGTTTTGCTTAATTTTCAGTGTATTTTTTCGAAGCTAACTTTTTAAAAGAAACAACTTATTGATAATCTGAAATTTTAGTTAAAGTTATAAAAAAATGATGGTTTAAAAAATGACTGCAAACAATTTTTTTAATAGCTGTCACGTAGGCGAACTTTTGTGACTTTTTTATTATATAATAATTTGTGTCAGTGAGTGAGTTGAGTGGTGTCATTTAAGCAGATTTTGGTTGAGGTTTAATTTATATGTACCTTGTTCCATTCATTCTTATGAATGTTTAAAATAAATAGTTTTACCAAACTTCACTTAAAAAAGCTTGCCTAGATTTGATTTGAAAAGTTTTTTTTACAGCTGTCTGATTAGATGAAACTTGCTTTGCAGTTATTTGATTGGATGAAACTTCCTGTTGATTTAACACACACTCAAAAAAAAAAAACAGACCAAATATTATCATTTCTATGTTTGAGTTTTGAAAATACTTACATTTTTAAACGAAATATTTTATAAAATTGGTGGGGTTGCCAAGGGATCTTAGTTTAGCTGACTTATTTTTGAGTCGTCATAAAAACATTTTCTTATAAAACAATAGCTTAGAAAACATAGAAAACAATTTATAAAGTATATAAATTTAAAAAGTATCTACAAAAAGTTCGAAGGCTTGTGTGGGTTGTTATTACCCAATAAAAACCTTTATTTATAAATTTGTAAACTAATAAATTAAAAGTTTGAATAAAGTTTTAAATGGAAGAAGAAAATAATCTGATTGTGAATCATATCTTGTGATATACAAATAAAAATTGAATAAAAGAACGCGGGGATTTGTAGAAGACCATAAGATTTTTTCGTCGAGAAGCGCTAAGAAATGTACGTGTTAAAATATATTATTGCTAAAAACCTTTTATCAAAAAATAACATATATTAAAACACAAAGAAAATAATAATAGTTACAATATAAATAAAACATATTGTATCTTTTATATATATAATTATATATATATTGTATTATATATAGTTATATATATATTGTAAGCAGTGGTGTAGGAAGGTTTTTAAATGTTTGAAATAACCAAGTTATAAACAATAAGAATATTCCAAACTATTTTACGTTACATACATATGCATGACGAAAAGATTCTTCACAAAAATTACTGTGATAGGAGAATGGGTACAAGAAACCTTAAAATCTTAGCCGCCGCCCCCCCTCTACCCCAAACGTGAGAGCAACAATTTGATGAAATATTTTTTGTACTTTTTTAAAACAAACTATATATTAATAGAGAAATTTTAAATTTCATAGTAAAATATTTTAGTGCTCAAAAATTATGACCAGATAAAGTTTAACCCCCCCCCCTACAAGTTGAGGGGGTTGCAAACTTTATATGGTCATAATTTTTGAATATATTGAAAACAACCTTTAGGCATTAATTGCATAGCTTGTTTAACTGTGAACAAATGAGTAGTACAGGTGTAATAAAAATCTGACCTTATTTAGGACAGAATATATTTTATTTTCAAAAATGCTTTTGGATACTTTGATACAAATGTGGTTAACATTTTATTTCCATTAATGTTTTTGTCAAGAAAAATACCTAATCATTTTGTCACCAAATCTCTTTTTATTTAAACTTGATCGATTTAGACTTGTGATTAAGATTTGTGAGTAAAGAACGTTTTTTGACGAGTGGTTACAAAATAAAAATATATTTATTTTTACTTTTGGCAGTTCATCATTAATATTCGAATAGAGTTGGTGAAAACCATCATTAGAGAGGAATAGGTTGGCATCATCTGCAAATATGATATGTAGAAGATTTTAGGCCTTGTATAAGTTTTTGCATAAATCAAAAACAAAATTTGCTCTAAAATACATTTTGATTTTTTCTAATATTTTGCAATTTTATACCTAGTAGATAAATGTCCTGAAAATATTTTTGAATACTCTTTCATTTCAAAACACACACACACACATGTATATATATATATATATATATATATATATATATATATATATATATATATATATATATATATATATATATATATATATATATATATATGTAAATATATATATATATATATATATATATATATATATATATATATATATATATATATATATATATATATATATATATATATATATGTATATTTTTGTTCTTTATTACATTTTGAAACATCACGTTAATATTTCATAAAATTTACAAATATAAAAAATAAACAAATATAAAAAATTACAAAAATTTTTTAGTTATTTTTTTATTATATTTAATATATATGTATAGAATAGTAATAATAATAGAAAATAAGTAGTTAAATATTACCGAAACAAAAACAGAAGCCATACGTTGCTTTAAAATTTTGAAATTTAAAAGTAAAAATCTTTTTCAAATAAACTTTAGTCAAATTATCTAATCAGCTAGATAAATACACACTTAATATCAAGAAAAATGGTCAATTATAAAGATTGGTTTCGATTATGGTTTCGGTCAAAATTTTAAAGAACCTCATTTATAATACATTCTCCTATACACTTAAATCGTAAAGTTAAACCTTGTAAACTTAATAAAGTTAACTTTAAAATTAACTGCTACACTTAACTGTAATGTTTGAAATTTTTATTGAAAATGGCTTCTTTTAATTGATTTTATAAAGAAAATTTCAATTTTACTCAGCTACCTTAAACGCTAACAATTCTACGTTAGAATTGTTGTTCTCCACATTTTTTAGTTTCAAGATAATTTAAAGATTTAAAACTTTAAGAGACGGTAAAAGATATAAAAACATTTTTACAACTTTTCTTCGCAAACGTTTTTACTTATAACTAAGTAAAATAACATTATTCCAAAGTACATGACACTATCAATAAGTCAGTTTTTTTAAAAAGTGGATGTAGAACAAGATAATTTTGACGTCACGAAAAAATTTTTATCTTCTACCAAAATTAACCCGTGACGTATTTTCGCGGTAAAGTACGAGGTGTGAACTTCCTAGTTAAATGCATTTCCCCGGTGCTCTGTGACAAGACCGTTAGGTCTTCTTGGTGCTCCTAAATAATAAAATAAAACAAAAATTAAAAAAAAAATATGCGTTTATATCTTATACCAAGATCTAACTTACTAATAAATAAAAACTGAAAAATTATTTACGTTCATACAACTTAGTTTAAATCTTAATATTTTAACACATTGTCAATATTCCTATACATCAGAAAAAGCTGGGTGTTACTCGTCAATAGTTTTTTGCCTTAGTTTAGCCTCAATTAATTTAAGCTAATCTAAATTTAAAAGTATGAAAATTTGATTTTGACATGTTTTCTATATGTATGAAAAACTGATTTTGACATGCTCTCTAAAAGTGGAAAAAAATGGTTTTGAATCTTTAAAATTATTAAAAAAGAGAAAATCTTTTGTTTTTCAATCTGCTGAGGAGCCACAAACATTAGATCTTTTTCTAATCTTTTACAGTTACATTTTGCTCACGGTTCTATGTCACGAAGCTTAGTGCTCACTTTTGAACGAATACACGAAACAAAACATTTGCGTACAATTTTAAATGTATTGTATTGTTACTTTTCCTTTACTAATTTTCAAACAAGTTTTGAATTGCTTAAGGTTAGTTTAGTGACAGCCATTTTAGTTTTAGTATCAGTAATTTAAACTTATTAGTAAGATTTTTGAAACCTTGCAATTTTTTTTTTTTCATTCTTTAGTTAGTTTTTTTTTGATTTTATAACAAAGAGGATTATATGTCACAAAAGAAAGGTCGTTAAAACTAATAATTAAAAACATTTTTTTTTGTTTTTACTTACCAGGCCTTCCATAGCGTGACAAATATTAATGAATTTAAACAATTATGAGATGTATTTGTGTTTCGTATTTATTTTACTACTAAGACTAATGTGTAAACATTCTTATTCCGATATTTATCCAGTAGACCATTGAATTAAAAACAAACAAAAAGTAAAACCAAATGTTAAAATCTAAACAACTGTTTTAAATGATAAGTAAAATATACCCAATTTTATATTTTAATTCAATATCCTGAATTTAAATAAAATTATAATCAAATTTCAGGATATTTAAAAATTTTCGAAGATTTATACTAAAGCCAAATATTTTTTATAAAACCACCTAACAAGTAGATTTGACAATAGACAACAAATTAAACAAGATTAAAATACTGAAAATAGTAAAGTATACTTAATTCTTTTTAAAACGATCAATTATGGCAAGCCTGCCAAGTATTTCTCATCCTAATTAATCAATTCTATTCAATATCATCATAACAAACCAATACTATTCATTAAAAAAGATCATATCTTAACTCTTTTGCTCGTAGGTTTGTTCTTTTAAACAGAAACCCAAATAAAAACTTTGTTTGAGTATTTCTTGAAAAAGTATTAGTTGTATCTATTATTACTGTTCTATAATATTACCAACGTAGTTGTAGGTCCTCTGTACGACGTTCTATAGACATCGAAAGCCAGTAGAACGCTATTTAGACGTCCATTAAACGTTCTGTACCCACTGGGTTTTATAATTATTTAAATTAATCTTGTTCTTACTATTATTTTCTTTTAATAAAATTTCAATGTTTAAGTCCAATAGTTAATACAGTTTAGTATGATGTTAATAATGATTTTGTAATAGTAATAATTTTATTAGTACTTTTTACTGTTATTGTTATTCATATTATTAACAAGGTTTACAATAAATTGAAAAACATATGCAT
This sequence comes from Hydra vulgaris, assembly GCF_022113875.1. Lineage (NCBI taxonomy): Eukaryota > Metazoa > Cnidaria > Hydrozoa > Anthoathecata > Hydridae > Hydra > Hydra vulgaris. Next base: position 33,446,852 of record NC_061170.1, on the reverse strand, counting down.
AAAATGCCTGTCAACATGGTTATATTAAGTTAACAACGCCAGTGTTTATATAAACTAAAAAGAAAAAGCAAAAAGTGAAGAAATACAAATCAGTCATAAAGATGGGATTTGTTTTTAGGATGGTTTTCAACTAGCATCTAATACTCTTTTTTAGATAATGAGGTTACTATGTCATTAGAAAGCAAGTTCCATTTAATAACTATTGTTAGATAGAAAAATTTTTTGACAGAGACTTAAACGGGAAAAATGTTTTTTTAGTTCGAATACGACCGCGAGTATTAAATTGTTTATCAATTTCAAATAGACTATTATCATATATATTTTTTTTGCACACATTTAAAAAACCTCCACAAATTAGTCTGTATTTTACGCTTGCTAAATTTAGCGCCAGCAAACTTTGTTTATATGAAAGATCATATTATCCTTTAGTTCGTTTTAAAGATCTTTAAAAAAAGTTCTTTATTTAGCGTTTGTCGTAAGTTACAAATTAATCCACAATACTCGAAATGAGGAGCAGAAGGTATTTTTTCAAAGATTATATATCTGGATGAGTTGAAAATGTTCTTTTTATTTGACCAGTTACATTGATTTGTTGAGTTGAATGGTTGTGTGTTTTGGAAATATTAAATTTAAGTCTACGTGAAGACCTAAATCTTGTTCTCAATTTGTTGGTTTCATGATTACTCTTGTATTATGTTTTGAATCATTCATTGTATACAATGGAATTTAGATTGTATGGAGCTATATTTATAACACAATTTAATTATACAAGTTTTTGTTCACTCTAAATTTTTTTAATGTTTAACTAAATGTTTTTCTATGCTGATTCCAAAAAATCTTTCAAAGTTGTAACGCCTTTAGCGCATACCGGTAACCGAGCGATTTACAGCTTTCTGTCTATTTAAAACAAGCATTTGTTTATATTTTCTCGAAGGAGTTTTACTGCAGACTTGTATGTAGAAATTATAAAAACTATGTTTTGAATTTTTTTTCTTTTTTTTTGTATTAAGAAATGTTATTTATATATAAAGTAATTCATTTTGTAAAAATATTGTATAACTGCTCCTAAAGAAATTTCAATTAAAGTATAATTTATTATCTAAAACAGTTCAAACTTTATTCAAATGCAATATGACCCATTATTGGTTTGTTCAACCCTTTTGTAGTATTTTACTGACTGTTTTGTAAAAGTCTGTACCCATTTTAAAATGTTGTTTTTTGTATTAATTAGAATAAAATATTTTATATTTAACTAAATTAGAATCCATGACTATTTGAGGATAATTACATAGATTTGCTGTAATGTAATCTCTGTTTAATAACGTTTTGAGTCGTCGGTAAGAAAGAATGTGTGAACTTCTCAGTTTAATGCTCTTTTATAGTGCTCTGAGACAAAACCATTAGATCTTAAAAATAATAATAATAACCGTTAGGCCTTAAACAAAACAAAAAGAAAAAAAAAAAATTTACTCTCCAAAAAAATAAAGTATATCCTCCAATACAAATTAAATTCAGCCAGTAAAATGGATTATTCTGTACATTTCTGAACATGAAAAAATGTATATATATATATATATATATATATATATATATATATATATATATATATATATATATATATATATATATATATATATATATATATATATATATATATATATATATATATATATATACATATATTACGGCATTTAATTTTGCTTAGGTTATTGGATCACTGTGGAAAGTTTGAAGTTAAATCTCATAAAAATTCAAAAGTTATTTGAACTTCAATATGGTTACACATTACTTTTTTATTTAGAGCAATAACCCATCTAATTTTCAATTCATAAAGAAATACTAATATACACAAAATACCTAATGCTGTTAACTATAATATAATTATAAATCTAGAGCAAGTTGGTGGCTGGTTGGTGGTTGCATATGTAGCTTTTTAGCTATCAAAACAGTTTTATACATTTAAATATTTATATATTATATATATATATATATTTTTTTTTTTGACAAGTTTTTCATGTAAAAAAATAAAACGATGCTGCAAAATTTTGTGGGCTAGTAAATTGTTAATTTACTGAACTTTCTTAATGAAATTTTTAAGAGCCTATTTATAACTTTTGTTTATATATTTAAAAAAATATTTAAAAAGGTTAAAACCACCAGAAAAAAAGAAAAAGACTTGGTTAGTTTTTTTAGAAAACTGACTAAATCTTTTTAGATATAACTTTTTTGTTCACAGTTGTTTTAGATATGACTTGTTAATTGACAAGTGTTTTAAAAAATTGAAATAAAAATTACCTTTAATCTGTTGATTTAGTTAACGTTGGCTCATTGTGTCTGTGGCTTTCATATAGCTACACATTTAGTCAAAGTCGCTTCCCTGCTAAATAAATTTCAATTTTTATCAATAATGAGATTTATGTAGTGGCGAATTTTTTTTAAATTATTAACACATTTTATTTTAGGTACCCAATGAAGATCTAAAGATCTTGTCCCAGAGCACCACGGAAGAGCTTATAACTAGGTAAATGTTTCTGAAATCCATTTTGATAAAACTTTAGTATATTGTAAGTTATTCCATGCTAATTTATAATAGTTTTATCGTTGCATGCTAGGTAGTTCGCAGCTGTAGTCATTGCTCGTATCTTCTTGATGTAATATTTATAACGAGAAAAAGCTAATATATCTATATCAATAAATATAGTTGTATTTTTGTTGGTGTTATACCCTAATACAATAGTAGTGAAGATCTTTAATCGTCCTGCCGAAAAAAAAAAAAGATTTAACTTATAACTTGTAACTTACGTCACAAAAAACTCACTTAAATAACTCTCTTGAAAAGAAGCTCTTACAAAGAACATTGTTTAGTTAATTTAAACAGTTTTTATATAATATAGCGGTTTTTTTTTTTATAACGGTTTTATATACTTGATAACAAGGGTATCCATATTCCCTCGAAATATCGTAAAGTTAAATATAATTTTTGCAACTAGAAATCAATCCATCAAAAGAAGTTTTATTTTAAAATATTTATACAAATAAAATCTATTGAAGATGTTAACATTTAAAATTTAACTTACAAATATTATTCGAGAGATTTCTTGATATTCAATGTTCTAAATATTCATATGGAAAATTCCGAATTGAACTAGCGAAGTTAGAATTTTTTGGTCATATTCAAAAGCGTATTGGTACCAGACTACATAATCAAAGAAAAGCTCGAAATCATGAAGATAAACAAAATTCGCAATTGATAGAACTTTAAATTATTTTTGTATGGCGATTCTACAGGCTGCGGCTAATAATTTTTCAAATGAAAATGGAAAGGTGTACAAAATGAAAAAAAAAAAAAAAAAACTCATCCGTTATTACGATTACACGAACTTTCCTGATCAGTCTTATCGCCATGTGTTAAAACTTGCGGATCTATACAACTAGTGTAAATATAAATATAAATATATTTTGTAAAGAATGTACGGCCTTCAAAGGAGCATCCAGTTTTGCCACTGGTTGACAATCACTTTTTGCACTTGTCATTGAATGCACTAGACTATGCGACAGCAAATGGAATTATTATGTTAAGTTTTCCACCCCATTGCACCCACAAGTTGCAGCCACTAGATAGAACAGTCTATGGCCCTTTTAAAAAGGCTGTAAATACAGCCATCAACAGTTGGATGGTCAGTAACCCTGGAAAGGGTATGACAATTTACAATATTCCAGAGATAGTGAAGGTTGCCTTTCCATTGAGCATGACACCAAATAACATACTGAGCGGATTTTCTTCCTGTGGCATCCACCCATTTAATCCTCAAATATTTACAGATTTGGACTTTGCTCCAAGTTCAGTAACAGAAATGCCTATGTCAGTCAAAGCTAATCCTCAATTAACAATGCCTCAAGCTTCAGAGGTTACAGTCTCACCAGAACAATCCACTTGTGCTTCAACTTCAAGTTTGACTTTGTCATCACAGGAGCCTTCAACAATCCAAGCCAAATCAATTTCTGAATGCTTTGAGCTTGCATCTTCAGATAAAGTAAGGCCATTACCAAAGGCACTAGAAGAAAGCCTTCCAAAAACACACGCAAAAAGAGAACTTCGTCTATATTGACTGATTCCCCTTTCAAAAATTCTATCAGATCAGCACAGCCACTGCCAAAAAAATTCAAAAGTTCTGCTAAGGGAAAGGGAAAAGGCAAAGGAACAAAAAAGCATACACAAGACTCATCATCATCATCAGAAGATGAAACCTACTGTATTATTTGCATGGATACTTGGGCTAATAGCAGAGATACTGAAAAATGGATCAAATGCTGTGTGTGCTCAAGCTGGGCACATGAAAAATGTACAGCAGGAGGGTCCAGCTACATTTGGCATAACTGTGACTCTGATGATGATTATTAATGGTCATTTTCAAAGTGTTTTAGAGTATAAATTATAATATAATTTATATGTTTTTTTTAATAATTTATAAATGATTAATATAATACTTGTTTTCTATTTGAAAATATTTTTTTTTTACCTTTTAGACCTACACTTGTGATAAAATATAATTATGACAACTTGCCCCTCTTATCATGACAACTTGCCGCGACGGTGGGGCAAGTTGTCATACCGTGGAGCCTTCTTTAGAAATGGTGGCACGTTATACTCAAATGGTCTGAAGCTTTCCAAAATTGTTTTTTAAATAACTATAATGATAAACTACCATATAAAATAGTTTTATGAAAATTGACCAATTGGTTTTTGAAATATCTTGAAAAATATAAAAACGTATGACAACGTGCCCCGCTCTCCCCTAAACTTGTTGATCAAATTTTAAGATTATGAAAAAAAAAGTTTTAAAGACATAATTCTCTACTCATAAACATCATTTATTCTAAAAAATTACAGTGTTTAAGGTTTAAAAAAATCCAACATGTCATTTATTGCATACACACTCTCGTCGATTGAGAAGAACTCATTCGGAATGTTTCCAAACAATTTATCACCATATTCAATTTTTTTGACTTTAAGGGTATAAGTTTCCTCATACCTAATGCGACAAAATGAATTTTCAACAAGCTGTTGGTTTTTGGTGTTAGTAGATGTCGTAAGTACTCTGTTTTGAGACAAATTCTTTCAATTTTATTATTGTCTCGTTCAAATTAAAAAATTACAATCAACTTGGATTTTTTCATTCTCACAAGTCATTAGGTTGAGTTACAATAAACTTATTTATAGCACAACCATGATTTGCAAAAGAATGTGCATTGTAATTGTTAATTTGTTCCAATGAAAGAAATGCATGACTTTTAGACATGAAAAACTTCAATAAATAGCTCATTATTTCACATTATATCGACGTTGTACATGTTATCTGGAATTACTCCAGTTATTTCAATCCCTAGTTTTTGAATAGCAGAAAAATAATTTTATATGATAATCCAACACACGTTTCCTTGAAATGCTATAAGGTCTTTCTTTCTTTTAACAACATTTGTCAAGATAAAGTTTACACCATTTTCAACCAGGTTGGTCTTTAAACTATTGTCTTATTTTTTCCGCTAGATAGATTTTAACAAAACTTTTCAAATCATTAACAACAAATGGTATTCCTTTTATACAGATAAAGTAAGCGATTTTTAAAACTTCCTGATCAATACTAAAGACAATATGGTGCCCCATTGATTTACAGTGTTTATTTTTTAATTTATAGAATGTCGTTTTGGGTACTTCAAAAAATTTTGAAGCGTCAACAATCGACATTTATCCAATTTAATTTTCGCTAATTGCCTCTTAAGTGGAATATTATTAAGAGTAGAACCTAAGTAATTGGATTTGGTACAATATTTTCTTTTGCCAGGATGAGTTCTTGAACATTTTCTTGACATTTTTGAATGCTAAAAATATTCATATTATTGCTATTATTTAAAAATTAATTTATTAGTAAGATATTGGCAAAAATTATAAAAATAGCCATAAATATTAAAATATCAAAGTATGTAATAACAATAGTATCAATAGTAACAATACGTACCAAAGTAATAACATAGTCATTTTAATTAGGCTATAGGCTATTACAGTAAAAAAGGGCCGTCCATAAATTACGTCACGCAATTTTCAACCGTTTGTGACCCCTCCCACCTCAACACTACATCGTATCACTTTAGTCACAAGTGTTGTATGAGTCGTCATAAAACCACCAAGCCCTCCACCCCTTAGAGCGTGACATGACGTGAGCGAGGGCGACTCCAAAAATGTCTATTATTTATTATGTATTATTGCACTATTACCCAAACAGCAAGAAAAATATTTTTGGGTAAATTTGAATTGAAAATTCAAAGTTACCCTGATTTTGGTTATATATTAGCTGAGTGGAAATATATCCCTTTTGTAGCAATGTTAGTTCATATTATTTTGAATTTTTGTTGAAATCCGACAAATAATTCAATAAAATACAATAGTCTTACCTGATATTCACAATATAATCCATAATATTCACAATTTATTTAACTATGGTAAAACCTCTGTAAAAAAAGTAATTTATCATATTCTCGTTGGTTGAAGAACAGGCAAAGAAATTACTAAAGAAAAAAAAGAAAAAAAATTTAAAACATATACAGGTTTAATTCAATGTTGTTCGCAAATTCAATGTTACCCAGAATAACTGGATGAAAAAGTTTATTCTAACGTTCTGCACAGCGCGCTATAAACATTATTAGTTCAGCTTTTAGTATTTCTTTGATAATACTTGATAGGAAATAACACCTAAAATACTTTTCTCTAGTCAGTTTACATTTTTAATTAAAAAATAACTTAACGTAAGGGTTAACTGGCCTGACTAATTTTTTTTATTACTATGGTACTGCCTATAAAAAAATATATGTTCACGTGCCTTATTATTTTGTAATTTTTATACTGCAAGTGTAGATTTGTATAAATGTGCGTATAGACATCCTACATATAAACATAAGTAAATAAAATTTATTAATATTACATATGTATTACAATCACAAATAAAACCAACCATTTTACGTTGAAATCTCGCTGAGAAGCAAACCTGTTATTTCTTTAATAGAAAAAGTTTTTGAAAAAAACTTCATTAAAGAATCAAAAAATTCTCCAAAATGAGTTCAGTGAACTATTTCACCTGATTAGAAGTGAAGGATAAACACAGACACACACACACACTCACAAATTAAAAGCATTAGATTAAGGTATAAATAAAAACATCGCTTTCATTTGAACATAATTTCTTCCATTCTTAATTACCATCACAATAAAAATCTTCTTGAAAAAAGTCAAGCGAAACGTTTTCAACAAAGTTTTCGCTTTCATTGCTTTTTGATTTTGCTGAAACAAATTTTTTGTCATCGTTGGTACTTTTAGATGGATGTTTATCGTCCTGCAAACTATCGTTTGGATTGTTTGCAGTCGAATGGAACGATTTTTCAGTGCCATCGTTATTATATTCTGTATCATCGTTTGGTTTTTTAATTTGTAAATTATCGTTGCTTTCGCTTTTCCTTTTTCTTCTTTCTTCAATAAATCGATTATCACGTTTGAAGCGAAACTTGTTAAATTTCCAGCCATTAAAACCAAGAACATAAGTTTCCCAGGAACGGTATAAACTAAAAACAAAACATTTCAGTTTAAGAAAATCAATATCGGAATATTCAAGGTTGCCACTCAAATTTCACAAGTTTTTTCTTGAGTTCACGAATAAAAGAACGTTTTCTCGCTAAGTTTAGTTTTTTAAATTCCCTGAGTTTTCCATTATCTTCCCAAGTTATTACCAAGATTTTGATAAATAAAAAAATATAACTACCATGCAATTGCGTTTATATATATATATATATATATATATATATATATATATATATATATATATATATATATATATATATATATATATATATATACACATATATATTTACATTTCTTTTTAAAGCAGTTGTCAAACCATTTTTGTCGGAATCTTCAACAGATGAATTTTAACAAATTTAACATTACTTACAATTGTGGTTCGAAATTCATTAAATCTGTGATATAATCTTCTCTTTCCATTTTATGACCACGTGATATATTAAACACTAAAGTAACAGGTAATTTAAAATTAAATTAAAAAAAAAAGAGGAAGAAACAATATTATTTTATTATGGAACTACATGGTAACACAGAATTTTAAAAGCGAAATTTCAGAAACTTCCAAATACAGTTAATTCCCGATAACTCGAACCTCCAAGGGACCAAGAAAAATGGTTCGGCTTGACTATTGTTCGACTAAAGCGAATTTCCGTTAAGTTGAACTTTAATTAATACGAGATCTTAGTTCGAATTAAGGCAATTTTTCTTTATTTAATACTAAAATATAAACATTAAATATACACCATTATACTAAAAAAAAATGTGAAATGGTTTAGTAAAAAAAGTTACGTTTTGTATTCAATCTGTACAATCTAGTGTTGTCACAGTACTCGGTACCAACACGGTTCTTTATTAAAAAAAGTAGTTACAATAAAAATCTTTCCAAGTACCAAGTCGGTACTAGCAGTGCCAAGCAATTTTAATAGAACAATTGTGATATTTATAAAGCCCGTTATTCTTTCAGATATTTTTCATTATTACCGTCTATAAGCGTTATGGCGTAAAATAAGGATGACTTGCAGTTTTGTTAAAGTACTTTTCCATGCAGATGAATCTAAATGGAGATGAATTTAAATGGAGAGTGGAATTAAAAAGCTTTTAATTAAGAAAATTAAAAAACAAAATTAAAAATGAAAACCCGAAGAACAACACTAATAAAAAAGAAAGGGTGTCAAAGCAAGATATGGAAGTATTTCTTGTTTGCAACCAATGGCAAGGGTAATACATTCTTTGTTACACGTAGAACAATAAAAACCCTAGGAGTTTTCATCAGTTTTATTTTTTTATTAGTTATTTTTATTTTTTAAAAAAGCATGAGTACGCCATCATAGGCAACTACTGCTCCAATGATGGCATAGGGAGGATGGGGCTGGTTAGCATCAAGGGTAACTTGACAATTTCATTTGACCTTAAAGTTTCTCCCTCAGAAATGCCAAAAATTACGCGTAATCATTTTAGCTAAACCTTTCGTGCTACACAGCAGCAGTGTAGAAATTCGTGCATTTTTTGTTTGAAAAACACAAAAAATGCAATATCTCTTATGCATGCGCACAAGAGATATTAATATCTCTTATTTTAAACATATTTGTTAGTTATTATAATATCTCTTATGCATGCGCATAAGAGATATTATAATAACTAAGAAATATGTTATTTTTATGAAGAAAAAAAAAAGAGGTTTTCGTCAGTATGCTATCATAGGAAGAAGTCATTATTTTTATTTAAAAAAACTTTGTGTCTGCCTTAGTAATTTTTTTAATTCATTGATTTATAAATTCAAAAGTGCCCTAGCAAGATTGTGGCGAGTGAGAGTCAGTCTCACTCGCCAGAACCTTAAAATCACTTAAAAATCTCTTAAAATCAAGTCTTAAAATCACTTTTTCCAAGATTTCTGAAACTTCCAAAAAATATCCCGAGTTGTATATTTCCGGGAAATTTTCACCCCTACATTAAAAAGATAGATATTCTGATTTAATGAAAAAGTTCAAGGTGTGTTTATTTTATATTTACTTGTTTTACAAAAGTCTATGGTAACTTTTTTAAACCACTATTATTATTACTTTAATTATTAATATTACTATTATTATTATTATTATTAAAATAAAAGTTTCCTTATTTAGGACTTAAAATTTTTTTTTTAAATATATTTCTATAAGATTGACGTATTTAAAAGTTTAAATACTTAATGACAAATTATAACTGGTTGACTTGCTTTTTTCCTTTATTGGACATAAACACTTCGTATTAGTATTTTATTTATAAAATTTTGTTTTATTTAAATTAAATTTTTTTTTTCTCTTGAAACTAAACATATTATCTAAAGATAAACAGACAATATAACCAATCCAAAAAAAGTTAAACGGTTAAATATCATTTATTTAATTTTAGTGACATTTAAAATTAGTGCCTACAGTCTTTTTTTTTGAAAAGATTTATTTAATTCTACAATTTTTTGACCCTAAAATAGAATTAAAATCTTTTATCAAAAAACCACTTCATATCTTTTTTGACAGCACCATAAATGAAGGTTATGGTGCCGTTAAAAACATTCCAAATAAGGTTTAAAGCTTAATTTGGAATGTTTTTGAAATTCATAGTGATCTCTGATAGGTAGCAGGTTAGTCCTTTACCAAAAATTGTTTTTGTAATGTATTTTGTGTTACCAAATAAAAAAAACTTAATATAGTTTAAGCTATCCGAGGTTCAAAATTTTATTAGTAATCAATTAGACAATTTCAAGGGACCAAATGAAACAGAGATAAAAAAAGTTCGAGTTAACTAGTATTCACTTCCAAGGCATATGTATACTGGTTCTAGCATGTAATATGCAGGAGAAAGTGTACATATATCAAAATTTATTTTTTGTTACAAATTTCTATTATCCTAAATACAATTACTCAAGTAATGAGTTTAGAAAGTATAAAAATGAATATAGAATATAGATATAGAAACAGAAAAAAATTATTACTAATAAATTTTTTACTTTTCCAGACAAAAGCTAGGAGATTTACTTTGACTTAAAATTTCCCTTGGAGTTCGAAAACTACTGATAGTGTCAATAAAAATATTCATCCTAGACAAATGTTAATTGCATCTTGCTAGTCTTGTAAAATTGTTTTCTGCCTAGGATGATTAATGCTGGATCATCTTAACTTATGGATTTTTGCTTTCTATTGAGTATACAACTCTGAAATTGATGGTTCTGATGCCAACTGGTGACAAGGTTTCTTGAACTATATGGTGGCTCTCAGAGGAGCTGAATTCTTTACAAAAAAAGCAATGCAGCATCAAGAGAATGAAGTCTTTTTTTGGAAATGTTACATATTGTGGACCCAGACAATCAAATTAACATGATTTATTAACATAAATTGACAAGCCAACAATTTATGTTAGCTACCAAAAAACAATTTATCTTCATTTATTAACAAAAATTAACATAAATTGACAAGCAAAGAAAACTTTGACAATTGACGATTCAATTCAAAAATTTGAGCAGCTTGATTAAAATAAGCTGTTGATCAAATCAAAACATTGCACTGAAATTAATCAAGTTGCAGGTAATTGCAGAATTCAAATCAGGTTACATATGGGATTTCAACATTTACACACAAAAAAGTAGCAGTACAAATGATAAAAACCTTCTAAACTTAAAAGTTTGCTATGAAATTAACCAAGCTTCTGCTCAATTAAAAGATACCATGTATACTTTGATAATTTCTGAGAGAAAAAATGGCAAAATGTAGACTAAAAAGAGGAAGCAAGGAGACATTTTTGGAACGATAAAACTTTGTTAGTACAATGTGTGTTAAACGCACAAAAATAAAAATAATTCTCACCTTTTGAACTTTCAGAAACACAAATGAGACTTGATTGGTCTTAAGAATATGCCGTAAAGTACAAATCAGATTTATTTAAAAATAATTTAAGTTATGTATTTTATGTTGTGTAATTTTAAGTGTTTTGTTGTGTCTCAATATTTATTCTTCTATTTGCAATTATACTTCTGCAATTTTTTTTTCTATTTGCAATTATATTATTATAAAATAACAAAAAGAATACTACTTTAAAAAAAAAAAAAAAAAGACTTTTTTATAAAAACTTTTATAAAAAAGATTTTTCTTTTGAAAACCTAAATACTATGCGGCTTTTTCCTCCATTATGGATTATCATATCATTAGCAACAACAACAAAAAATCATACAATTTTGTTCAAAATTATACTAGCTTTTCAAAAACGCATAACATTGTGCACTTAAGACTTTTTATATATTTCTGTTTATGAAAGATTCCTTAAAGATGTCAGGAAAGAGTTAATGAAACTAACTAGCAATTGGCTAATAATTAAGCTTTTAATAGTAACTAAACTCCTACAATCAGTCTCTAATGCTAAGCCGTAGATATGCTAGAGTATAAGTTACAGTTATAGCCTGCTCTAATATCAAAATTTTAATGTGGACTCTGTAATAACTAAAACATTTCTAGATTTTATGTTTATAGTGTTGTGTTGATCATGTTATAGCTGAAACTTTTTGCACTATTTCGTTTTTTTAAATTTATAACTATGAACCATTTATAATATACAACTAGATTGATAATTTACTTTATAAAATAAAACTCAAAAATCAACAACAAAAAAATCCCTTACTTTGAATAGCATCTACAGGGTTAAAACCAAGAGATTGGATAAGATATCTACATACAACATAACCTGTTCTATTTACTCCATGTGTACAATGTATTCCAACAAGTCCTAAATAAAATATAAAACACAATTTAACAATTGAACTTAATTTAATTAGTCTAATCAGAACTTTTTAAACATATTTGGTATAATTAGTCTAACCAACAATGCATTTGACATAACTATAAATTAACAATATAACGGGTTATGAATAAGTTTTTAGATTAGAATAAAAGCCTTACTTTTGGAACAAATTTTTTTATTTAAAACACAAAACTTAAAAATAATATTTAAAAATATATCTTTTTTTAGCATTTAAAGAGAGAAAAAAAAAGAGTCACCATGTCTTCTTATATGATTAAGCGATTTCCTAAACCCAAAACATGATTTTGTATAAACTCAAGATCCATTTTGCCAAGACAGTAAATTATTCTAGACTTGCTGTCTAATTGCATTCATAAAACTTTATTTTTTGTTTCCCCAAAAGTCTTTTTGCATTTAGTTTATTTACCATACTTTTTGCATAATGAGCAGATGCCAAGCCCGGCCAAAATACGTACTCTCCTGTACTATAAAATTTATTTATAAAAGGTACTAAATACTTTTTAATTATGGTTTCCATGTAGACTGCTTGGTTCACTGCCATTCCTGATGGAACAAAATATGGCTTTGATACACCTTTTGGTGAAATACATAGCCAAACCAATAATTTTTTTTGTGTTTGGCTTACTAATCAAACTTTACATGCGGGGGAGTCAGAATTACTTGAATAAGAACCAGATTTGAACCAGATTTACCAGGTTGCGACAAATGAGTTTAAGTAAAGATCGTCTAAAACAAAATCAATATTTTTATATTCTTCTAACATTTTTTGACACTTAGCTTTGGCTTGCTTCTTCAGACTTTTAGTTGGAAGTGGTCTTTTACATTTTTTACAATATTTGATGTTAGTTCTTTTGTTTAAAACCTTTGAAATGTGACTTTGATGACATTTTAGTTTTCTGGCAACATGATTTTGGGAAGAGTCTTCCTATCATAAGCAAGGTTTTTCATTCCTATCAAATTCTTCCTATCATAAGCAAGGTCTTTGAATCTTTAATTAACAAACACTTAATCTCTCATCTTGAATCTAATAACTTACTGATCATCAATATGGATTTTGATCTTCTCGTTCTACGGCTGATTTGCTAACAATAATAACCGATAGGTTTTATCACGCTAAAGGTGGTTTATCAGATAAAGGTGGAGAGGTTAAGGCCATCGCTCTTGACATTTCTAAAGCGTTTGATAAAGTAACACATGCTGGTCTTCTCCATAAGCTTTCGTCTTACGGTCTGGAAACATCTTTAAGATTATTGAATCCTTCCTTTCCAATCGTAGCATAAAAGTTGTCCTTGATGGACAGCACTCTTCTTATTCTGTAACCTCAGGGGTTCCTCAAGGTTCAATCCTTGGCCCTATACACTTTTTAATTTACATTAATGATCTTCCAGATATTCTTACATCTAAGGTGGCATTGTTCGCTGATGATACTACCATTTATTCTTGTCATGATAAGAAGGCAACTCCCTCTGATTGCTTGCGGGGGTATTTGAGCTTGAAAGGGATTTCACTTCTGCTACAGCATGGGGCTTACAGTGGCTGGTGAACTTTAATTCAGATAAAACTCAATTTTTTTCAGCCAATCATTATCGCAATAATTTAGACCTTCCTTTATTTATGAACGGCAATGTACTCAATGAGTCATGCTTCTCTTTATCAAGCTCAACACTTTCTTACTCTGGATTCTATTCTCTATCTCTATAAATCTCAAATCTGACCTTGTATGGAATACTGTTGCCATATCTGGGGTGGATCTTCTAATGATGCCCTTTCTCTTTTAGACAAGGTGCAAAAACGCATTCTAAACATAGTTGGACCTGCTCTTGCAGCCAACCATCAACTTTTGTCACATAGTCGTAATGTTGCTTCTCTTTCTTTTTTCTACAAATACTATAATGGGCACTGCTCTAAAGAGCTAGCGTCTCTTGCGCCATCTACAAAAATTCATTCTCGAATTACTCGTCATTCAATTAAGTCTCATCCTTTTTCTGTCAAACTTGATCAAACTTTTTTTAATATATTGAATGTTGACTTTTGATGCAATTATAACAGGTCTACCACAAGATATTTTGCTTTCCAATGCACTGTTAGTTTCAATAGACTTAATCCAATTGTAAAGAGTTGATTTTGCGTACATATAAAATGGTTAGCAATTTCCTTTTTTGTTTATCAGGATTATTTTTCAAAAACTTGTACAAATTGTTCTTAATGTTTTCATATTTTGACATTATTTAAAAAGCATTAAATAAAATAAAAAAAAAAAAAACTAAATTTAACTGAAATTTTTATTTCAATCATTTTTATATTTTAAATTAATAATCATACAGGTCATATTTAAAAAACATTTTGCAAAAAAAAAATATATATATATATATTTATCTTAATCTTTAAGCTAACAACTTTCTCAATTTTTTTTTTAAACTCATTTTTTGTATGGGTATTGACTGAAAAAGTTAATAATAAAAAAAAAATTGCAAAAATATATATTTAAATTTCTATTCACAAAAAAACTTTTTGGAAATCTGGAAAAACTATAAGTTGAAAGAAATATCTGTTATTATTCAAAAAACATAATTCCGTTAAATGTTAAGACAGAAACACAATATTTTTGCAAGTACTTGACATCATTTTCTGGATCATCATTTCTGGCTCAGAGTTACTTTTTTTAAGCTGTTATCCACTCTTTCTTAAAATTTTTTGTTGTTGCAATGCTTCAAATAAAAAATTCTAAAACAATAAACTTTAAAGAACCCCTTTATAATTGACCATTAAGTTTCAAAAAAGATGATTTGGATATTTTTAGGTACTAATTAAACACCTTTTGATCATAACATTCTAGAGACTACTTGTAGCCAAATCAGGTCAAAATAGGGCATATCATGGTTCTTAATGAATGGTAAAACATATTTTATAAAGCATTTTCCTATATACAAATACAAGCTTAAAAGCTGACAAGTAAAACATGGAGCAGATTGCTTGTCATAAAAGCAAGCAAGTATGCTCCATGTGAGTAAATTTCTTGGTTGGAATATACTTAGATTTCTACCTTTTGACTGATAAAAAATGATTAGCTCGCCTGGCTGAAAAGTCCTCATTGCAATGGGCTTCATCAGCTTCAATTATGCACACATTTTCTCAGTTTAAAAATTTATATAGCTTTTTTAAACAAGGAACTGCTTTAATTTCTCAATTAATGGATTGCTTTGGAGTTTTTTTTATGATGTTATGATGTTCTTTATATTATTATTTGATTTTATGATGTTCCTTATATTCATCTTTAAAATCTTTTTATTTTTTGTTTTTCTTTTGATTAATTGAGTCTATATTACTAACGACAAAGATGTACTTTGAAGAAAATTTATAATTTTTTAGATAACATGTCTGATGTCATACTGAAATAGCCTGCTGCCAAGGGTTTCAGTACATACATCAACTATCTTAAAGCCTGTTACCGCAAAGGAGTGCCACTACATCAACTGAGGGTTTGGGCTGGAGCAGCAATCTTTTCTTTCATTATTCTTTATTTTTCGCTTCTTTTTCTGAAAAAACTGTATGCTATAAAACTGTATGCTACAAAGATAATGAGTAAACATATAATGCTGATCGATATACGCTAACGCTATAGTATGAATGCATGCATGCATGCATGCATGCATGTATGTATGTATGTATTTATGTATGTATGTATGTATGTATGTATGTATGTATGTATGTATGTATGTATGTATGTTTGTATGTATGTATGCATGTATGTATGTATGTATGTATGTATGTATAAATATATATATATATATATATATATATATATATATATATATATATATATATATATATATATATATATATATATATATATATATATATATTAGGGCTGTACCGCGTTTAATTTTTTCAAATCCGGCCGGAGCCGGATTTGCCGGATTTCTACTGACAGATCAAGCCGGAATCGGAGCCGGATTTCAAAAGAAAACTACAGGAGCCAAAATCCTGTACATCCCTACTTGGTGTTGAGCATGGTCAACAATGTGGACTATTCAGAATACCAAGTGACTGCTTTTTTCTGTTAAACTTCATTTTTGTTATTTAAAAAGTTTTATAGCAATTTCTATATATAAATTAATAGAAATTCTAAAGAAATTCTATAGGCCATATGTTTTAAAAGTTTATAGTAATTCTATTGAACTTTTTTTCTGGGATTTTGTCACTCCGCCACTGTAGTGGATCATTGTGTCTATTTATTTCTGGTTCTTTCGAATATTTCCTTAGCTGAGTTTCAATGCCTTTTAGTAATTGTTGTTTATGTGCCCTGCCACCAGCGAACGTAGACTGAATAATTTTATCAATAAATTGCCAGAGTAATGATGATGATGATGTAGAAAAATTATTAAGCCCGGCTTATTTTGATGGATTTTCTTCACTTTTGTCAATCTTCTGTTCAGCATGCTCAGATTGACTTCAATCTTGTTTTTTCAGCTCTCAGTGTTGCCTCTAATGAGGAGAATTTTAAATTGTCAACCAGCCTCGTCAGTATATAAAGAGGTTTCTCTTTTCAATGCTTTTAAAACGCTCATCCAATCACTTGATTAGGGTTGACATCATAGTCTTTATACCTGCATCATTGTAGAATATCGTGTGTCTTCCCTTCAGAATTTTTTGTTGAGTTGTTTGAAATTAGACTAAGCTTATTAAATTATAAAGAAATATAAATACAAATACCAAAACAAATATGAGGTTCATAAAATATAGAATTACAAAAAAAATTGATTTTTATAAATAAAATATTAGGTATACATGTAAACACGGGCAAAAAAAATGTAATAAATATTTGACAAAATTCAAAACTCCGGCTAAAATTATGCCGGAGCCGGATTTGGGCCGGATTTGTAAAAACGGCCGGATTTTGGCCGGAGCAGGAGCCGGAATCCGGTACAGCTCTAATATATATATATATATATATATATATATATATATATATATATATATATATATATATATATATATATATATATATATATATATATATATATATATATATATATATATATATATATATATATATATATATATACATATATATATATATAATATATATATATATATATATATATATATATATATATATATATATATATATATATATATATATATATATATATGAACTTTTAAAAGTAAGACCATTTTATCTGAGGATAACTATTTATTGTCAGAACATGCATTGGAAATATTAAATGATTTTAAAAAAATAAATAAAAGTGGTCTTGTTTTTAAAAGTACTCAAACACTTTGTGCTACAAAGAAATTTTTTGGAAAACTATATATACACACACATATTAAAATAAAAATAAATCTTAAAATTTGCACCAAGACACTTAAAAACTCAACAAACACATAACTGACAAAATTAAACACACTATGAGCCATTCAGTTTTTGACAACTATCACCCAAAATGTGACATAAATACATAAGGAACACATTGGTTTATCACTTACTTTTGCTATCTCGCCCATGGCGAAATATAACATCATTGAGAATACGCGTCACTCTAAACAAATTTTCCGCTTACAAAATGACATTCTTAAACTAAATGTTTAAATTAAAAATATTTTTAAAGTTTGAAAACAAAAATACTGGTCAATAACTAACATACCGATCAATAACACAATCATCTGGGACTATACGGCCTTCACATTTTAACTTTTCATATTGAATTCTTTGTTCGCAAAAAAATTCCTAATAAAAAACAAAAACTTAATTAACAATATAGTCAACGTTTTTAATATCAAAAGAACAAAAACTGTTCAATTAACAAATCCATAAAAAGTATATTATTTAATCATAAGAAAAAATATTACATACCCCATTGTAGTATCTGAATGTATTTGTCAAGTCAATAACAACTGCTAGATCTAACCCGTCATCCCAAATCTGATTGCACAAATCATATGGTGTAAACCTAAGTAAGAACAAATTCCATTAAAAATCTTTTTTAATATAAAAAAGAATTTGGATTAAGCACACATTTTAAAAATTATAATGTCCAAAAGTATTGTGCAGATTTTTTAGAACTGAATATTTTTTTTGATTACCTCAGGAAATGGTGTTAAAAAAATAATTATGACATAACAATTTATAGCAGAGACTTAATTATCTCGCAGCCATAATTTGTGACTAAAGCTTTCCCATAACAAAAATTTTTATTAACATGATTAGCTTTTGAATGAAAAGTCGAATTTCTTTCAAATTTTCACTGGAATGTAAAAAAATTGATTTCAAAAGTAAATTTTTATAAAAATTAAATCTAAGCATTTTAATCTAAAAAGTTCAGTTAAATGAAATATGTATCAAAATCAAATGTGTATCAAAATGCATATGCACACGCAAAAGTATCTGGGCAGGATTTTTTTTCTGTGATTCCACAACAAGTAAATAAAATGAGTACTTTAGCAAATTTAGCTAAAGTTTTATAAAATATCCTGTAATTAAGTTTAATATTTCTTTCTATTTAACTTGCTCGGTTTTGAAAAAGGTGTACTAATCCAACATAATAATTATTACTTAATTCCTAACACAGTAATATCTCTCTAATTCGAAAACCTCCATAAGTCGATTAAATGCAAAGGCACCGTGAAACGCCCTTAAGAAACTCTTATGTTTAACTTTTTATAATTTGAATCTCTACAATTCGAAAACATCTACAATTCTAATAGATTTTTTATACCCGTTTAATATTCTCTCTGTAAATCGAATTTTTTTAAACTTCTGACCTGTAAAAAGCTTGTTAAACCATCAAACTCTTTTTTCAAATTTCGAATGTTTTGAGTTTTTGAAAAACGATTAGTGTGAATTATTTTCTACTGTTTAAAAAAGATCATGGCATCAAAGAGACAGCATAAAGAAAACAATAGAAAGCTCAAATAGAATTGGAGAAAGACGTTTCTTCACTCTTTCTACCTGGAAGAAGAATAAAGATAAAATCTTTGACACTTTTTGTCAAGGAAATTTGACTAAATGGGTGAAAGTTGATATGATTACCTAGTAAACAAAGCTGTACTTAAATGGTTCGAACCAATAAGAGCTGATAATGTACCAATTAGTGGTTTGCTGGTAAAATAAAAAGCTTTACATTTTGCAAATTAGTTATGCTTCAAAAATTTTCAAGCTTCAGAAAGAATGGCTACACTAATTTAAGAAAAAGCAAATTAATTTGGAGAAATTTAAGGCTCTTAAAGATATAATTATAAAGGTCCTCCTGCTCTTATTAACAATTCTATATCATTGTCCAATAAAATACTGAATGTATTTAAAATGAATAAATGAATCTAGTATCAACTTTTTATACTTTTTACAGAATTAATTCGTAATAAGTGATATAATTATTGGTAACACAACTATTGATTTATTAGTAAACCAGTTTATTCTGATCACTATTTGTGACTTCTAGTGCTTATTATTAAGGCATCCACTGGAAAATTTTTTGTATATAAAAATGGAAATATGCGCATGTTTTCACTTTATGCCAATAAAAGTCATGACTTAAATGGCCATACAAATTGGTTTTAAAATAAGCATTTTAAAAATATTAGACCAAAAAATTATATTTAAAGCAACTTACTCATCCTCTTTCTGAATTCCGCCTGGTTGATTGTTTTGTTGATTAGGATCATTACGCTAAAAATGTCATAAAATTAAAACATTTATTATTACATTAAAATATCATCAAATAATAAAAAAAAAAAAAAAAATGAAACCATTAGCCATATTTTATTATCTAAGTAAAATTATTAACTTTCCATATGATTCATCTTCTCAAAACCAAAGCAAAAGGTTACTACAGTCTTACTCTTGCAGTACTTTTATTTTTATTTTTCAATAGACAAACTTTCTCTAAATCCTTTAAACACAAAATATGAATAAAGGCAACCTTGATTACTGTACAGAGTACTTGATTGCTGTACTAACCGAGACATGACAAAGTTTAAAACAATACAAAAATTGCCCTAGTGATAATCAAAATACAAAAATTAACAGCCCATGTTAAACAGAAAAAATGTAACTTTTTTTCTGATTTCAAGCCTTTACAGGAAATGTGTGTGGTTTTTTGTTTTGTATGTCCATGCAGTAGTATTTTATTTTAGACAACTTGGTCACGGCCATTAGCAATTTTTTTTATATTAGGCATTGCACAAAAAAATAAGTATTAAAAACAAGCAAAGCAGAGCTAACAAAATAGGAAATTAAAATAATATTTATTCTATTTAAATAAATAGCAAAAAATAAAAATAAAAAATGAATTAAATAATTTGTGTACTGTTTTTATTTCTTTAGAGTGGTTGTTATATTATCAATAATTGAATAACAATTATTATTATTATTAATTGTTCACCAATAACATAGTAGACCAAAAGAGTGGAGGCGGGTAGAACTAAACGCACTGAGCGGAATATTAAAAAGCAATATGTATCCAAAATTACAAAGCGCTAAAAGATCGAGGATAAAAAACATACAAGAATAGAAAGGTGAAATTATTAAAATAATAATTGAAACAATTAAAGTGTGAAAAATTAAAGTGTGCTATGTAAAAAATATGTAGACGAAATGGCCTAATTGAAGCTTAAAAACTATGTATATATGTGTGTGTGTGCCTTACTTAGAAAATACACTGAAAGACTTAATTGGTATAAGAAATTAAAATGTGAAGATGTGGATCATTCATAAACACACAACAAAAAGATTTTTATATACAAAAAAGAAAAGATAAATAGTTACAATGCAAATGTATATATCGCTGTATTTGAAGGTAAACAATTTAAAATTATTGTTGGTGGGATTCAAACCGTGGACATACCGTGTATGAAGTAAACGCTAAGCTAAATGTGCATATACTTATGAACAAATAAATATAATTATATAGTAAAAAAAGTTATATAAGCATACACGTGCATTACATAAACATTATCATATAGGGACAATATATACTTTACATATATACGCTACAATATATAGGTTACATTAAAATTATACAAACTTATTTTACAAACAGATAGCAATTTATATTTTTACTTTCCTCTTTAAAAAAAAATATATATATATATATATATATATATATATATATATATATATATATATATATATATATATATATATATATATATATATATATATATATATATATATATATAGGACAAATCATTCTTTTTAATGTCAACTTAAAACTGATTTTATTTGCCTTGCTTTATCAAACTTTGTTGCTGAAAATTACAACCACTCTAAAGAAATAAAAACAGTACACAAATTATTTAAATTATTTTTTATTTTTATTTTTTTTATTTAAATTTATATTAACTTCCTATTTTGTTAGTTTTGCTTTCTTTGTTTTTGAAAATTAGTTTTTTCCACAATGCCTAATATAAAAAAACTTGCAAACAGCTGTGACCAAGTTGTCAAAAATAAAATACTCATGCATGGACATACAAGACAAAAAACTGCACGCATTCTTATTTAGGTCTCTAATTTACAACTTCTCTGATTATCTTTCATTACTGACCTATAAATTTCAAAACTAGCATCTGCTATAGTTGCCGCTTTAAAAATGCATTATAAATTTAGTTAGACTTGCTCTGGCTGTCAAGCTTGAATCTGTCTCTTTATCATTAGAATGCAGTTTTGGGTTTTGTACAAACAATGAATGGAAAGTTATGAAGTAATTTGGCTATGATCTTTAAAGTAAGACTTCAAAAATCATAGCCAAAGCTAATTTTTTTGACAAATAGATATCGCCAAAACAACTGCTGTGCATCTTTTTTCACTTATCTAGTTTTTGTTAGTAATATGCCAATTGCAAACTGTGAAGCTTTTTGCAAACCAAAACATAATTTAGAGATCAAATATATTTTGTTAAATCAAATATAAATAAATTTACATATTGATATTTCATAAATTAATAAGAGTAAATACAGTGACTGACTGTAAGCATAATTAAATTAAAAGAAGGGTGGGGGGAGGGGGAAGGGTCAGGGTTTAGTCATGATTATAGTCTAAAAAATAATTTTGCTGGTTTGCAGTTTAAACATTAGCCTTTACCTGAACTAGGGAACTTTATTCTCACGATAAACCATATCTAAAATGTTTGTGAAAATACCTCTGTCCATTAATGTACTGGTTGTGATTCTTTTAAATGAATTTTCAGTAAAATACGCTATGATGTCATTGTTTAATGTTTAATTATGTAATATTTTGCCTGAAAACAACCTGTTAGTTTGTTGCCCTAAGTTTATTAGTAACAAAGATTCTATCACCATGAAACGCATCCTTTTAATCAAAACAAAAAACAAAAAACAATAGTACAAAATACCCTAACTTTTTTGAGACTGCTAAAATTCATAGAACAAAGCTATCATTAAAAAAAAAACAAAAGTGAGAACTCTCAGTAAAAAAATTGAATACTGAGCTAAAAACTCTAAGCAAGAGAAGAAAAAAAAAGGAATGAAAAATAAGTTATGAAAACATGAGTATAATACCTGTATAGGTGTTTTAAATGCTATAATTGGAACTCTTTCAATCGGCTTTCCAATTCTAGTATATTCCAACCATCTAAAAATAAATTGTTTATAACTTTTATTAAAACATTTTTGAAATAAACTCTTTAGAATAAGATGGTCAACAGGCTCTCTATATACACAGGGATTGCATCTTAAAATTTGAAATTCCAGAATACCGGAATTCGTTTTCTTAATATAATTTCAAATTCCAAAAATATTTCTAGTGAATTCCGAAATTTATTTTTTCGTGCTCTCCAACTTTTAAATTGTGTTTTTGTTTCTGTACATATAAATATTCTACATTCCAATTCTATGAGAAGAAATAAAGAAAACAATTGTAAATTACAGTTATCCTGCATAATACAAGAAGACAGAGAAAACATTCCTAAATTGCAGTTTCAAGCCTTCATTTCATATCTACATGTAATAATTTGAGATTTGCTTATTGTGTTATTGCATTATTACGTTATTGCAGTTAACGGTTTCATGTCTTTATTTCATATCCACATGTAATAATTTTTTTTATTTGGTATAACCTTGTGTTCGTGTCTTATTTTACGATTATCAACAGTGTTGAGATTTGCTTATTGGAATATGGTGTGTATTAAATTATTTGGATCAATATTTTTTAAATATGTAAGCAAATAATAGCAGGAATAATAGCAGTTTTAGTTTAACAACATTATTTGATAACTATTTAATTTTAATTTTGTTTTGTTTACTAAATTAAATTATTATCAACAGTACATATTAAAAGCAATGTAAAAATCAAAATTCTGTTTGGATTCATTTTTTAAGAGGATCAAAAAAACTAACAACAAAATGTAAAATATATTATGAAATAGTAAAAACTGCTGGTTCAACAACAACACCGCAACACACGCATTTAAGAACAATACATAACATTATTGTATTAAAAAACAGGATGGTGTGCAAGATGAAGGTCCAGAAAGCAGCACATCAAAAATGATGATTACGAATTATTTATTCAACAAAGATGAATCACTTTCTGCAATCGTATCACAAATGTGTGTCTTAGATAATGTCATTCAAAGTTTTCTGTATGTCTATTTATTTGAGAAATTTGTTTTTGGCTAGAAGTGGTCGAGATTATGTATTACCAAAATCATTTAACTTGATTTGAAAAATGGTTTTAAAATACAAACAAAAAATGCGAGCTGAAATGATGCAGGATTTTATAAATTTAAAAGATGGAACAAGATTTTGCTTAACTCTAGATGAATGGAAATCTTCACGAAACCGATGTTATTCAAATATGGGAAGAAATGAGCGCGAGAGCTGCCAAAAGTTCTTCTAAAACGAGCATGGCGAGAAATGCGAGCTGCTCCTCTAAACAGTTTCTTAGGAGAGCTTTTGGTTTTTGTGCGAGTTATCTGTTTATTCATTAAAAAAATTAATTATTAAATACACAAATTCTTTCCTTAATTATTAAAATGACGAATTCTTTCCTTTTAATGAACTTTGATGTTCATATCTTTATTAATGACGAAATTCTAATCTAAGAGATATATGTCATAAGAAGTTTTATTTCTAATTATATTTTTAGTTTTTTAGTTTTATTTTTTATTATATTTAATAAATTATTAGCTGTTTCAACAACTCAATTATTGTGGAATTTGAATGTGTAGAATCAAGAAATATGGTATTAGCAGTAGCATCTAATCTTTCCAAAACTGAACACAAGAATGTTTTTATCAGACCTGATCGAAAAATTGCAGAACAAGCTGAGTTTAATTTGCTTAACATTGAAAGAAATACAGCAAACAGCGATCTTGAAAAACATGGTAATCTTGATGACCCATTTCGATTTGTCATCCGCAGTGACAGGGTCTGCTGCATCAATGTATCCAAGACCTTTAAAATCAACGGCCGTTCAATACACTCATTTGTTGAATGGCAAAAAGCCCACATTGCACGCTCAAAACCGATCAATAAACAATAATATCAATGATACTATAAAACCATCTACATCAGCCTAAAACTGTTCAAACAAGCCATCAAATACTTTTTAAAGCCAAGAAATCAATTCAAATATCTTCATGCAAATTAAACTACAAAAAAAAAAGCTGATCAAATCACAGAAAAACAAGATAGCAGAAAGTTATTTAAAATGCTGGTACACAAATGCTACATCGTTAAATAATAAATGTAATGAGTTGTTAATTGAGGTTGAGAGAAATTCACAGAATATAAATATGGTATGCAAGACATGGTGGACAGGTAACTCGGTAATTAATATTCCTGGGTATTGCTTATATAGCAATAATAGAGCCTTCGGAAAAAGTGGTGGAGTGTGTATATATATTGCTAAAACTTTAAACTCTTTCAAAATTTCCAATACTGAACTTCAAAGTAACCTAATTGTAAAGATTTGGTGTTCTTTAAATATTGGTAGAGAAAAACTTATATGTGGATGTATTTATCGTACTGGAGATAGTGACATATACAACTGCATAAATGTAATGAGGTCAATTGAAGCAGCCGATAAAATGATATTGAATAAAAAAGCAAGTGGTATTCTCTTATGTGGGGATTTTAATTTCCCTTAAATCAATTAGAACGATTCTGTAGGGAAAGTAACTGGAAAAAAAGAAAAAGCGCAATTATTTATAGATGGCTTAGATAAATTCTATATGTTCCAAAACGTAATAAAACCAACATTTCATTTTGAAAATAATTAAAATATTTTGGATCTGGTAATAACAGAAAGAAATTCAAGAATTTTTAATTTAGTACTCCACTCACCACTTCAATATGGACTAGAAGGGGTACAGCCGGACAAATTTTTTTCCTATATGTATATATATATATATATATATATATATATATATATATATATATATATATATATATATATATATATATATATATATATATATATATATATATATATATATATATATATATATATATATATAGACACACACACACATATCAGGCCTTAGAATTAGGGTCAGCATTCGGCAATGCCGAGATAAAAGTGTTTGAGGTCGGCAAAAAAAATTCCCAGCTTATTTCTTTGTTTTATATGTGTTGAAATATTTTTGCTGACCCTCTAACAGAGCAATTTCATGACTGTCACAGCGTGACAACTGTCTTTTTTTTTGTCTTAAGCCTTCATTATTTTAATATTAAAATAGGTATAAAAATTATTTTTTTTGTTATTTAATTAGCTTATAAAAGGTGCTACAAAAAACAAGAAAAAAAATTTGGGTGGATATATAAGGCTCTCATTCATACAAAAAAAAAAAAAATGTCACAGCGTGACCAAAATTTTCTCATTGTTTTTTAGTTTTTAGATCAACGCCGCAATTCAGCTAGTATGGATGAACTGAATTATTATCTTGGCATTAAACAAAAAATTTAGGCAAAAATCTTACAAGTTTTATAGCTAAATAACATTTTTTAAATTAAATTTTGAACAGGCACACCTTTAATTAACTAGTGGTAAACGTCACAGCGTGACCAGAAACATTTGGGTAATTATAAACCAGGTAAATGGGCTGTTTTTAATAAATTTAAAACTTAGTAAAGAGGTATTAGACAAATATATAATTACATCTTCATAAAAATAGTTCTTACATATAATAATTTTCAGAACACGCCCATACTATTTTAGTGTCAAATCGCGTCCATATTATATTGCTGTCATATATACAAAGTTTTGAAGTTTTTCGGTGATTTTATCTGAAGACGTAAGTTGTTTCACTAAATATTTGGCACTTGAATAGGGTGACATTTCTATTTTCCCATTGTTGTTTTGACTTAGGTGCGCTGCAAATATTCCTGGTTTTGCTGGTGCTTTTGTAAATAACTCATCAATTTTAAATTTTTTAACTGTATTTATAACATCTTCCATAGAATCAATATAGACATTGAAATTAGTCTCATTTTTAACAGCTTGATGAAAAGTTATGGCATAAGTTATTATAAATTTTCTCTGAATTATTTTTTGCGTTGCTATTCTTTTAACGGTCCCACCAATAGCATCTACCGGTCCTTTCCCATGTGAAGCAGCAAAAAAGTTCTAGAATAATTTTAAATTAGGGTATCGCTGATGCAATAAAACAATTTTTGAATTGATTACTCGGCCCATCTGTCCAAACCTGTAGTATTTTAACACTTGATTTAATATGGTTAGATAACAAAGTATGAACAAATACCATAATAGATTCTTTCGAGTGGCTTAAATTATCTGAAACTATGACAGCTGATGAGCATGAATTTTGGTATCAAAATACAGCAGTAAACAGTAACTTAACTCTTGTGCCAATGTGCTGACTGCACTTCATCTTGCCACAAAGTTGAAAAATTTTCAGCAAAATCTACTTGAAGAACAGCTGTGTCTGGATTACTTTGAAGTTGGATCTTATGATCATGATATGTTTTTGATTGTTTCTGTTTAATAAAATAATGCCAAAGAAATGAAGGTAAAGATTTTGAAAAGGTGTTGTAAAGATCATCAACTCTTCCCTTTTTTTCAATTTTTTTAATATATTCTTTTCCATTACCTTCTGCAACTTTTTCCCATTGATACCGTATAATGCATTTATTTTTGTCAATTTCATTCAAAACATATAGATTATGAAACTTTGCAGCATCTTTGCATGTTGTACACATATTGTTATAACAAATTTCTTTTTCACTATCACATACAATGCTAAGAGGAAATTCATGTGAATACAATAGAAAATTTGAATCAAACTTGTGCAGGGCTTCAAGGATAAGGATTATATTTTGATGTTGTTGACAACAACAAACGTTTTTTGACATTAAACTAGACAAAAGCACATGTGATGGGCGTAAACTAGCAAACTTTGATTTTCCAACTGATTCTTCAGGATAATCACTTTTAAAAATAGCATAAGCTTCATTAACATTCATATACAAATGACGTTTTTGCACAGTTTCTTTCTTGTTCTTTAATCTTACCACAATGGTGTCTCTTTAACCAGGTGCTTGACGGGATATATTATCACGCTGGTAAAAATCAAGAACCAATTTTACAGTTAAAGCATCTAATGCATTTTCACTAAGTATTTTTTCTGGGCTAGAGATTTCATTCATTTTTGTTAAAAGTTTTTGTACAACTTTAGCCCTCTTTCTGGGTGATTTTGGTAGTGCTGACTCGGCTCTCTTAACAGCTTTTCCAAGAGTGCTTGCAGATTTGTATGGGGGTGATGTAACAACTACAGATTTTGATTCTGCTATTTTTTAGTAGCCACTCTTTTTCTCGTTGATCCTCCAATTTAGCAAGTCATCTTTCTTTTCTCCTTTTTGATTCTTTTTCTTTAACTACTTTTTCACCAATTTTTTTAACTGCCTTTTACCATATTTCTTTTGACATTCAGCATTAGTAAGAGGCATGTTAAACCCTTGAAAAATTAAAAACAATTAAGAGCAACACAGTAGTTATGGAGATGAACGTATTACATCTAAGGCTCAATGGAGTTACAACTATCCCTTAGAGAAGCTCTATGAATACCAAAATAGAGTCTCAAGGATAGCTGAGCATTCATCCTCCAAATGTTGCCTATGCAAAATATACCTATATTTTGTAGCTTTTGTAGAAAACATCAAGGAAAGTATGTTGCACAATAATTTGGCTCATTGAAGTTGATAAAAACTCAATTGTGGTTTCAGTTTAGCAGATTTAAATATTGTTTTAAATTTTGTCACGCTGTGACGTCACGGCGTGACAAAAAGATTCTAAAAATAACATAAGGTAATTTTTTTTTAAACATGTTAGAATTTTTTTAGATGTACTAGATAGAGTTCTTATTGCACTGGAATTTTGAAATGCTAAGTTTTACTGGTTTTCCTAGAAATAAAACTATTGGTACCCTAATTGTCACAGTAAGACATGTCACAGCATGATAAGAGTGGTAATAACATTTGATTAAATTAAATAGTTTTCTGAATTCGTCTAGCAAAAAACATGTTTTTATCATAAGTAGCAATGATTAGTGCAGCTATAAATCTGATTGCAATAAGCAAGATTGTTTTTGAATTTTTTATAGGTTCGATTGAACTTTGGCGGTTAAAAATGAATTAAATTATCGCAAAAAAGCCTATTTTTATGATCTATTTCAGCCCATATTATTTTTTATAATAGCGGCATAGTCTAACAAACTATATATTTTCTGAAAAAGGAGACTTACAGCTTTCTACTGATATATAGCATTATGTATATTGGCTTGTTTTAATTTTTTCATTTATTGTGAGACGGTCGTGGAATTGCTCAACAGTTAAAGGTCGGCAGTTTATTGCTGACCTTAACTTTCATATATATATATATATATATATATATATATATATATATATATATATATATATATATATATATATATATATATATATATATATATATATATATATATATATATATATATATACACATATATATATATATATATATACATATATATGTATATATGTATATATATATATATATATATGTATATATATATATATGTATATATATATGATATATATACATATATATGTATATATATCATATATATATATATATATATATATATATATATATATATATATATATATATCATGATATATACATATCAGATTATATATATATATATATATATATATATATATATATATATATATATATATATATATATATATATATATATATATATATATATATATATATATATATATATATATATAATCTCGCATCTTATCACAGAAGTTAGGCTCTAAAGACTTTTGGAAAATCTTCAACAGCATTATTAACAAGGGTAGATCTAACATTCCATCTCTCATTCATGGGACTGATCTTATTACCTCTCCCAAGGATAAGGCAGAACTATTTGCAAAGAACTTTTCTTCTAATTCTACTCTTGAATCTTATGGACATTCTCTTCCTTCCATTCCAGTCAAACAGGTTGACCCATTGTTAGACATCCAAATCACTCCGGCTTCTGTTGCTAAAGTCATATCTCAATTAAACTCGTCTACACCTTGTGGTCCAGACAACATTCCTGTCACAGTCTTGCAGAATTGTTCTCCAGAACTTTCTTCAATTCTCTCTAAACTATTTAACAAGTGTTTGACTGAGTCTTGTTTTCCTGCTTGTTGGAAAATGGCATCTGTGGTTCCAATATTCAAAAACTCTGGAGAAAATTCTGACCCCTCCAATTATCGTCCGATCAGTCTTTTTTCTGTTATTAGCAAGGTCTTTGAGTCTTTGATCAACAAATTCCTCACATCTCATCTTGAGTCAAATAAACTACTGTCAGACAATCAATACGGTTTTCGATCCTCTCGCTCTACGGCCGACTTGCTAACTGCTGTAACTGAAAGATTTTATTGTGCATTAGATGGAGGCGGTGAGGCTAGGGCTATTGCTCTCGACATATCTAAAGCTTTCGACAAAGTTTGGCATGCTGGTCTTCTCCATAAGCTTGCTTCATATGGTGTTTCTGGGAAAGTTTTTGAGATTATCAAATCATTTTTTTCTAACTAGTTTATTAAAGTCATCCTTGAAGGCCAACACTCTTCTTTATTTCCAGTAATTTCTGGGGTTCCCCAAGGTTCCATCCTGGGCCCTGTTTTGTTTCTTATCTACATAAACGATTTTCCTGACAACCTTTCATCTAAAGTAGCTCTTTTTGCTGATGGCTCAACTTTATACTCCTGTCTTGACAAAAAGTCTTCTCTTTTCGATCGCCTAGAACAAGCAGCTGATCTTGAATTTGATCTCACTTCAGTAATAGATTGGGGTTCACAGTGGCTTGTGAATTTCAACTCTAAAAAAACCCAGTTGCTTATTGCAAACAACTACCGTAATATGGTCAACATTCCTATATTAATGAATGGCAATCCTCTTACTGAGTCCTCCTCTTTACGTCTTCTTGGATTATCGCTTACTACTGGCCTTTCATGGAAACCATATATACAATCGATTGCTAAATTAGCTTCTGCTAAGGTTGCTTCTCTTTATCGTGCTCGCCATTTTCTTACTTCTGATTCCATTCTCTACCTCTACAAATCTCTTATTCGTCCCTGTATGGAATACTGTTGTCATATTTGGGCTGGTTCTTCTAACGATTCACTTTCTCTTCTTGACAAGGTCCAAAAACGCATTGTAAATGTTGTAGGACCTGGACTATCTGCTAAGCTTGAACCTCTTTCCCATCGTCGTAAAGTTGCATCTCTTTCTCTTTTCTACAAATACTATCATGGTCACTGCTCAAAGGAGTTATCATCTCTAGTTCCATCAACTAAAATTCATTCTCGTTTTACTCCTCATTCAGCTAAGTCTCATTCGTTTACTGTATCTGTCCCTGCATGCTCTAAAAACTTTTATTCATCTAGTTTTTTTCCCCGCACTTCAATCCTTTGGAAATCTCTCCTATCTTCATGTTTTCCTGACTCATACAACCTTCAACTTTTCAAGTCTTCTGTCAACGTTTCCTTGCTCTATAACTCTGTTCTTTTTTTTCCTAGTAACTCCCAACTTAATAGTGGTTGCTTGCAGCCTTGTTGGGAGTGAATGCAAATAAAATATATATATATATATATATATATATATATATATATATATATATATATATATATATATATATATATATATATATATATATATATATATATATATATATATATATATATATATATATATATTGTTGTTTTGATTATTTGATAATAATCAACTCTTTTTCGATTTGAGAGTGATCAATATAAAGTGAAATAATCACAAAATAGATCAATAAATAAATAAATAAAAGGTTAGATGAGAAAAAACAACTTTTTTACGGTACTTATATATATATATATATATATATATATATATATATATATATATATATATATATATATATATATATATATATATATATATATTATATATATATATATATATATATATATATATATTTATATGTATATATATATATATATATATATATATATATATATTTATATGTATATATATATATATATATATATATATATATATATATATACTTATATATATATATATACTTATATATATATATATATATATATATATATATATATATATATATATATATATATATATATATATATATATATATATATATATATATATATATATATATGTATATATATATATATATAAAATTGCGACCAAAAAAATGTTTTTTTTCAAAATAACAATTTTCTTTGTTTTATAGAAGAAAAAAAAAAGTTTTATTTAACTCAAAGATCTTTCTCATGGAAAAAGAAATAATAAATTTTAAAAAATGCTATTTTGGTTAGTCTTTATGGCTATTTGAGGCTGTTCCTTTGCTAAGCCAGCAATGTCTTGGCCTATAAGAGAGTCATTCTATATAAATTCATTTAGACCATGACACACTTACGTCTCAGAATTTGTTAATTTTTACCTCACTTGCAGTCCATATTTAAAAAATAATAACTGCAAAAATGTTTAGTTAAAAATACACATGGGTTCCAGAAATAACGTCAATTGAAATAGGGCTGACTCAGCATTTTAGTGATTAACTGAAGCGACTACAAAGTTACTTTGACATATAGTATCTTCATAATGGCTTAGAGAAATTTCCTAAAATTTAGTACCCTTATAGATTTTTACTTGAGGAATCTAAAAATAGCACCTTTAAAACTCAATTGTCACAGGAAATGCCTCATTTATTCAATTTTGTTCAAAATTATTGACTTGTAAATTCATGATTCTTGGAGCTAAAATGAAGACTGTGTCTCAAAATTTTAAGTAAAAAGTTTAACTGTATATCATTATTTTATCTTAGGCCTATTGAAAAAAATCAGATTCATCAATTGTCTCTCTAATACTTGATCAAAATTTGCGTTTAAAAAATGTATCTTTTTAGAAAAATTTAAATTTTGTAACAAAAGCAATTGAAATGCTTTTTAAAACATTTTGAATAAAACTTTTTGAATAAAATATCAAATAGTGTTGTTTATTAACTAGTTTAGAATATTTGACCAACTCTTCCCCCCTTCTCCACCCCCCCCCCTTTCTACACACACAAATCTTCCTGGATTTTTTTTTTTAATACATAAAATGAATTAATAATAAATTATTATTAAAATTCAATTTAGAAACAATTTTTTTTTAGTTTAAGTTTGAGAAACAATTTATTTGCATTATTTAAAACCAAAAAGATTAAAATTTTTTAAAAACATTTTAACACTCAATAACTTTATGGCATTATTTAGTAGTTCAAGACTAATATTGACATTAATAATTGACATAATAAGGTGGACTGTGGGATTTATTTGAACCCCCTCCTTCTCAGCCTTTCATCCAAGGATTTGATAAAAAAGAAAGAAAAATTCTAAATGCAAAATAAGTAAATACAATTACAACTAAATTATTTTAAATGTATTTAATTTTCTTTTTGTAACCAACTGCTTATATTCTCCAAATCTTAATCAGATATGTTGTACGTATGACCTAATTTTGTTGTGGGTGTAGAAATTAGGCATATAACTTCAGAATTAAGCACCCAACATCATCATTTCTCATTGGCCAAAAGAGGTTTTTACCTGGTTCATGTGGATGCATGAATTAGACTTTTATATCAAGTTCACTCACATCTGCAATCCCTAGCCACCAAAATCCGTCATAAAAACATGCAATATAATCCATTTTTTAAATGCTTAATGAAATATCTTTATAATGTTTGCTTTTCGGAATGATATCAAATATTTCAATACATGTATCAATTAGGGCTGTACCGGATTTCGGTCCTGGCTCCTGCTCCGGCTAAAATCCGGCCATTTTTACAAATCCGGCCCAAATCCGGCTCCGGCAAAAATTTAGCAAATCCGGCATAATTTTAGCCGGAGTTTTGAATTTTGTCAAATATTTATTACATTTTTTTTGCCCGTGTTTACATGTATACCTAATATCTTATTTATAAAAATCAATTTTTTTTGTAATTCTATATTTTATGAACCTCATATTTGTTTTGGTATTTGTATTTATATTTCTTTATAATTTAATAAGCTTAGTCTAATTTCAAACAACAACGCAACAAAAAATTCTGAAGGGAAGACACACGATATTCTACAATGATGCAGGTATAAAGACTATGATGTCAACCCTAATCAAGTGATTGGATGAGCGTTTTAAAAGCATTGAAAAAAGAAACCTCTTTATATACTGACGAGGCTGGTTGACTCACAATTTAAAACTAAATTCTCCTCATTACAGGCAACACTGACAGCTGAAAAAACAAGATTGAAGTCAATCTGAGCATGCTGAACAGAAAATTGACAAAACTGAAGAAAATCCACCAAAATAAGCCGGGCTTAATAATTTTTCTACATCATCATCATCATTACTCTGGCAATTTATTGATAAAATTATTCAGTCTACGTCCGCTGGTGGCAGGGCACATAAACAACAATTACTAAAAGGCATTAAAACTCAACTAAGGAAATATCCGAAAGAACCAGAAATAAATAGACACAATGATCCACTACAGTGGCGGAGTGACAAAATCCCGGAAAAAAAGTTCAATAGAATTACTATAAACTTTTAAAACATATGGCCTATAGAATTTCTTTAGAATTTCTATTAATTTATATATAGAAATTGCTATAAAACTTTTTAAATAACAACAATGAAGTTTAACAGAAAACAGCAGTCACTTGGTATTCTGAATAGTCCACATTGATGACCATGCTCAACACCAAGTAGGGATGTACAGGATTTAGGCTCCTGTAGTTTTGTTTTGAAATCTGGCTCCGGCTCCGATTCCGGCCGGATCTGTCAGTAGAAATCCGGCAAATCCGGCTCCGGCCGGATTTAAAAAATTAAATCCGGTACAGCCCTAGTATCAATACTTGTTTTTTTATAACTTATAGTGTTTGAAGCAATTGGAATAAAATTATGATATATCCTTGTGCCAGGAACTGTTCTTTTAACTTAATATCTTTTTTCCAATTGTGCTTGTGTTTGGTTGATTTTATCTGTAGAAAATAATTTAAAACAAATTTTATTTATCTTGGCTTTACAAAAGGAGTGGATTAAATTCTAAAAATAATTAAAATTTTAATTATTTTTAGTAATTAAAATCTCCTATAATTAGGCATTTGTTTTGTTAAGATTTTCTTTACAGTTAACTTACGTTAATTAAAAATTAAAAAAAATGAAAATTAGTTCCTAATAATTTCCATTATGCGGTCCATTGTGTTAAAGTTTGTATAATGATATTATATGTTTACATGATAGTGTATTGACTACAAGTTGCCAACTTGCAATCAATACACAAATGATTATATAGCTCAAAGCAAAATATTCATATGCTCTACATATATTTGGAGTATGTTAAAATTCACCTACATTAACTTTTTCATTGCAAAAAACTAACTGCTTCAGATAAAGCTGATTTTTTTTATTAATTTTTTTACACTTAGAAAAATAATATTACAAGTTGTGCCATTATAGAAATAATGGAGTGCCAGGTTTGTACATCTTTGATTGTATGTATAAACTTTTTTTTAAGCTAAAAAACATCAGCATAGTTGTTATTATTGAACATAGTTTAAATTTTGTTGATCTTATCATCTTTTAGAAAGAGATTTAACTCATCTGGTAAAATGTTTCGCAAACTGCTTAAAATTATAAACCGCTTAAACCTATAAATCACTATAAATCTCAAATCCGGCCTTGCATGGAATACTGTAGCCATATCTAGGGCTGATCTTTTAATGATGCCCTTTCTCTTTTAGACAAGATGCAAAAACGCATTCTAAACATAGTTAGACCTGCTCTTGCAGCCAACCTCCAAGATTATGTTGAATTTAATGTTAGGCATTGTTTTATAATAAAGCATCAAGAATTAAAAAAGGCAATTGATTACTTAAAAAAAGATCAATAGCACGAAATTGAGAAAAAATAAAAACTTATATGAATAAACAACTTCAACCACATCAGTTATTACGATGAAACCAGACAAGTTTGTATATAAACATAATCTAAGCAAACCCTGCTATTGCAATTTACTTGTATACAAACATTTATTTTTAAAATGATAGATCTTGCAACTTTTATACTGGCCTTACATATGTCAATGTGTTTTATGAGTTACATAGTGCAATATCACCATTAATCAAAAGAAGATAAAGTGATGTTAAAAAAACATGTACTGCTGTTTTTGGAAATTTGAAAAAACCCTAAACTATTTAGACCAAAATAAAAGTTATGCAACAAAGATGAATTTTTAATGATGCTAAGAATTGGATTACTGACAACTGATCTTGCTGGCAGGTTTAATACATCTTTAGGATTAGCCAGTGCAACCTTTTCTACATCGGTAAAAGCTTCTAGCTCACTTTATAAGCACATGGTTTTTGTTTCAGGTAAAGATATTTTAAGACAATGGCAAACAGATTTAAGAAACTAAATTATTCAGACTTGCGCTATATTTCAGATATAACAGTTTTTTATTGAAACACCTAAAAAATTAGACTTACAGAAACTAACATAGAGTGAATACAAACATCACAACAATATAAAAACAGTATCTGTATCTCCAAATCCACCAATAATTTCTTAAAATAATTTTTAAAGCTTACAGAGGCTAAATTTCAGATAAGAAATTACAAATTGCAACAACTATTTAAATTACATTCCAAAATATTCTTGTATAATATATAATAAAGGCTTTGAATAACATATTAATACTGAATAAAATATTAATACTGAATGCTCTGAATGTTTTATCTACCACATAGCTCCCACTGGTTGAAAAGGTCCAGCTCGAATGGCTTGACAAATAAAGAACTAAGAAATATAAATCAAAAAGAAATCACTAATTTAAGGATACTGGTTGAACAAGATATTAGAAGACCAATGACATTTCAAATTTTGTCAACAGAGTTTTCACTTACAATGTTGAGACTATTTGATATTGTTATTATTTGCTTAGCTTTGAGTAATCTAAGAAAACCAATATGTTTAGACAGACTTTACATCATAACAAAATCTGTTTTTATATTGATAAATGTGTATGTATGTATATATCAGGGATTAGGAGTCCCAAAAGAACTCCAGCTTTATATCTCTGCTTTTTCTAGTCTGTAGTGTCCAAAAGCTCTAAACATGTTTGTTGACTTATGGTCTGCTATAAGAACAAAATTCATGTGATTTAATGACTTGACCATTAAACCTAAGGACTCCAAAATATGATTGTTCCTCTTACCTAAAAGTCTTAATTTTTTTTTTCTATAAGTAGTCCATAAATTTTTTAATATTTTTAGAGCTCCTGGATACCAAAACTATAAAGAAGTAATTTTTTTGTGACTTTCAAATCCGGAATCCCTTTTTGGGACTCCGCATCCTTGGTATATATATATATATATAAATATATATATATATATATATATATATATATATATATATATATATATATATATATATATATATATATATATATATATATATATATATATATATATATATATATATATATATATATATATATACACACACACACACATATATATAAACATAAATGTGTGTGTATATATATATATATATATATACACACACATATACATAAACATAAATGTGTGTGTATATATATATATATATATATATATATATATATATATATACACACACATATATATAAACATAAATGTGTGTGTGTATATATATATATATATATATATATATATATATATATATATATATATATATATATATATATATATATATATATATATATATATACCAGACTTAGTCGTAAAGCGGGTGTGATCGCACTCGATAACTGACCACAGAAATAATATTTAAATGTGAAAAACCAGCCAGATCTTTTAGTCATTTTGAGAACATTTAACTTTATGTATGTTTCCTTGTTTGTCCATAAAATAATAAGTTCATTATTTTATCATAAATTTTATAATACTTTGTTTTACGGACTTACATGGTAACATACATAAACTCGAATATTCTTAAACATCTTTGTGCGGAAAAATAAAATAAAAAAATTTGCGAACACAAAAAAACCGCCAAATCTACAAACAACTAATTCTTTTGGTTCAAAAAATACTAACCACAATTTCTAGAGTATTCAAAAAATACTAACCGAATGTTCTAGAGTATTCTGTTGAAATATTTTTAAAAATTGTATTATTTGAGTTTTGTTATGTTTTCATTGAGATTTCTAGAATAAATTGTTTTAAGAATATATTATCAAACAAACTATTATTTTAATACTATGGCTCATTCTCAGAGCCGCATCTACAAAGCTATAAATGTTTTTAACTAACATTATTTGTTTACAAAAATAAATGTTTTAAATTTTTTTTTTAGATTTTATTAGTATATTCTTATTTTTTATATATAAGGGATGTATTTTTTATGTATGTAATGTCTTTTTATGTATGTAATGTATTTTTATGTATGTAACTTTATGTATGTTACTGTATGTATGTATTTTTATTCAAATGTAATCTTTCAAAGCAATTTGTGAGATTGATTTTGTAAACAAAAATACTTTCAATAATAACTGTGTTTTCAATGAAATTATTAATAACCATCAAAGTTAATACAAATAATTTTAACCACTAATTTATTTTCCTCAGTGTACTCATTTCCTCAGTGTACCCATTTTCCTCAGTGTACCCATTAACTGATTCTTTCCCTCAAGAAAGAAAAGTTTTAAAGTTCTTAGAAATTGGTTTACTAACTTCATTTATTTTTGCTTCAGCCATTCTTACAAACTCGTTATACTTGAACTTAAAGTTACTTTTATCTGTTTTAAATACTAATTAAAATTATAAAGTCCACTCACTAAACATCATCAGCGGTATTGTGAAGCAGTTCCGCTTCCTCCTCACATAGTAATTTAACGTTTTTAGTTAATTTCTATTTAGTTAATTGAGTTTCTACAGTTACTCAATGATTTAATTATTTCATTTGCTCATCTTACTAAGAAAAATTGTTTCAAATATGTTAAACTTTTCAAACTACACAAAACATAAAACAGTTATTGAAAAAACTTTTTTATTTATAAATAAATCATCTAGCGTTAGTTTTATTGGTTGAATCTTGTTGGACTTTTCAGGGCCGGGGTTGCATTATGTTGGTGGCCTTTTTTATGTGCTACAGCAAAAAAATGACTAAAAAAAAATACCGAATGGTCCTCTTAGCTATTTCGCGGCCCTTAACATTGTGAGTCCCGGGGCTATAGCCCTTTTAATCCCCCCCCCCCCCACCTCTATAATCCAGCACTGGAAATAATACATAAGTATATAAATAAAAATTATATATACTCATTGATAAATCGAAGAACATTAGTTGGCTTATTA
The DNA here is from genome assembly GCF_022113875.1 of Hydra vulgaris. NCBI lineage: Eukaryota > Metazoa > Cnidaria > Hydrozoa > Anthoathecata > Hydridae > Hydra > Hydra vulgaris. The sequence goes on along the minus strand of NC_061170.1, from coordinate 33,407,563 downwards.
AACAAGTTTGTTTAGTAATGTTTGCTTTTTTTTTAAAGTTTGCTTAGTAATGAGTTAGTGGTGTAGTGGTAGAGCGCTCACTTCGATCCCCACCACATCCCTGGTAGTACTGAGCTCAACTTGTTTCTCTGCGCAGCGGCCTTGTCCGTCAAGGTTTGTGTTTCGGAGTTATAGAGTTGAGAGAGGGTTATAGCCACAAAATAAGTAGCCTCCTCGTCTGTGGTGGTCTTCTCAGCTTTGAGGAGGTGAAGTAAAATAAAAAAAACAAAAAAAAAACAAAAAAAACAATCATTAATAGTAAGTTGTTACTTTATATAAAAAATGTCGCCTAATTTTATAAAATAAATTATAAAAGAGTGACGTTTCAAAAATATTTGCTCTAATCGTATTTATTTTGCTTTAAGTTTTTTTCGCGTTAAAAACTATTTTTCTTTTTTAAAAATAAGATTAACTGTCTCTCATCAGTCCAGTTAATCTTATTGCGCTTTTTTGTTTGTTTTTGAAATGTTCTCAAAACAACTAAAAAATCTGGCTGGTTTTACGCAACTAAATATTATTTCTGTGGTAAATTATTGAGTGCCCTCATTATTTATTGCACCCGCCTCCCAACCAAGCCTGATATACCTATATGTGTGTGTGTGTGTGTGTATATATATAATATATATATATATATATATATATATATATATATTGCATGGTAGTCAGAAAGTTTTTGCCATAAACTGTTGTTTTAAAGAGCAAGTTAATAAGCCTGACCAGAAAATGTTAAAAAAACTTCAAAAAAATTTTTTTTTTTAAAATGATAGACTGCCTGCCCAAACCAAACCCTCAGTCGATGTAGCAGCACTCCCTTGCAAATCAGGCTATTTGTCAGTCGATGTAGCAGCACTTCCTTGCGAGTCAGGCTATAAGATAGTCGATGTTTTTTAAACTCTACATTAAGTACATATAGAGTACAAAAAAAGATAAATGAATTATTTTTTACAAATCTTAAAGTCAATGTTTTGAGGTACTTCTTTTTCATTTATTTCTTAATTTGTTACTTAAATGGGATTAGACAGGCTCTTTATTTAATTACTTATATAAGACTAATGGCACTGGTTTAATAATATTGTTTTATAAATCTTAGTTTTGCTTTGTAAATCTTGAACAAATTACTGTTAAAATAACACTTCTTTACATTTTTACTTCCATTTCTGCGCGCACATTAATTTTACATCGGAACTGTGAAAAGGTGTATTAATATTAAATATAAAAAAATATAAAATTAAAAAATATTAAATATTAAATAGCACATAAAATATTTTTAAATCGTCTTTTACACAAAAATTAACTGTAATATAAAGTTGTAAACAATATCTGACAAAATCTTATGCAATAGTTGGTCTAATACTAATTAATTTTTCTGCTACCTTATCTTTAACACAACTTGTTGCACAAAATGAAAGCGGGAACACGGAACCTTCAGTGATAGTGATTAAGTCACTTCTTCTGGCAAGAGAATCATAAAATAAGCAGCTTTTGTCTGTCTTTTAAATTTTGCAATCAGTCAATTCTACTCTTGTTTTGAAAGCACAGTGAATTATGTGTTAAGAACAGCAGCTTATGTCAATAAGTTTAGATAATTCATGTTGGTCAGGTTTGCTTTGAACATCTCTGTGAAATTTTAAGTTGACACTGGGTCCATTCATAGAGACCTGAATAACCTTGCTGATAATAAGATCACTTATCATTTTATTAAAATGATTCAGCAAATCAAGTCTGGTACTATGTCCTATGAATAAATGAGGAATCCCAATACCTCACTTCAACTTGCATTTTTTCTTTATTCCAATATCGGATGAGTAAATTTTAGTTGACAAGTTTTGAAAGGCTTAGTTGTTGTTTAAGCAAAGCTTTAAAATGAGCCCCAAGACCATAGGTGATGCTATATACAACTTTATTTGGTCCCATTTGAAAAGATTTAGCAACCTCACTGTCAGGAAACATAGCTTGGAACAAATTAGTGGCATCTTTGTTTAAATTGTTAGAAATTTAATTTAATTTACCTTCTATCTCAATTTTTTTTATAGAAAGTAGACTAATTCATACACACTCTATGCGAAATATAAATAATGGAAAACTTATTGTACCATCATATAAAACTCAAAAGTATGGTAAGAATTCTGTTGTATCAGTGTATCTGTGAATGGAACAAGAGCCTTGTGTGCATTGTGAATGAGTTCAATAAATTCCAACTCCAAACTCCTTTTTCATCTCTTCTTAATCTTAATCAAAATCAATTTAAAAAAGTTCTGAAAAATATTTTGTTATAACTTTTTTCTATTATTATAATAACTATCTTTATTTTTTGTTTGTTTTTCTTTTCTCTTTTATTATTACCTACATATATAATTTTTTAAAAGTTCACTTAAAGTGTGTCTATGTTTTTATATTTTATGTCTATATATATTATTAGTCATTATTTTGAAAAATGGTGTCACTCCTTTGATCAGACTTCTATATGAGTGACACCATCCATACTAATCATTAACTTATTATAATAAGAAATAACTTATTATAATAAAAAAAAAATCATTTTACTTATTATTATAGTGATTATTATTATTTATAATTTTTTTTTTTTTTTTTTTTTTTTTTGTTATTATTATTGTTATAAATTATTACTATTGCTTATTATTTTATAATTATTGTTATTATTATTTACCTTATAATTGTAAAAATGATTTCAAAATGGAAAATAAATAGCTTGTTGTTGTTATTGTTGTTAAGCAAAAATGCAATGCTTGCATAGTTTCTGCACAAATATAATCAGAACTTGGTACAATGAGTTCTAAAGATTGTGATTTCATAATTTGTGCTTTTGAGAAACTATCAATTATCATTAAATTAGACTTTTCCAGTGAATTAAGTGAATTATTACTTTTAGCAGCAGACAATTTAAGAAAAAACAAGCGAAACTGCTTGCAACTGAAACATGCTTTTTTCTTTTTTCATGACTTTTTAGTGCTTGAATACTTATGTTCAAAAGATCAATTATTTTATGGCATAAATTGCATTTAGCCTGGGCATTATCTTTTAATTTATTAGCTAAGAATCAAGAATCAAAAAGAGGGTAACTATCTTTGTTTAACCATGCTTCTTTGAAATAAGTCTTATTTTAATTATAGGATTAGTTTTAAACAATCTAAATTGATCATTAAAAAAGCAAATATATGAACAGTTTATTTTATAAGAAAAAAAAAAAGAACATTATTGTAATAATAAAATAACAACCATAGATAATTTGAATAAAAAGTGTTTATTGAAAACAATTGTTAGTAATTAACAAAGTAATGTTATTTGATTCAAAAGTGTTTTTCATAATATAAAGGCATTAGAAAATATCTAAGTTGTTTATTCCAAATGTAATTTAATTAAGAGTTAAAATGTAATTAGGAGTTTTAGTTTCTTAAGTTTATTTTGTTCTCTTTTGTTAAGATTTCTTTTTTTTTTTTTTTTAGTTTAGTGCTGTTATTTTTTTAATTGTCAAAATTAATTAATGGGTAGCACCAACAAAAACATAACTGCTTAATTGTAACATGAGTAACTACTCAATCATAATTCCCTGACAATCTGATTAAAAAAAAAATTCCATGACTTTAGTAGACTTAAAGACATGGTTTTTTATGACTTTAATAGGCATTTCAACATCTGAGCGCCTAATATCAATAATCAATAAACACGGCTAAAGAAAAAAAATCTGAGGTTTTATGCCTCAGTTTTTTGTATTTTAAGTCATCGATTGTATTGTATTTTAAGTCATCAGTTGTATTGTATTTTAAGTCATCGATTGTTCAATCGATGACTTAAAATACAATAACTTTTTATTTATTTGTTGCAAAAAGTAGAACAAAGCTTAACAACAGTAACAAAAATATTTTTTGGAGATTTTTATTTTTAGAGATAATTTGATTCAAAAAGTAAGGTCATTTTATTACCCAAATATTTTTGATAGTATTTAGTGTTTTTTTGATTTAATAACAAAATCAATTATAGCATTATATTACCCTAATAGTGTGCATAATTTTAAACAGTAAGCGTTGATCACACAAAAAAAATGCCTCCCACCAAAATGTTAAATTTTAGGAAAATTTTTTTTTTTTCTTTTAGCACTTGTCAGTTTTCAAGAATTAACTCATCAATTTTCAAGACAGAAATTTAGTTTTTAAAATCAGTTAATTTTTTTGGAAAACCTTTATTGCATTACCATTAAATAAAATATTTTTAAAAAAGTATTGTCAAATATTTATTATGTCAATAGTGGGTCATTTCCTAGTCATTAAATTTCCAATTACAATTTTATTAGCATTATATTCTTAGTTTTGAATAAGGACGGTCTTGTTTATTGTTACTTTTGTAAAGGAATGGATTGAATGGAAAGATTGATGGGATTCTCAAAAATATTTAATCAATAAAAACCTCAAAAGTTATACAAAATAAAATCTTAGATTTTGTGGTTTTAAAGTTGAATAAGTTTTTGACTAATAATAATATAACAATAAGTTTGTTATTTTTTAACTTTTAATGTTTATTTATGGTAGTTGTTTTGTTTTCATTTTACATTAAATAAAAATGTTGAAGTGCTTTACTTTAACCAAAATTAATTTTCAAGGTTTTCCAGATACATTACGAACCCTGTATTGGGTTTTTATAATAATCAGGCTTTCAAAAGATATCAAGTTCTAGGATATTTGAAAAAATTAAAAACTTAGGTTAAACCTAATAACAAATCTAGTAATAATATTCAAATTATAGTATTAGCAATAATAATATTATTAACAAAAATAAATAAATAATGTGTAACTGATATCGCTATTATTGTTGTTAAAATTATTTTTCATAATTTTAATTTATTAATATTGTTGCTATTATTATTAACTACTATTGTTGCTATTATTGTTGTTGTTATTACAGGTATTAAAATAATAGAAGTATGTAGTTATCAATTATAAAAAGATAAAGCTTTAATAACTATCAAAAAGTATAATTTAAATACGATACTTATTGTAAATTAGAATATATACCATAAAACAAACAAATGTTTATTCGTAATACTTTTTCTAATATAAAATAAGAATATATTTTAAACACGATAAAACGCAATTACCGGTCTGGAATTTTTCCCATGATTGTTTAATATTTAACGCCACATCTTCGATCTCCCTTATTTTATATAGGAATCATGCAACATATATTTGACCGCCAATCAGGTGAAAACTATATTTCAAAATATTTTTACGGAAACCGAAACAAAGTTAAAAGGTTGTTTTTTTTTCTATATGATAAACAGAACTGATTTTATACCAAATGACATAAAATTCATTTAATACAAACATGTCTAATTGTGGATTTTGTCACTAACACCCATAATTAAACTTTAAAAATTTATGTTTGTTTTAATTAACGCATTTTTCACGGTTAGCACGGATCCTTATAATGCCTACCTAGCTGTCCCAAAAACGCCACTTATACGGAAAGTTAGCGTACACATCAAGGTACCCTGTGATGCAAATTTTGAAATCATTTAATTTTTTCGGCGGAAAATAATTCACTATGAAGTCAAATTTTGACTTCATAGTGCGCCAATAAAAACACTTGTAGAATTTGAACCACTCAATATAATTTGATAAAAATTAGTGCAAATGTAGCCAATAGTCACACCAAACTCTGGACAAAATTTCAGCCTGATTGGATGACTGGTGTAGGATTTATTGCAGTTTTAGTTGAAGTTTTGTCAGTTTTTTGCTACTTATACCTCAAAGCGTTACCGTTTACTTTGAAATCTGGTCACTATTTTTAAAATAACGGTTACATGAGTGTTCTACTATGTAATATCAACAATTTTTGTTATAATTATTTTATCGGTACATGTACAGTTTTCATTTTATAGACGAAAATAGTGATTTGTTACTTAAAGCATGATACAAATAGTCTTATGCTACAAGTGTCAACATGGCCTTCAAAGTGGAGGGGGTCAACCCCTCAATTTCTAAAAAAAAATCCATAATTTCTAAAATAATTGCCTATATTTCTAAAACAAAAGGTCTCGCAAAAAAAAGCAGAGAAGGACATGACCCCCTAGCCTCCCCGGCGTTGACGGCCATGTATGCTTTGCTTGAATATACCAACATTTTTTAAGGTATAAACTGCTGCCAAAAAAAAAAGCTAAAAAAAAGTGCAAAACCTGGTCAATGGACTACCAGTTAGTAAAACAAAAAAAAAAGTAGATCTCCTAAAATATTTTGTATTGACCTCCTTAAATACATTTACTTTTAAAATGAAGTGAAAACTATTTAAATCCTATTTTTTACATTATATTACAATCAAATATCAAATTACATTTTAAGAAATGTTTTTTGATTTTCTCCACCAAAAGATTATTAATAAATAGGTCAATGTACTCTTTTAATACAAATACTCAATAATACTACTTTTAAAGATGGTGAAAATATTCATTATACGCCGTAAAATATGAATTTTAGCAGCCTAATTTCTAATAACTCAAATGATGTTCTTTAAGATGCTTACTGTTTAGATCAATTATGCAACGCAACAATCTTTCTTTGTACTCTGGATGATTATTATTTCGCTTATACCTCGACCAATATTGAAATGCTTGCACCAGTTATCATTAGGTTACACTGTTTGAAATTTTCAATTTTTTCAGCGAAATCCAGCTGAAGAATGTATCCAAGCAGATCTTGACAACTAAATTGAAGCTTTTGAATGCTTCAATTATGCACACAATATTGGGAATGTTTGTCTCACCAAGTTGCTGCAGCATATCCACATTTTTACGAAGCTTCCTGCATTCATTTTCCTCAAACTGGCCCCCGTGATACGGACTCAGTTAAATGTGGAAGGCGGCTGGCCTCTTAACAGCTTCTACCCAAGCAGTTTTAAGGATCTTGAAAAAATGGTTGAAATCTCCTAAGAGGAGATGCAATTCCATCGGTGCAATGATTTCCAAAATCAGAACATTGACAGGCCCGCAGATGATTGGCTTTCAAATGACATTGCCAAACAGCTTTGCATTAGCAACAACCCCGCAAGATTGCTGAAAAGACTTAAGGCTTAGAACTAAGTTTCCAGATTTGGCTTAGAACTAAGTTTCCAGATCTAGCGAGACAATTGGACTTGACGTCACACCAGGTGCAAGGGTGCGTACTTGAATGAGTTTGAAATTAGAAACTTGTCAAAAATATACTTCTTGAAATCTATCTATTGTTATTTCTTAATAGTCAAAACTTTTTTTTAATATATATGTTAAAATTCTTTAAGTATAAGTATTTACCAGGGGTAACTGTAAGTGGAGGCCCACCGGATGCTTTAGCCAGTAGAATAGTTCCTTCCGAAGATAATTCTTTATTGGAAATAACTCGAGATGCGATTCGTTCGGATGATTTGGCATCTTTTGCTGCTAAAGATTGAATGTTTCTCTTAACATTATTTGAGAGCATTGGTGGGGCAAACCTCTTCCTAAAGGGTTGAGGCATTTGCTGCAACGCACCTTTGATTTTTTCTCAATAGTGGTTTGCTCTATAAGAGGATGTTTTTCTTGCAGCTTTGAACGACCAATTCGGCATATTGAGCAACAACACATCGTGCCTCTTGTTTCAGGTCTCACTTAAAATCAAACAAAGAGGGGAGTGCAACTTCTTTCCCTCTTGTTTTCTGCGCAAAGTAATTCTACACAATTCGCAGAATCCTTATGGTACCCAAGTATCACTGATATTGACCTTGGTCTTGTACAGTTGGCATATTCGATCTGCTTGAAAAGTTGTAAGCTGTATTAAACATTTTTTCAGACAGAGCAAGCACACAAACTTTTGATTTTCATCATGATTCTTTGCTTGATTTGGCATCGTGGCAATTCACTAAATTTGACTTCACTAAATCAAACTCTGCCTTTTACAAAATTTGACCTAAATTTATATTTGATAACAATCCACTTAACATAGTAACACATATTATTAATTAAAAACTATTAAAATAAAGAAAATATTTACTTGATTTAATTGAGGTAATATTAAATTACAAGGAAATAATTCTTAAATTGTTCTTTCCTTACCAGGAAACAATTGTTTAAACTATTTACTTGTAAGGA